>BCLH01000115.1:38795-63231 GCA_001602315.1 Zoysia pacifica
CTCGCCCGCGCCCGCCTTGCGTCTCCTCAAACCCTAGCCACGTGAGGAAGAGACAGGAGTAGGAAGTGAGCTGCGTCTCGTAAGCCTTCGACTGATTGTCTAGACAATGGAAGGATAAAATGGTCAGGGCAAGTGAAGGATTTAGTGAAAATGCTAAAAAAATAAAGAAATGGTATGTTTTAAGAGAGAAAAACGTATTTAATGTTAAATATTAAAAGGTTAACGGATTAAGCGATAAGAGTTGAAAGGTACACGTATTCGACGGCAAGGATTGAAAATTCTCCTCCCTCGACGGTTCCAGAGACGACCCTTGCTCAGCTAAAAGCTTCCGTTCGTCGGCGGCGCGGGCTCCTGCTCGCCGGACTTCTCCCCACCCTCCTATCAGACCCCACATCAACTCTTACACCCCAGGCACCACCCCAGCAAGCACGGCGGACCGAACGGGACACAAGCCTACTGCTTCTCCTCCTCCTTCAGGTGAGAGCTCCTGTAATCCTCCTGTTTGCTGTTGTAGCTGCCATTTCTGCTGTATTTGTGGGGATGTGCCGATTCCTGCGCCGGGGCGAGGGCGGGGGGTCAGCGATGGGCTAGGCATCCAATACCAGCGGGAATTTGGGCGGCTATGCCTGTTAGCCAGGAACTAAAAACCTCAAATTTTTGGCTCCACCCCATGTCTATCGAGCAGGAATTTGGAGAGGATTCGAATATTCGATCCCTCACAAGCTAGACCCTCTCAAATTCCTTTCAATCCCCATGCTACCTCGCCCTATTAGGTTAGTATTACTCAGTCCGCCACTGTTATCGAGTGACTTGCCTTGTGTCTTGTGCAGGAATATACAGCGAGTCCGAACGTTTCTTTTGGAGTTCAACCGAAATCTTGTTGTTCAGTTCAACAATATGAAGTATTCAAGTTTCTCAAACGATGAACCAATGCCTGATGCAGCGTCAGAAAAGGAACAGGTGGAATAATACTCATTTCTCAGGCAATTTAGTTTACTAGAAATATAGGGATTTTATCAGAGACAATGCCTCGGTGAAGCTAAACATGCTGTTACATTTATTCCGTTTATAGGGCAATGAGTATTTCAAACAGAAAAAGTTTGCTGAGGCTATTGATTGCTACTCAAGAAGTATCGGATTGTCTCCTACAGCTGTTGCTTTTGCCAACAGAGCTATGGCGTACCTCAAACTGAGAAGGCAAGTAACTATGTGACTATGCATTTTGCTTCAGCTTATGTTATGTGCTTTTGGCTGCAAATGATTTACCTTGTTTGATTCTGTAACCATAGGAGTAATTTGGATGGTAACATCAAATTTTATGACATTCTTTTATATGTTTTGCATTTTTATTTCAAGTGCTATGTAATCTTTTATGATGTATTGCGAAGAGTTGCTTTCTGTTTAAATCTTATTTTTGTGATATGGAATTTTTTAGATTCAAGGAGGCGGAGGATGATTGCACTGAAGCTTTGGATCTTGATGATCGCTATATTAAAGCGTATTCACGGCGAATTACTGCAAGAAAGGAACTTGGCAAGCTTAAGGAAGCAATGGAAGGTATCCAGCCCTTCTTTCTTTTGTTTCAATTTTAATTTTTTTTCTATGTGAACATTGACCAGGATTGTGCACCCTTATATGCGCAGATGCTGAATTCGCCATCAGTCTTGATCCGAACAATCCTGAGCTGAGGAAGCAGTATTCTGAGATAAAAGCATTGCACTTGGAGGTGAAGAAATTCTGCTTCAAAATGTTTCATCCTACATCTTTGCAAAATGCTACTCAATACTTATCTTTCTCGCATGTTTAGTACTCTTTGGTTATAAAAGCATAATTTAACTTGTGATGATGATACAATATGTATCATTTTCAAAATGACATGCTTGTAGATGTGATTCTTTGTGGCACAGCTTGTATGATTGTTGCATAGATACTTAGATATGAGTTTGTTTCTCCTTCTAGACACTGATGGACTTTTTTTCTTAGAAAACCGCCAAGAAAGCTTCAGTACCAGCTAAACGTGCAGTTTCTGGATTTGATAAGACTGCTAACAAAAAGGATAAGGATTCTCATCCATCAAGTATCTCCCAGAAGGTATGCTTAATTGGAGTTATACAGTACCATTAACTCTGTATTTTTTTGGTAAATGCTTTGTATCATTGTATGCTTAATGCAATCTCTGCAAGTCATACACAAGACATGCTTTTGCTCTCTCAAAGGCATTTCCTATTTGCTCTGTTCCTTGAAGAGCTGTTTGCATTACACCACAAGTTTGTTTAGGATTTAGCCATTTTTGTTGTCCATCCTATTTTGTTAGATATATATCTCTGATTTCAGGATCTAATTCTGCAGAACAGTTTTATGGAAGTTGATTCGCCTGTTAGAGCTGCAGTGGAGATCATAGACAATGCAGATAACGGGTCAAAAAAAGGATCAGGAGTAAAAATCAATGGCAATATCGTGCAGGTCTTTCTTCTACAACCTTTTGATTGTTATAACACTCATGATCCGCAATATCCGCATTGGTACTTGCTGAAATTATGTCGTGGCATATTGAAAATAATTGTAACACCCATAATTTTTGTTTAATTGTCACCATTATACCATTGTATAGTTGAAATTACTTGGCTTTATGTGCTATAGAATGTACTCTGCATGTCACTTGGGTTGTTTGCACTCAAGATTCTGAGATACAGATTTCAACTTGTCTTCTTGAAAAAGACTGAATGTACTCTTGTATTTATAAGAGTTCCCAAACTCCTGCGTCCATCTTCAACTGAAATAGTTTTTTGAATTATGGTGCTACTTCAGAGAATGTTTGATTTGTGTAGACGTGTAAAACTTAACTAGACAAGCTTCCTAAAAAACAACTAAAATATAGGTAACATTTGCTATTCACGTTGAAGTGGGTGTGAGTATTTGGAAAACCCTGGAATAATAGTTTGATGAACCTACATGACTGAGTACACTAGTACATTCTTATTTTATATCCAGGATCATATTTATTTTTTAATGGCTTGACATTTTACTGCAGCTATGATTGGTGCAGAACAGTAATTTTCTTTTCTCAGGTGCTGTTTGGGTAATGGAAATTAGAGGATGGGATAAGGATTGGAATATATGAATCTTTAGAAAATGAAGGGTTGATACATATAAAAGTGGAAGAATGAATGGCTGAAATTTTTTTGCCCATTTCCGTTTCCCTTTCCTGGACTTCAATTCCCTATTCCCAAACAGCACCTCATAGTATAGAGGCTTTTTCTTTATGTCACATGTCAGACATTCGATGTTGTAGGCTCGAGATGCTAAACAAAAAGCTGGTTCAGAAGCCTCAATTCAAGAATTCGCATCACGTGCTGCTTCGCTGTATATGTCCAGTAATGCGAAAAGTGTCAAGGCACCAAAGACAGCTTATGACTTTGAGGTTTCTTGGAGAGCTCTTTCTGATGACACTGCCCAGCAAATACAACTATTGAAGGTTTATTTTCATCCCTTTTCATTTTGCACCCCTGCTGAGTTAATCGTGATGTGCAGTTACATCTCTTCTTGTTTGATTGGCAGTCAATTCCACCAGCAAGGCTACCAGATATTTTTAAGAACTCACTTTCTGCAGCTTTTCTTATTGATATCGTGAAGTGTGCAGCATCAATTTTCAGGTACGCTAGCTTGTTATATGTCCTTTTTTTTTTCAATATTCTAATCTGGAACCATAGTGGTTATAATTTGTACCTGTCTTCTACTCAGGGATGATGCAGTGTTGGCTGTTAGCATCTTGGAGAATTTGGCAAAAGTTCCACGCTTTGACTTGATAATCATGTGTCTTTCATCCATGCACAAATCAGGTATGTTTGAATTTCAACACAGATAATTTCTTTAGTTGCACAACATTGGCTGTACTTTACCAACTGATGATTTTTCCCTCCACTAGAACTGAGGAAGATATGGGATCAAGTATTCCTTGAAAACGCATCGTCTGATCAGAAAGAAATTCTCAGGCAGCTACGAGGTAAATATATTCAGGGAGGATGGCAGGATAACATGTTTACTTAAAGTAGTTGATGATGATGTAAAAACGTGTCAATAGAAACTTTTTGTGGGCTGCCAACCGATATTATTCACATCCTTGTGTCCTGGAGTGCTTATGAAATACCAAGCCCATGGTATGCCATCATGGAAGTCAATGGATTATGCAGTTTAGAAATCTTTTTGGTGCCGAGCTGAGATATGATGAAAGTTTGCTGAGTCTGCTACATTCTTGCCATGTATTCCTGGATATAGTGTTGCACGTCCTTGTCCCGTCCTGTGCTATATTCTGTAAATCAAACTTGAAACAGTGGTTCAGGACGTACATGATCACTAACCAGAGGAAAACCAGTATACTAGAGGAAGAAAAACATGCGTCTGTTTTTCTTCAAAAATATGATGGTTCAAACAGATTTAAAAAATAAGTTACGATGTGAGAAAAAATGAATTTATAGTTTAAAATTGAATTGATTGTAACTTGGCCAGCCAAGCAGCTCACTCGGCCGAGATGATGATTGATTACTGTAAAAAGATTAACAAGCTGTAGCCGAATCCTGAAGGCTGCGGCCAATGAGTCGTGTTCCTCCGATCCAGCCCACTAAACTGCTTGGCCCAAGTAGTTGTCAAAAAAAAAATCCTTGGCTCAAGTTGTCCAAAAAACCTGCTTGGCCCAATAATCTCAGCCATCAGCCCAACCGACTGCTCGTCTCAGGTCCCGGTGGCATACCGGTGACGGAGGCGGGGTTCCGGACCCGGAAGGAACAGGGATGCTCGGCTCTCATTCCCGCGTCGTTGAACCCCCAATAGGCCGACCAGCTTGGTGTGCGCGGGTTCGCTCACGCCGCCGCCGGCACACCCCCGGCCCCGTCTGCGCCAGGGACGTCGTGCCGCGGCTGCCGGTGCGTAGCATGGACAACCCTGGTATCACTGGCCCTCCGCCTCCACTTTGCGTTTGTAGTACTTCTTAATACTAGATGTCGTTTAGGCTGTTCGTCTCCCGTTTTGCACCGGAGCTCTTCGACCCATTTCCTCACTGGAATGAATCGGTGGATCCCTTGTGAATGCCACCGGTATAAACTGTAAACAGGAACTAGATTCAGGTTCTTTCATTCCACCGGAAGGGTCGGTGTTAGCGACTTAACGTGCTCTTCTACTTTGTGAGGTCTTACTTGAATGATAAGCGCAGTTTGGTTTCGTATTCTGAATTGATAATTACTCCTCCACTTCCTAAAAGAATTAGCGATCTGAACGGTAAGAGTATGCTTTACACGACCCCCCTTTTTAGAGTGGTCTCATGCCTTCAGTCCCAGCAATACGTCATTAAAAAGCAATATCCTTAAAAAGTTTCATTGTTCTTTTATTTTATTCGAACCCACCACAAAATCATTGGTCTTTAACTGTTTCAAGGTCGATTGCTTATCATTGTATGACTTACTTCATGCTAAATGAAATGTAAAATGTGGTTTATACTTTATACTGACAAGCTGGTAAGGTTTCAACCAAAATTAGAATTGATAATCTGCTGAGCGATGCAGAGTGCCTTTTTTTTATGCAGAGTACCTTATTGAACAAGTGTGGCCCAACTTGTTGAAGCCCATCCCATTCTTAAACGATGCAGCCATTCCTTATCCACTAAAAAATTGGAGGGAAACATCAATAAAGGTAAGGCTTTATCATATTTTAATACTGCAAATGCTATCTGCTGCGTGAGAATCAAACTATAAAATTGGTGTGGCCCAAATCTCTCCACCTACATTTGGGAATCCAATCTCGCAGTCCTATAAGGTTATAAACAAATGGCTCAATAGAG
Source organism: Zoysia pacifica (assembly GCA_001602315.1). NCBI lineage: Eukaryota > Viridiplantae > Streptophyta > Magnoliopsida > Poales > Poaceae > Zoysia > Zoysia pacifica. Next base: position 44,626 of record BCLH01000115.1, read on the forward strand.
GACAAAAAAGCCTATGATATGCCGACAATGTTTTGTGCCGAGCATTCTTTGAGTTGCCACTTGTTGATTTTTTTATTCCATGGAGTAGATTCTTGCTCTTTCTATCTGTTGCAATGCCCTCTTTCTTTCCTGGATCCAAGCGTTTATCCCCTTGCTACTTTTGGCAAAAATGCTTGTTCCAATGCTGAGAGTAACAGAGTTAGATAAAGTTAATACTTAAACTAATGATTGAATCATTTGTTGGGCACAATTAGACCCAAGACGTCTCATCAAGATGGCATACACTCTTTAACAGCTACAAACAAACCCCACCTGAGGCAATGTGCCCCAAAGAACTGAGCCAAGAATAAAACCGTCCATCTAATTGTTCCACTTCAACTAGCATGTTCCCTTCTCTCCAATTTTTTTAACGTTTCTCCTGTTCTAATGTTCAGTGTGCTTGCAACTGTTATCCAATAATTATGCAAATGACGAATCAGACTCAAAATGCCTTTTCTTAACCTTGATCTCCACGAGAACTCTCCTAGTCTTGTGACATGACATTTAGACATCAGTGAGTTTACTAAAATCAAAGGCAACCACATGAGGTTATACCTATGCCCTATGCCAGATAGTCATTAACCACTTTGAGCTGTACTATTATAGTAATACTTACTATAAACAAGAGTGCTGATCTCGTTGCCACTCTGACATCATGGTTAATTAATAGTACTCCACTTATCAGTAGTTTAGGGCATGCACACATCTCTAGGCTTTCTTGGAACTTTAAGATGGCTATTATAAAACTACCCCTATCAAAGGGCTGCATGGTGGAGTTGATGGTGGAGATTTGAAGTGAGAAGTTTGTGCTCCTGACCCTGGCCTTTTGCAGTCTTAAAAAGTACTGCTAGGCTGGTTTCAATTTCCAACTTATAAAAGAGGGGAATCTTCTAAAGTCCCAAAAGAACATAGGGTTTTGCCAAAGCACAGAATTCATCCATGTATAATTTTGCAGGAACCCCACTGCAATTTAGAAAGAAATGGTTCTAAGTTATCTAAAGAATCAGAAATCCCATGCTCCAAACAATACACATGACCACCACATAGTTACTACTAAATTCTTACCACCTGTCAGCTGCCTTACACGGTAAGTTGCAACAATAAGAAGAGACATGAGTTAAACCAGAGAAAGGGATGGATATCTCACTTCAATCACTTGCATCAATTCGAAGATGGAAAAGTGAGGCTGATTGGAGATGATGATGTTGAATGACATGGTTGATTGGTTGCTGAGATATTTGCAATTAGACACGTTGGCTTTGAGATTTTCGATCCATCGTTTTTGTGGATGGAGATTGGACACTCATGAGGTGTCTGAAGCTGGCAGCAGAGTCGTTGAGCAGTTTGAATTTTATCTTCCACCGCCATGGACTGTGGAATAGCTTCAGATAAAGCTCCGGTTCAATCTCATGCAGACGTTTATTTGATGCGCTGCTTTTGTTCTGGTCGATGCTGTCTGCTAGCTATATAGTCTCATGAAAGGGAGTTTATACATAAATTAATTACTGGGATGTGAGGGCTCGTTGTGATTTGATCTCATGAAAGGAATGTGAGCACGAGTTGCCTGCGTCAGATTTCTCGGGTCAATACTACCAAACAATGCATTCATTTGTGTGTTTGTTGATGAAAACCTGGCAACAATGAGAAGCTTCGTATCAATTCAACTGTCACTGAGGTTCAGATCAGCACTGAAACCAGATTTTCTATTCACTGAAACGCAGCAGGTATCTAACAATCCTCAGATTGTCATAACTTCTCAGCACTAAGTTTCTGCCTAATCACTCAGTTAATAAAACATATAATGTTCGGGCTAAAACAATGAAAAAAAAAGGCCAATACGGCATGTCTACCAGAGACTACAACACCAAAATCTGACGTCTATGATTAAGATGACCAAAGCATAGATATCGCGTCGGCAAGACTCATCTTCTGCACTTCACAGTGGATGTCCTTGTCTTTGAGATTTGTCTCAAAAACAGTAGGGCCTATGGCCAATACTGCATTTTTAACTTCTGTCTTTTCTTGCCTTCTCTAGATAATTCTTTACCTGCAGTTTTAAATACTATTTAGATAAATTATGTTTGTTGAGCAGAATTTATGCAGGGTTATAAATCAGGGGGCAAACAATCTTCTTGATTGTGCATCCTATGACTATATCTAATCACAGCATGCATGTGATGTTTTACATTTGAACATAGCCTGTCTATATATTAGCATTTTTATCATTTTATTATAGTAATAATATGAAAAAATTATATTTTTTGTCTTGATGCCACACTTGTGAATGCATATAGTAACACTAATTAGATCACCCACTATCAAGTAGAACAGTGGACAAATCGAATAAGAATTAGTTAGTTGCTATCAATCAAGGATAAACTAAACAGTTCCATTATATACAGGTTAATTGGTGTGTAGGAGCAAGTTGCTGTTTCCAAGGAGGTAGTTTGTGGTCCTGAGCAAAAAACCGTTTGTGGTCCTGACTCACCAACAGTCCTACTCTATTTCAGCACAGACGATCCCCAGGACGGCCATCTTTTTATCTCTGCATGTCGTTCAATCATGTAAACTTGCCACATCTGGGTTCTTTTGGTACGAGTTGCTTTGAGGCCTTCAACACAGCCAACCACAAGTCCACGAGACTGTTTAGCCCCTCCTTGGCTTCAGGACTGCACACCTTTGCATGCATGATGACATTTGGAACTCGCAAGGGTATAAGCTTGCTTAGCTCTGCTTGGGCACAGTTCCTCAAGTAAAGTACTATTTGCTCCAGCTTTTTTGATTGTGCTAGGAATTTTAATAACCCAGACTGAGTGCCTTGTTTTGTACTCCTAAATGAGTGACCTTGTTCACACTTCTTTCCAATGCTTTTTTCGTACTGTATTTTCTCTTAAAATGCAAGAGCTTTTGACTTTCAGTAAGGATATGGTGTTCCATGCGTGGCAAACACTTCAAATCAAGGAGCATCAAGAAGAGGAAAAGTTCAATCGCAACAAGCCGTGAGTTTCAAGTGATCAGCTTCAGCTCAGCTGGTCAGCCGCACTGTTCGAGCACCAACTCACATGCGTCCCTCTTCATCCTGTCCCTCGCTGGCCAAGAGTCACCCGTACAATTGTACAATGTCCATGGGCCCAAAGTGTACTCTACCATTTTTTTGGCGTCATCCATCATACTGGTATGGTGTCTTTTTACTTTCAGCAATGTTTTTTTAGCCTTACTTTCAGGCAATGTTATTTGTTCTCTCCACAGTTTTGGTGAAACTAGTATACATCAATCTACGAATATTGTACCATAGTTTAAAGATAATGAAGCCGAACCATTTTCACCATAGATACCTGCCTTTCTGTAAAGAATAATCAATGGAGAAAAAAGCCATCTACACGAGAGAGAAGGGAGAAAGATGATTCCTTTTGCACAAAATCCAGGACCCCAAACGCGGTATTCCTCTTGTTTTATAAGTTTTGCCGTAAATTAAACTGATTCTCGTAAGATTATTTAATTCTTATGAAATCCTTGCGTTTCCAAACGCCCATGTGACCGGTCTTCTTTGGTCTTAGGCTTGGTCGTGTTCGGGATAAGATTCAACCTAAGAAGCAAATGGCACACAGTGCTATGAACAATGGCTTCTCTGGTTGTTTGTGATTATCTAAAACTCATCTTCTAGATTTGCAGGGCGACATCTATCACTTTACAGGCTACTAGGTAGAGCAACTGTTCATTCATAGGCAACTGTTGGCAACATTTATTGGCTGAGGCTCAATAATTCTCCATTGATATCACTATAGTCCAATGACAAAGCTTAATGTTTTGTTTGACGTTTTGTCCGGAGAAGATGGTTGCAGAGAGGAAAGGCTTTGGACCCACCCGCGAGCAACGCCAATGTTAAGCTGAATAAAGCAAGTGGCACAAATGTATGAAGAAAGAAAAAAGCAGTCAAATTGTACTCTGTTCATCCCGATTTAATTGTCGTTTTAGGTAAGAATTAGGAAAAGTAAAAAAAGTCAGAAGTTAATAAAAATGAGGAGAAAGATAGAAATATGTATGCATTGAGAAAGTTGGTTTTTACAGTTTTCCATATATGTTTTTAGTGTTTCTTCTTGACTTGGTGTTTTGCAGAAGAGTTAGGTGTACTTAACACAGGAGCTACTATTAGATGATATCTTTAGCTTATTACGACAAAACACTATGTGGATTGAGTTGAACCTACTGTCTTGTGTTTTATAATATAATATTATTGCTTTAAACTAGTGTTGGAATACTCCAACAATTACAGAAAACTAAACTATCTTTTTAATTTATATTGAGGGAAGATTTAAGTTATTTTTAAGCACATAGGAGTTTATTTATGTTAGTAGGAGGAGTACGCAGTGCTCTCAATACTCCAATAAGACCTTATTGAGATGTGGAAATTTTCTTAATTCTTACAATTTTTTTTGTAAAATTAAATTGATTCCTACATAATTCGCGTAAATACAATACTCCAAGAAGACCTCATTGAGATGTGGAAATTTTCTTAATTCTTACATTTTTGTTGTAAAATTAAAATGATTCCTATACATAATTCCATTGAAGTTCATATGAAATTTCTGCATTCACCTAACTTGGCAAATGGAAAAGAAAAGTCAGAAAAGCCGATGTTGGCACGGAGAAAGCGGTGTGGTGACAAACGGGCGCCTGCCACCGACACGTGTGACCCACCGTCCTCACACTTTCATCAAGCAGGGCCCTGCGCACCCTCCGGCACTGGCTCCCACGTGCGAGGGCCCGGAGACCACCGGTGCGCCCGTGCGCATCTCGTGTGGGCCCACCTGCAGAGAGCGAAACATCTTCTTCGTTCCTTACCAGCTGAATTGATTTCGGACGAACTGTGATGTTCGCTGTTTTCTGGAGAGGGGGGGAGAGAACGACAGCAGCCTAAGTTTACAAACTGTGCATGTCTCTGCCATTCTTTCCCTCTCTCCATTCCCTGTGCTACTACTGGCCAAGGCTTGGGTCAATTTTCACCTCACATACTTGGTATTTGCATGTCTGCCCATTGTGCCTTTCTTTTTCGAGGGATTGCTCATTGCCATTGATCATTGCGCTTAATTTATGCATTGAACTTGGTATTTGAAGTCACATTTGTATGCAATCGGTGTTATATGTTTCAAAGAAGCTCTAAATGTATGAAATAGACTTGTTTAAGATAAAAATTTGATGGATATCATAAATGCATGCTTGTCATATAATCTCTCCTTATCTTTAATTCAAGTCGTTTTGCCTAGTGCTTTGTTCAGACATTGACAGGGTAAGAGTTTATGTCATACTGTAATTTCCAAAAACACATGAAATTTGAGAAAAGATGTTTGCTTGATCCTAACCAAGCAAGAAAGAAAATAGAGCGCGCTCGCGACATCTTACAGTTGCTGCAGCTGTGCCTGCCGGTGGTAATATTTACCGTAAATTTGAACTCATTTGTTGTACAGCCGCAGCTGTTAAACTAATAAACGAACAGAGCCATAGTGGTAGTAGTTATTTTGGTAACAGTAAGAAATTTCTATGTTGTAAACGGCCTACGAATCAAGAATCATGTGTGTTCTAATCGAATAATGCAAGGACATCAATCTGTGAGAATAAGGGTCCTGAAAAGGAAGATCATGCGACGTGTCTAAGTGTGCTTACCAAGCAAGGGGATCATCTCTCAAAAACATACACCAAGAAGGGCACTCATGCAAAACAACAACGGGCCAAACCTCCCCAGTCTTCACATACACAGTGCTACAATATCTTTTCCCTCTCTTTCTATATATAATCTGCGTAGAAAAAAAAAAAGGTAGAGCGAGAAAGTCGTAGCAGCAAAGCAACAGTCTGAAACAAATGATTCAGGGCCCAATTTCTCCTACAGAAAAAACTCCGAAACTTTACTCTTCCCTGCTGTTCCTTTCCTCTTTCCCAATCTTCCCTTTCCTTCTCTCTTCTGGTCTCTGGCTCTCTGCACGGCTGTGCTCCATCTTCCCAGAGCCAGAGCCATCAGAGCCAGGCCACCCCCATGTATCCCGCTGCTGCGCAGATCACGCCCAGCTCCTGCACCAACAGCACCAGCAGAGGCTGCAGTGCAAATGGCCGCTGATCTCTGCGCCTTCTCCTTCCTTCCTTCCTTTTCATCATCATCCTCTTCTTCTGCTGCTACTGGTTCCTGGAGCTTCCCGGCAACATACACGCATGCCCCAATAACCCAGCCAATAAAGAAAGAGAACTGCCTCCCGAGTCTTCTTCTGCTGCTGCTGCTCTACTATTATTAGTAGCCATTCCTTCTTTATATGGTTGTTTGCTTGGCTGCTAGGAAGCCGTGTTGCAGCCAAGGACGAGGACTGCGACGAGGTGGATATGGAGGATCTGTACAGCATCCACCCGGGGATCTCCCGCGCCGGGGCCGCGGCTAGCGAGGCGTCGTCGGGGGTCGCGGGTGGAGCGGGTTCGTCACAGCCAGCGCCGCCTCCTCCCCCGCCGCCGGCGGATCTGACGGAGCTGGTGAAGGCGCAGATCGCCGGGCACCCGCGCTACCCCACGCTCCTCTCCGCCTACGTGGAGTGCCGCAAGGTCCGCCTTGGTGCCGGACCCGGCGTGCGGCTAGCTAGCTTGCTAGCGCAAGCCAAGAATTGTGGAAAGATTGTGTCTTTGACGCGTGTGCGCGGTTCTTGTTGGCAGGTCGGCGCGCCGCCGGAGGTGGCTGCGTTGCTGGAGGAGATCGGCCGGGAGAGGTGCGCCGCCGCATCCACCGCCGGGGAGGTCGGCCTCGATCCCGAGCTCGACGAGTTCATGGTACGTCGTGGAGTACTGGAGCTCGCTGCCACGCGCCGGCCGAGGAGGCGCTGCTTCACTTTCTCCAATTCGTGCGCTCTTCTGTCTTGTTATTACATGTGACACGGACGCGACGTCGCCGGTGGTGTGCAGGACGCGTACTGCCGGGTGCTGGAGCGGTACAAGGAGGAGCTGTCGCGGCCGTTCGACGAGGCGGCGTCCTTCCTCAGCAGTGTCCGGACGCAGCTCAGCACCCTTTGCGGCGGCTCCGCTTCGCTCTCCGGTAACTGACTCCACTCACATGCTGCATCTTCTGCTCCGCCGGCAGGTGAAAACGCCGCCATTGCCGTTGTGCACATGCATCTGGGCTGTGCAGTGCATTATTGCTCTTGCGTGAAGGGAAGCGCGCGTGTGCCTTGATGAATGCGTGTTCTTGAGAGGTCAAATCGTGTCCATGCAAGTGGGGTGCAGGGCTGTCAGAGGCCGGGGTCCGATGAGTAAAGCATTGAGCTCGCGTAGGGTTTTTGTCCAAGGTTCCTGTGCAGCCTGGTTTTGCTCTCTCTCTCTCTCTCTCTCGTCCGCTTCTTCTCTCTCCATGGATGAGAGAGAGGTAGTACTTGTAGACTTTGTAGCTAGGCTCTGGGGACTGATGGAACTTGAGAGGGAGTGACACTGCTTGGAGTGCTTGGATGCCTTTGGGACAAGAGAATCTTGCTCTTGCATGTTGGTTACTGCTATGCTCAATGGTGAAATTTTTTTGATGTGGGTCAGCTAAAGATTTTGCTATAGATTCTTGCTTGGCTTTCTTTGGAAAAAGTACACTAATGATTTTTTTCTGGTTTTATGATCTCTTGCTGAATTTGGACGCGGTAACTGATTAAGGACTATGATGCTACTCGTACGAGCTTATTTCCTTTTATTTTATTCTGTTAATACTTAGTAGTATCATTTTTTGTCACTTAAAATATAGTGTTGTCGGCATGGTCACAAATAGGATCAGTTGTTTCAAAGCAACATAATCATATCCTAAGAATTTGGGTTTGTTCGTGTTATACCAACAGAGATAAAAAAAAAGTATCTTTAACTATATCCTTTTTGGACAATTCCCAACTATTTTCGAATGGAGCTACTTTGCACTAGCAATATCTATATCAACAATGCATGCCATGTACTAGTGTAGCATCTCCCTATCATGAACAGGTGAATTTGGAGTGGTGAGCACTATGGGCTTTTGGAAACTCCACTCGGTTAATAATATCGAAAGGACACCATTTGAAACATGTGAAACGTTAATACAACCTAGCAAACAGTATCATTGTTCTATTTAGAACAGCTCATGCTTTGTTTTTCTTTCATTTTCAGTATGTTTGTCAAGGCCAACTGCAAATATGTAGCTAATTAGTTTGCTACAAATGAACATGAAACAGGATCATGGCAATGATCACAGTAACCTCCTGTTTTACCCACGATGGTATACTTTTCTATGATAACAAGCCAATAGGAAATAAGGCTGCATGCATCATAACATCAATTGCATGCTAAAACTACCAAGGTTAAGCTGCTCATGGCAATAAATATCATTGTGCGGAATAAAAGCATGTTGAGCATTAGTGTGACAATAAATATCATACTCTGTAATAACTATGATCCCAAGTTAGAAATGCCATTCATCTTAACACTGATTGATGGCTGGTTAACCGCTTTTTAAAATGAAAAATTTAATCAATGCTATTGAATCACACTACATCCATTTCAAGCTTTGATGAGCGAGGTTTCTTTATTCGTGGCACTGAACTAGGTGAACAAGGGATTGAGCTGCAATTTGAACCCACTCTACATATGAAGATTGTAGTGCAAACAAGAAAGTGTCCCATGCTCAGCCCAATTATAACAGGCCTCAGTGGAGCAATGGCAATTAAACAACCGAAATTTACCTGCGTAGTAATCTGTTTGGATATGACAAACAGATGTCTAATAATAAATTTTTTCTGATGTGAACATTGTTTCTGTAATTTAGAGTTTTTACTGGCATATATGGCTTGCATAATCTCATCAGTAATGCCTACCTTTGGTTTAAGGTTTGTAATTTTTAAGACAGGAGAGAGAAAAAGAAAATTTAGCAATGCAATGTTTCTGACAAAATTGATATATTGTTCCAATTTTCAGTCGATGTCTAATTCGTAAGATCCATCCATTTTTAAATTATTGTCCTAATGACAACAACTCAGTAATAATTCAAACCACATTTTGATAGGTAATGTGTTTTTTCATCTTGTGCTATGTTGTCAACTGATAATCTCTATATAAATGCTGCTTTGTCTAGGTAGCTAAAAAATGCTGATACTGAAATAGTTCTGACATCATAATTCATCTTGTCACTTGCTTCATTTTAAGTGAAACTGTTTGGATCCTGACATATGCTTTCCTTGAAATATAGAACATATGTGACTGTGTTTCTGATTGAAATATTTATATCTATCTTTGACCGGAATATATGGCTTTCAAGACATGATATGCTACTAAATGTCAATGACCTGGTGATAAATGATAACTCATTTTGAGTCCTATATATGCCATGGAAGTTGAGAGTTACGTCATAATTACGATGCGATGTTTGACATTAAATGAAAAACATAAAGTTAGGTCTTAGCCTTTAATTGTCTTCAGTTATTGAATATAAATTTGATTAGAAAGATGTATTAGCTTGTAGATCTCAAGTGTTATTTCTTTATCCTAGCACCAAAAGTCCAGTCCATAAACAGTAAGTAACATAAAAGAGCAGTGGCAGCGAAAGGAGCCATTTTGCTTTCACAGATTTACAAATTGGGAGCCTGTTGTGGAAACATATTGATATAGATGACGATGTAGTTCTACAGATTTACAAAATTCTCTACATGCTGGAGGCATAGAAATGGAAAATTACGATGGTTGGTTTGGTTGTCTGCATGCATTACAGTTGAAGAAGGGGCTGTGGCCCCCATCATACTGGCTAAATTACATCACTGCGGGTGAACTGGCTTACTATAAGATTGTGCTGACGTCCCTATAGGTTTTCTGTTCTTCATACACTTGTAGAATAAAGGCAGTCTGTAGCTGCTCAAATTGTTGTCAGTGTTGGATGCCTTGTTCATCGTTTATATGCATGGTCCCTGGATCTGCCACACTTTTGTCACCTGCATAAACGTTCAAATCTCGTTATTTATCAGCGAGTCCATAGCATTATGTAGTCCTGCTACTGTGATCTTTCAATTCATTATACTCCTGCCTTTTTCATTGAAATATGCTGAGAGCTGAAATCTGGTGTGTATTTTGTGCCTGCAAGATGAAATGGTAGGGTCCTCAGAGGACGAACCATACTCAGGAGACACCGATGCGACGGAGCTGGGCCAGCAGGAGCACAGCTCACGCTTGGCTGACCGTGAGCTGAAGGAGATGCTGCTGAAGAAGTACAGCGGCTGTCTGAGCCGCCTGAGATCCGAGTTCTTGAAGAAGAGGACGAAAGGGAAGCTGCCGAAGGACGCCCGGTCAGCTCTGATGGACTGGTGGAACACGCACTACCGCTGGCCGTATCCCACGGTAACACCCTCCTGATAACTAACACCTCTGAACTGAACTTTCCGCGCACTCAACTGTAACCGAAACTGACCTGGCTGTGCTCTGATCTGCCGACACCGGCAGGAGGAGGATAAGGTGCGGCTCGCCGCGATGACCGGACTCGACCCGAAGCAGATCAACAACTGGTTCATCAACCAGCGGAAGCGGCACTGGAAGCCGTCCGAGGACATGCGGTTCGCGCTCATGGAAGGCGTCACCGGAGGCGGCGGGTCGTCCTCCGGGACGACGACGCTCTACTTCGACACCGGCACGATCGGGCCGTGAGACACCGAGACACTGGCATGTGGTGTTCGCGCCGCACCCGGCGTACGTTCGTGGGTGAAAGTTGATATGGAAATGGACCAATAGCCGCACCATTTTGTCAGATTATTGTGTATATGGTCGATCGATTTCGCAGGACAGCTATCAGGTGGTGACATGTAAAAACTTGGAGTATCTCAAGCTACTATAACATCGATCACTTAATTGTTTGTATGCCTATTGATTAGTCGTTACCCAGGTAAAGACCGAAAGACTGGGAAATTACAAGTGATACATGTAGCTTATATAGATCTTGTTTCTGTGTGCGTTCTGTGTTTGCAGTGCGTTCTGTGATCGATGTCGCTGTCTTGCTGTAGGCAACTTTGCCACGAAGTGTCGAACTGTTGATGAAATAATTTGAGTTCTTGCCCCGTGGCTTGGGTTTGGATATGCTCGAGAGATTATGAGCTGACGCTTGACCAACGGAGCTGCCGCCGTTGGTTGCATTACAACACCGTTTTCATGTAAAATGGAGTAGTTTTTTGGCCGGACAAACGAACAGGATAGGGATAAAGCGATGCCGTGTTTGACGAGGCATATCGAAGCGGAGGATAAACGTGAAATGGCAGCTAGGTTAGGCCCAAGTAGACGTGAGGCCTTAAAACTGAAACAGGAAAGAATTGTCCCTGATGAGCCCAGCCACCAGAAAATTCATTGTCGCCGGTTTGCATGCCCATCCATATGGAATCAGTCATTCGGGCTAAGTCTGTCTCTCAGAAAATTCTTTTGTGGCTAGTCTCAGATTTTTTGGTTTCGGCTCAGAATTTCGGCCAGAGGGAGCTCAAATCCTGACAGAGGCATGCTGAATTCAGAGTAGTCCTGTGAGCCTTTCTAAGTACCTGACAAAAAGGTTTACTCTAAGCCTGAGTTTTTCGTGAGGCTTTGTTCTTGAAGGGAATCCCCATGTGACCAGGAGCCCTAGAAGATCCTAGATGGGGAAACCATAAAAGAAAATGTTCTCTGTGTATTTTGCTCAAGGGTAGTCATTCATCTTCCTCGAATTATCAAACAAGGGTATTTTGAGGAACCGGTTACAGTCCTGAGGGCCTTTTTAAGTGTGCCTGGCAAAAGGTTTACTGAATTCTTAGCGAGGCTTTGTTCTTGAAGGTCCATAACTGAAACCACAAAAGAAAATTTTGTGTATTTTGCTCTCAAGGGTAGTCAGACATCCTCCTTTAATAAATTGTAAAGATGCCCCAAAGCAGCAAGATGCGACCGTGTCGCTCTTTCCACGTTATCAACCGTAGTACTCTCTCCGTTACAAAATATAAACTATTTTTAAATTTAATTAAAGTTAAACTTTTATTATTTTAACAATTAATAATATTTTATTATATAAAAATTATATTTTTTAAATTTATCGTGAAATAAGCTTTCATAAAAAAAATATATTTTTACATTACAAATTATATAATTTGCTAAATATTATTAAATAAAAGTTAAAAAAATTTGACTTTATCTTAAACTAAAAATGCTTATATAAAAAATTTCATCATTCACGGGACCAAACGAAAATTCAGTTACTGATTTCACCAGATCCTCATCGACACTAACAAATCTGCCAAGATCCAATTTAGCCACGGATAACACAATTCAATTCAATCGCAATTTGCAAACAGATATACCAAAACACAAGCATATATAGGTTCAATACCAAGACATTACAAAATCACATTACCTGTGCTCCCATTTCATACAGATTCACACTCTTGCTCCACGGGAACACATTTCTTCTACTCAGTAGATTACATGATAAGATTACAACCACACACAAATTATTCAGACAAACATCATGAAACATAACATGATTAACACCCATGAGAAGGTAGTCACAACCACACAAATCTCAGTACTAGTAAGCTAGTAGTAGTAGATCCACGGCACGGCCATGTTCCAGGTCTTGAGCAATGTTGCCAGTTCAGTACTGGAACGGCACGTCAGCAGCGATGGGCTGCATCGGGAACGGCGGCTGCCACGGGCGAAGCAGCGGGTCGGGGATCTCCGGGATGTCCACGGGCGCGCCGGCCATCTGGAACACCTCCAGCACGCCGGTGAGCGCCTCCAGCCTGTTGGCCAGCTCGCCGTGGCGCGCGCGCAGCACGGCGTTGTCGCCGTCCACCTTGCTGAGCTCGGCGTCGAAGGTGGCGATCCGCGCCTGCACCTGCGCGTTCTCCGCCTGGAGGCGGGCAACCTCGGCCACGAGCTCCTCCAGGCGCTGCTGCTTCCGCGCGCGCGACCGGCGCGCGGACTCCCGGTTCGAGAGCATCCTCTTGCGCTTGCGCTCGTCGGCGGCGAACCCGCCGCCGTTGCTGCCGTCCGTGTGGCTGTCCGGGCTCGAGCTCCGGCGCGACGACGACATGGTCGGATCGAGCGGAATCGGTTCGAGAAACGGACGGACTTTCCTTCGGAACGAAACGAAGGACGGACCAAAGAGTTCAAGGAAGACAAGAGACCAACAGAGAGAGAGAGAGAGGGAGAAAACAGAGATCTAATCAACTAGAGGCAGGGAGGCTGGAGTTGTTGCGCGAAGAGGGGGGCGATGCGTTCATGAGAAGACGTAGAACCAGTACAGGAAGGCAACGGAGAAGGAGTGGGAGCGGCGGCGGCGGGGCACGCGGACCTTCATCGGACGACGGCGCTCGTCAGAGGAACGGGTAGGTAAACATGGGAGCGGCGGTCTGGATCCACACGCTCAGGACCGACCAGCAAGAATTCGACCAACCCTAGGGGGCCGGGCGCAAGATCTCCCTTAACAACCCGAAACGAAAGGAAACTACTACGAGGACTGGAACGTAATCAGAAGATAAGAACGAGGACTTAGCTTCAAGGCAGGAAGGAAGCGGAACAACCGCGCGGTGATGAATGACCCGGAGGCTTGCGGAAATGGGGAAGGTTTCGCTTGGCACCCGGAGGCGCCTATTTATAGCGGTGCCGAGGGCTAGTTTGGGGATTTTGCGGAAGGGGGTGGTGGAGGGCATATTCTTTCCGGGTGCCAGCCTGTCGCGGCCGGCCTCGCGCGCGGGGGCGTACCGTCGGCGTTATCTTGCCGTTTGGCAGTTTGGTACTGACGGATGTGTGTGATTTACAACGGTGGCCAGGGATGGCTTTTGAGATTAGTTTTCTTACGGGTTAAGGTTTGTTCAAATCATCTTTTATTTCTACTAGTATTATTTTCGTTTTTGTACACTTAATTATTTTTTAAAAATTAATTATGAGGAGGTAGAGGACCTCATCGACGGTGAACAGAGCTGAAAGCGGGCACGAACCACGCCCCTCCGAGAGGCGAGCTGGTCCACCTCGTAAACTCGTTCCAAACAAACAAAAGCACCCTTCCTACTTTTGAATATTACGGAATTTGCCCAACGTTTACAATGCCTATCCACACGCGCTCCACCACCCCAGAAGCAGGTAGGAAGGCGCCCTCCTCTCTCCATTCCGTCTCCCATAGATAATAAAATAATTTTGAAAAAAAAAGGAGAAGGCGTGTCGCACCAGGCAACCGCGGCTGATTGGATTAATTAATTAAGCGGATCCGCCCACAATGCCAGATCAACCAAACAGGGCGACTCGCCGCTGGATCTTTGACCAGATTAGCATCCTCCAAACTGTTCTCCCGTGGAATTAGCGGCAGTAGTACTAAATTGAAACCACCTCGAAGAAGAAGTGGCATCGGTATCGGTCGGTAGATTAGAATTTGTGGAGAAATTTGTCGGTGACGAGGAAATTAATAGTCTTAAAGCTTTCTTTAGATTGGAGAATTTTTTTTGTGTTTTTTTCTGTAAAATTAAACTGATTTTTATAAAATTTTCATACAATTTTTACAAAAATTCTGCGTTTCACAGCCCTTAGTTCAGATAACGACGTCTCGTTGATATTTGTGGTCTACGAGACCGATGATGCTTTGCGGTTCTTGTCGATGGTTGGTTTTATCTGACCTTGGAACTATCTAGAAGTGGAGTAGCTTACACCGCCGCCGCTGTTTTGGGTTACCACATCGATTGTTTTCTCCTTGTAAATCACTTCACTCTGTTAAACAGGAGAAAGTTACTTACTCTAGTAATTAGTGTCGTTCATACTATTATTTTAAGCCTTATTTTGAATGTGACATTTTCTTATTTTTTATATAAAATTGAACTACTCTCTTCGTTCATTTTTATAAGTCATTTTAGTTCTGAGCATGAAAATTAAAGAAAAGTAAATAATATATGCAGAAAATAAAAAAAAATATAGAGATAGAGATTTATTAAAAGAGAAAAAGTGTATTAGAAAAAGAGAAAGGTATATTAGAAAGTGAGAATGACATATATTCAAAAACAAATTTTAAATACTAGAATGACATATATTTATGAACGGAGGAAGTAATTTTTATGAAAATTTTGAGATATTTCTGAGCTCAAAGAGACATGAGGCTTAATCATCATGTTCTAATTCTTTTACTACCTCTGTTCTATAAAAATATTATTTTTTAATTTTTAAAAACTATATTTAATCACACGTTTTATTCAAAAAAATTTACAATATAAAAATAAATAAGTCATGTTTAAAGTATTTTTAATGATAAAACAATTAACAATAAAATAAATTATATTTTTACAAAATTTTTGAATAAGATAAGTAATCAAATTTTGAAGTCTAAAAATAGAAAATATTTTTTTATGAGAGAGAGTATTGAATAGGAATAGAAAAAAAAATAAAAGGGCGTCTTTGAAAAGATGCTCGTCGTCGATTGGGTCTCTCACGGTCTGACCATTCACACAGCGTGGTCGAGCTAGAAAAAGGCTGTGGTGTGGACCCCGCGAGCAGAAGCCGCCATCTGGATGGCTGATTGGAGGGAGGTGCGAGTTGGTACGGCGCCCACCGACGGCTGACGCCGCACGTATTGGACGACACGACGGACGGTCCCCCGAAAACAGGTACCCGCGCCACCGGCGCCGCAGAAAGCCACATGCCATCGGTACCGCGATGTACTCCAGTATCTTCCTTTTTTTTCTTTTTCTTTTACACGCGCAATTACCCTTTCTATTTTCTGGCGCAAAGCTGTACCACTATCCTCTGCTAGCTGTATTTTTGTTTGCGCAACTTAGTTATTAGTACTAACATTGCGAAAACATTGGTAGTAATTCACTAACCTTCTTAGTGAAAAAAATAAAAATATAATCCCGCTAGGTAACCAAACCCACGCGTGACCCTCCAACAAAAGGAGGGAAAAAGAAAACCAGCATTATTACCGGGTACACCGTCACGACGCCAACCGCTCAAGTTAGAAAATATTTTCAAAGTTGGAGGACAAACGAAGTTGGAAAGGGCGACGTTTTATTTACTCCTATTTCCCTGTTGGAGGACGGAGGACAAATAGTCGGAGGAGAGTTACGTCATCGGTGACGTCAATACGGCCATTCCAACGGTGATCGATGTGTAGTTCTTCACGAGCTCGAGGGGCCGCTGAAAGAACCTTTTCTGTCTCTGCCTTGCGAAAAGTTCCAAATGTCCACTTCTTTGTTTGGTTATTTCGTTGCAAATTTTTTTCACGTGGAGTAGTACACAAAATAATTCGTTGCGACTTTGGCAAAGATATGAGCCGGAAAGGCCACGGAACTACGGAAGTGACGCGCGGATGGACTATAGGCCCTATAGCTCGAGCAAAAAATTTTTGAGCCCCAAACAGTCAGACCAAGGTAGCCCACATCACAGCTCAAATCCTGGCCCATTATAGCACTCTGCCTGCTTTCTAATGACTGGTTATGACATCGTCAGAGTGCTTGCTTGCCTTCTAAGACCACCCACAATATGTGATTTGGATCGGTGCTTGAATCAGTTTTTCCCATTCGGGCACACGGACCGGTTCTTCAAACCACAATCTCAGCATCGGTGAAAGTAGTAGCACCCGTGTTTGATGATAAAAAAAATCACGTGAAGGCAAAAGAAGGAGAATATTGGATGGCTTTGCATTTAATACACCATGTTTCATCACCGATGCTTACACTGTGAAAGAATGGAGAAAATGAGCACCGCTGCTTAATTTCTGTGATGTGATGGTTCAAGCATCCATTACATTGTGGATGGTCTAAACCGAGACAAACTCGTGTTTCTTCAGAAGCTGGAAGAGACATTCTTGTAATTTCAATGACAGCAACCATGTCTAATAAAATCACTTACGCTTATTAGAACACAAATCCAGCATGAATTTATTCAGCTCCAACATTCGGAACAGGCTTCAACATGCAGATCTCTAACATACATTATCTGAACCACCCAAAAGATGAAAAGGGACAATAACTTGGCCACAGTTTCATAAACAATAACTTAGGCATCAAGAGCAGGTAGGCAATCCCGGATCACATCCGCGGCGTACTCCAGCTCCTTCTCCGAGATGATGAGCGGCGGCACAAGCCTCACGACGTTGCCTTTCCCGGCTGTCAGCACCACGACGCCGGCGTCCAAGCACGCGTTAACCAGAGGTGCGGCTGGGACGTCGAGCTCGATGCCGACGATGAGGCCGATCCCGCGGACCTCCTTTACGTGCGGGTTTCCGCTCAGCTTGGTGCGGAGAAGCTGCTTGAAGTTCTCTCCTTTCTTCGACACCTCGGCCAAGAATTCAGGTCTCTTGATTTTGTCGAATACGGTTATTGCCGCCTGGCAGACGAAGGGGTTACCACCGTATGTGGTGCCATGATCACCGTAGGCTATGGCTGCAGCGACCTTCTCCTTGAGCAAGACGGCGCCGATTGGGTAACCATTTGCTAGTGGTTTTGCTAAGGTCATCATGTCGGGGGATACTCCATAAGCCTCGTGAGCCCAGAGGTAACCTGTTCGTCCCAAACCACATTGCACCTGCGTTTCCAAACAACATAAACCAACATTACATCCACAATGGGATGGCAGTAAGAAATATATGTCCACATTTCATAAGAGAATGCAGTGACTTGAAACATTGTTCAGTCCACGAATTTCCATCCTGTAATTGCGTGGTCGCAACGGAGTAAGTAACAACAGAGAAGCACAGACATTACCTCATCAAAGACCAAGAGAGCTCCAGCCTCATCACAAGCCTCCCGCAGCCCCTGCAGGAACTCCTTGGTGGCACTGTGAATGCCGCCTTCCCCCTGCACCGGCTCGACAAACACGGCAGCGATCCTGCCGGACCGTATGACCTTCCTGGCCTCCTCGATGTTGCCATACTCCGCGAACGTCACCCCGGGCATGACGGGCTCGAAGGGTTCCCGGTACTGGCTCTTGCTGGTGAGCGCGAGCGCGCCCATGGTCCGGCCGTGGAAGCAGTTGCTGAACGCGAGGAACTCGACGGGCGCATCCCCGCTGGGGCGCGTCGCCCGCTGGAACTTCCGCGAGAACTTGATGGCCGCCTCGTTGGCCTCCGTGCCGGAGTTGGACAGGAAGACGCGGTCCGCGAAGGACGTCTCCACGAGCCGCTTCGCCAGCTCTACCTGTGGAAAGACGAGGGGCGGTCAGAGGGGAGGAGAGGAGAGGAGCGGAGACAGAGAGAATGAGAGAAGCAATGCGTCGAGCATATGACGGGCGCGAGGAAGGGGTGACGAGTGGAGGGGGCAGCGTGGTACCTGGGGCCTGGAGTAGACGGTGTTGCTGATGTGCACGAGGGTGCCCGCCTGGTCGGCGGTGACGGCGACAAAGTCCGGATCGGCGTGGCCGAGGGCGCTGACGGCTATCCCGGCGGCCAGGTCGAGGTACTCGCGCCCGTCGGCGTCGTAGAGCTTGCACCCGCGGCCGGACACGATGACAACGCGCGAGCGGTTGTAGGTGCCGACGAGGTACCGCGCCTCGTCCTCGATGACCGCCCGGCTTGCCGCCGACAGCTCCCGCGGCGCGCCCGTGGCGGCCGAGGTGGGCGGGGGCGGC
>BCLH01000115.1:63264-76009 GCA_001602315.1 Zoysia pacifica
CCCCCGCTCCTGCGCCGGCGGCCGCGGGCTTCGCGACGGGCGCGACGGCGCGGAAGGACTGCAGCGAGTTCATGGCGGGGGTGGCGGGGGGGTGGGCGGGCGGATTGTGAATTGATGGGGATTCAGCTCTGCTTTCGGAGGATTAAGTACAGCTTAACGGAAGGGGGTCACGTGGGTGATTGTGCGTGGGGAGGCGGCGAATGCTTCGGGTCAAGCGGCGGTGGAGCCGGTGTGGCAGTGAGAGAGAGTGGAGTAGGTGCGTGTGGCGGGAGGTGCCGCCGTGCGGTTGGTAACTTGGTAGCAGTGGCGTGCGCGCCGCCGCGGAGCAGAGTCCTGGTCAGCCGGTCAACCGGCCGGAGAGCAGAGACGGGCTTCTAACTATTGCTGAATGATTCGTCATTCTTGATAAAGATAAATATTGATCAACATGGAGCTCGATAAAACCTTCAAATCAATCATTTTCAGATGGTGACAGCAACACAAACAGAAGAGTGAGAATCAGATTACTAATACCACCCTCAGGGAGAGCATGCATTCCATCATGTTTCAAACGAAAACTTATTGCTCCCATCGTGCAGCAGACGGATTTATTTCCACTCGACATTCATCTCGGAACAAAAGGGGTCGGTACAAACAGTTGTTTGTTCCATCCCTGAACAAGGAGGAAACTCAGAACGTTTCATTAGAACAAGCCATCACCTGTGGCCTGTCAAACGGTAACCCAAGCCTGTAAGTCAGGCATCGACCTCCCAGTTCCAGGCGTCGAGTCAAATGAAGATTGGGTTTTGATATCGGAGTGCACGTACGGACTTGTTCAACGGCCTAAGCGTTATATAATATCAGTATAACAACTCCTCAAAAACAGGGTCCACGCTGCGCTGCCACTTTGTCTCGTACAGATCCAGAAGCTTCTCAGCAGGTGTCAGTCCTGTCACAAGGGAAGTTAGTGAACCTTCGGAGAAAAGATGTCATTGCTAGCAAAGCAGAGTCACAGCAAAAGAATGTTTGGCAAACTGCTTATCAGGCGGAGGTTAGTCTCCATGATTACCTGTACTCACCACCGCATCGACCTCTCTCAAGAATCCGGCCTCCTTGTATCCTCTTCTTTCTAATCCAGTCTGCATTACAGCAACAGGAGCATTATTACAAACAGCATTTCTAAGTAGAACTTGGGCATTTGGCCTCTAATTGAGAAAGAAAAAGGTATCAAGGAAAATTGTCAACCTTGGCCAGTTTTAAAACTTCCTCAGCTAAATCTCTTACGTATCCATCACGAAATGGTGTTTTCAAACCAGTAACTGGTACCTGATCAAATATATATAAACGGAGACTGATTAAACCTGCAATGTTTTTATTGTTTCTCCATTGCATTGTGGAATGCTTTGTAATTTTCAAACAACGTTATTTATATACCAGAGGTACAGATAGTAGAAATTACCTTCCGTCTTAGCATCTCTCTTTCTTCTTTTGTCCAATCAAAAGTCATGTCCATAATGCTTAGTAATGATTCCTCATCATATAACAGCCCAACCTGTAGAACAAGTAACAGTAAAGTGCAAATGTGATACAAATTTTACCCAAAAGCATGAAACTAACTGCTAAAAATAGCAAGTTTACCAATGGACATCAGAGATAGTGTACAATAGTAATATGAAACAAACTTAATGAAACAGCTGACAAACCCAAAATGCAGGCAATGCGCACAATCTCCTCCATGGTCCACCATCAGCTCCTCTCATCTCTAAGTATCTCTTCAACCTAACCTGCAAGTGATTACACTAATTATAATGAAAGAAGCACCATGTAACCAAGTAAAAGGGTGAACCTCAGGAAAAATTGTTGTTAGATGGTTCTCCCAATCATTTAAAGTAGGCAACTCTCCAGGAGCTGATGGGAGCTTTCCTTTCATAAAATCCTGCCAAACAAAAAAAAAATCAGAAACATTATATGGAGGCTTTATAACAAAGTTTGAGGTTTAAAAAGCATCTATATTTTTTTCACAGATATAACAGGGCATCAGTTATAGAAAGAGACCCGAAATGACATTCCAGTACAATCAATGTATTTCTTATTCCGATACACAAAATACATTGGAACATCCAATGCATAATCCACATATTGCTCAAAGCTGCACAGAAGCAAATATTTATAGTTAGAATAGTTTCATATACATATAATTTAGGCCATAAAATCAAATTTGCAGGCAATAAATGGGAAAGTGAGAAGTTCGCTTGATTGCTAACCCAAATGAGTCGTCAAAGACAAAAGGAAGCATCCCTGCGCGGTTGTTGTCAGTATCTGTCCAGATATGGCTACATATGATGGGAATGGTGTTAATGACTGCCAGTAAGAAAATAGCATGTGTAAGTTACAAAGAGCTATGAAACAAACACCTTCTTAAGCTGAGGAACCCATTTGGTTTTCCTTCTTTAAAGGGAGAATTTGCAAATATCGCTGTTGCAATCTGTCCATGAACCTAGGATGATGAGAGAACAGCAAAGAAAATGAACATACTATAGAATATAACACAGACACCCACAGGCTGCAATGCAAGGCCAGCACGGAATTTCCTTATCATATCCTGTTCTGAACTAAAGTCAAGATTAACCTGCATGATATTAGCTCCAAATCAGTAACGTATAGAAATTACTGATTTTAAGTTGCAATCAGATATTTTAAGTACCATTGAGATGAACTCAGATGTAGACATATGGAATTTCGAAATTGATACCCTGTCCATGAACATAAATACTCACCTGCACAGTGCATGTTCGGAACATCATATCAAGGCCTAGAGAACCAACTTTGGGCATGTAATTCCTCATTATCTCATATCTTCCCTACAAAGCAACACCAAATATATGTCAGTTTGTTACAAAAGCAGGAAAACATTCAACAGCTACTATGAACGTTTCATGTCATATTGTTGTGCCAAGCAAGGGGAGAAGCACCAAATGATATATCAGCTTCTCATGGAAACATCAATTATGCTATGGTAACGCTGGAAACGACACAGGAATATTGGGATAAAGCGGCAGGTAATTAACAGTTAAGCACTACTGCAAAGTTCAAATATCCAAACAAACTTAACTATTTGAATGAAAAAAAAAAACCTTCGGCATTATTGGTATATCACTCAGTGCCCACTTTGGCTGGAAACCAATTCCAAGAAATCCTATTCCCATTTCTTCTCCAAGTGCTTTGACCTGAAAGAGCTAGGCAATTGTTGAAATCATATGGTAACTGCAAGGAATTGCGTAGTGACAAAAGATCATGCGAGCGCTTTGACTTATAATTTGTGAAACCTAATGAGCAAATAAGATACTTGGAGTTAAAGGCAAGTGCTACTGCTATGAGGGATTATCATGCATGGTTGGGATCTAGATTTTTTTTTTAGAAAGGATGGTTGGGATGAAGATAAAATATTCATAGAAGTTACGATAAACCATCTTGTGGCAAAGAACTGTTAAGACCAGAATTTGATATAATGTCACACGTAAAAGGACACAATCCAACATAACATATTTTTCAGCAGGAGATTGCACAAATAATGGAAACACTGTACGAGAGTTTACCTGATAAAGATGTGAGTTGACCTCAGCACAAGTCTGATGTAATGTTTCTAGGGGAGCACCACTAAGCTCAAACTGGCCTCCAGGTTCAAGTGAAATGCTTTGCTTTCCCTGAATCCAGGCATACAAATACAAATAAGTTAAATTACAAAGCTAGCTCAAAGTCAAAGTTGACTGAAAACTATCATGTCCTTTTTTGCTTGTCATTGAAATTATTATAGAGCACACGTACACAGCCAGTTCAATTCTCATCCAATGGAAGTCTTGATCGATGGCATACAAAGTGTGCATTATAATCAAAAGAAAGGAGCGATGCATCATAGTACCTGTTTGAGCCCAATAACATTATTTTCCTCCATTATCTTGTCCCAATCAAACCTCTCAGCAAGCCCGTTTAGTATGTCACGGATCTGATCGTATTTAATAGGATGCAACGTTTCTAATTCAAACCCAAACTTTTCATGTTCGGTGCCAATCCTGTGAAAAGAAGACGCTTATTTTGAGACTAGCTGATCAACTAGATAAAATGCACTTCAAAATAAAATTGCATGAACAAAGATAAATGCTGACGACAAAGCACAATCTACACCCTTATAGACTGGTGCATTACTCCAACACTAATCCATATTCAGCTGAGTACCCAAGACCTCAAAATTTTAGAGCTAGCCATCATGGATGCCTCAATTAACCCACCATTCAATCCAATCAACCAAAGGTAGGCTTCCACGGGAGCCATTCCGTAATTCCATTACTAGCAGGGAAGTATCAAAACCACCCAATTACGCAAGAACTAAAAAAAAAAAGCAGGAGAGCATATCGAATCTTCTGACCTCCAACTCTCCTTGGGCTTGCACCCGGAGACGAGGTAGGCGACGAGGTCGTCCTTGGTGAGCGGCTCCGTCATCTGCACCGCCTCCTCCGTCGGGGGGCTGGCCGTCACCGCGCCGCCGCGCCTCCTCCCGGACGCGGGGAGCCCGATCACCGCGAACCCAGGACGGCCGCGCGTCCACGCGGCGGGGCACGCGCCGTCCGGCGACACCCGCGTGACCGCCAGCCGCGACGCCACCGCCATCAAACCCGAACCAAAAACGCTCTAGGATATCAAAATTCACCCCAAAAAAGAAAAACGATCAGAGGAATCCGATACGCGGCCAGTCAGTGCCGTTCGAAAGCGAACCACTCACCGAGGCTTAGGGTTCGCGTGGAGGAATCTAGAGCCGCCCTGACGATACGGCAACAGGTCGGCGACCACTGACGGTTCCGCGGCGAGAGCCGAGCCGAAGCGGGGGCGAGACGGGCACGATGGTAGTACCAGCTTATAAAAGCGGCGAGGTGGGTCCCGCCTGTCAGCGGCAACTCTCCGCCGCGTCAGCACGTCGAGTTGAAGGGCGCGCTGCTCGTCCATCAATCCGCAGGTGTGCTGCGTGCAGTGCAGGTGTAGGCGTGTAGCAACCGGCGGCGGGTGAGCTGTCACTTTTTGTCGAAAGAAAGGGAGGAATATTTTTTTTCTCAAATGGTGGGGCGGGGCCGCGGGGCGCACCTATGATGAGTATCATTGGATGATGCTCTTATCCAGGTTCCACAAAAAATTGACGAAACATGGAACACTGATCAGTCATGACGAAGAAGACGATGAGATGATGTAGGAGATGAGCTCATGGGATCCCTCCGCCGTCGCTGCCGTGACAGCTTTTTTTTTTTGGGGGGGGGGGGGGAATTTCTATATCTGGGCAAATGCAACCCTATAGTCCGGGTGTGAATTTCATCTGTAAGCATGGTAAGAGGAATGTTGGAAAAACGTATTACAACAGTGTTTCTGTTTAATAGACAAACACACAAGAAATGGGCTTCTGCATGACTGCATCAACTATGCTCGCTAATTTTCACAAGCGGAAAGTTTATAAGAATAAATTCAAATATATAGAAAAAAAAATTACTCAAGAGAAATTTTCCTTGATTCTGAAAGAGCATCAGAAGTAAACTCTGCCTCAATTTCCTTCGCGTCCGTGCCGGAGGAGCCGGAGAGCGGCAGGGCCCAGTTCGTCGATGATGATATGGAACAGCCAGCCCATGCGACAACGCGATCTGGGCCTTGTGATTGTGAAACAAAAATCTCTTCTAGATCCTTGGCCTGATCAAAGCAGTATGAAAAGCTTTCTGGTCCTTTTTTTTTCTCTACACATAGAAAGTCGGCAGCACAACAGAGCCAGCTTGCATGGACTGATAGCCAGCTGACTTCGAATTTTTGAAATTATCAAAATGCTATTCATAATGCTGTGCATGATCATGCCCAATAGAGTATAGGCGAATGTCAACGACAGGATAGACAGACACCAATTTTAAACAAAAATTATGCTAAAAACAGACTGAAATATAGGCCAAGCAAGAACTTCATATGAGAAGTAGATGAAACCGTCCAGCATCAGAGCTAGTAAACCAAGATGATCTTGAAAGCAGTCAGGCTCTGATTACCGGCTGACACCTCCAAGTGCCAAAAGCTAGTTAGCCAGTGAAGCCTTAGATTAGCCTACTGGCGCTCAATCTGAATGGTCACATGACTGATGTTGTACTCTGTCTTGATGTACCCAATGACCTTATCAAGCATCAGATCGGCATCTGCATCCCGTGCAATTGTCACATGGCAAGCCAATAGCACCTTCCCCACAGTGATGGCCCAGATATGCAGCTCGTGGACGGCAACCACACCATCCATCTCACAGAGCCCCCTCTCGAGCCTGGTAGCATCAATCTCGCGTGGAGTGCTCTCCATCAGAACCTCAAGTATGTTCCGCAGCATCCTGATAGTGGTAAATAGAACAATCACAGAGAAGATCAGGGTGCAGATGAGATCAATGATCTTCCACTCTGGCTTGTACCAGATGACAGCCCCTCCAATCATTACACCAATGCTCTGGATGGAGTCCCCAAGCACATGCAGATAAGCACTGTGTACGTTGATGTTGCGTCGAGCCTTCTTACCAGCCTTGGCACCTGATTGGGTACTCTCACAACCCGCTTCATGCTTCAGCAGTGGTTCCTCAGCACCATGTTGCTGTCCAGAGCTTGAATGGTGGTGGTGATGTGTAGTGACAGTAATAGAACTGCCATGGCCATGCTCATGGTGATGGACATGGCCCTGCTCTTCATCATGGTGGGAATGGTCATCATCTGAATGACTATGGTCATGTGAATGTCCATGGCCATGCCCATGGTCATGACCAAGCAAAACAGCCATTATGATGTTGACAAACAACCCAAAAGCTGATACCGCAAACATGAGGGAGCCCTGCACTTCACCACTATCATTAATGAGCCTTGCAATAGCCTCATATACTAATATGCCAGCAAGGAGCCATATGAGCTGAATGGAAACCAATGCACCAAGAATCTCTATGCGAAAGAACCCATATGATTGCTGTGGTGTCGCTTCCCATCCAGCTGCCCAAAGTGAGAACAATGAGATAGCAAATGCAGCAACATCAGAAAGAAGATGGGCCGCATCAGTTAAGACTGCAAGACTGTTTGCTTTGATGCCTCCAAAAACTTCCACTGTCATAAATATAACACAAAGGATGACAGCAATCAGAAGTTTCCTCATCGACGCGGATCTTTCCTTTGCATCTTTTGTTGTATTGCTGATGTCAGAAAAATCACAAGCTGCACCACTACAAACTTTGCTCCCTGCTGGTCCAGAAGCAGATGGTGAGATGTCCATTTTCACTTCAGCAATCTGCGGAGGCGATGGATTGTGGTTGTCCTTCTGAAAGAACATCCAAGTGAATACTCAATTATTAAACTGTGATAGATGTACCATTCAAAGTACCATGTATTGTAAAAAAACATTTTAACATACACATAATTGCAACTGCGCTAATGCAGAAAGGAAGAAAGAGTCAAGAAACTTGTTTGGCACTCAGGAGAAGAAGGCAGAAGCAATAGCATGACACTGACTTTCACAAAAAATTCTGATTTTGCATGCAAGAATGTAGAAGAAATCGTACAAATAACACCATTTGCAGAACTGTCCTTAACACCACAAGGTACAGAGAATAATCACCATAACAAACGGTATGTATTCCAATCAACACAAACGCACATCTGTACCACATCCTTGTTAATAAAATTTTTTTTCCAAGTAATGAATAAAAGATAACTAGCAGGGAAACATCATCAATTCATCCTCCTGTTGTAAAAACACAAAAAATATATAAATAAATAAATTCCGTGTTGCTCCCCATAATGTGTAGACAGAGAAAGTTACACCCATTATGGAAGTCAACTAAACATTCAGTTCACACGCGACCACAAATAAGCCTAGAAGATTCGAGCAGGTGTGAGAAAAATCAAATTAGCTCGGAGCGGGTGGCCAATGATGCCACTAATCATTCGATCCCTCCCAAGCTACTTTCAGGGTTCACAAAACCACTCAAAAACCGCGGTAAACCATGGTTTTCGACCAAACCGCTGCGGCTCGGTTTTAGCGGTTGACCGGTTTTCGTTTTAAAAATTTTAAAATTTTTGAAAATTTGAAAACCGCAAAACCGAGCGGTTTACCGCAAAAACCGTTGAAAAACCGCTCAAACCAATTTGATTTCAAATTCAAAAACAGTAACCCGTAAAAACCGCTCGGTTTTCTCTCAAAAATTTGATTTTTGAATTTGTTCGGTTTTTTAACGGTTTTCGCGGTTTTTACGGTTTTCGTCAAACCGCTCTCGAGCGGTTTTGAAAACCCTGGCTACATTACGTATTAGAAATAGAAACAGAACCACACATAAAACATAAAAACAGAATCATACCATCACTAATTAAACAGGCATGCACAGTATCAAACTGTTTTCCAAAAGCATGGAAGGAGTGCTAAACTACTAAGGTTAGAAGTGGAAGAAAAGGCTATTACCAAATAAAGGATACAGTGACACCAATGTTTCCTCAACCCAAAGAATCCCTCTAACAAATCATATAGTGGGCACACAGTCTCGCAGGATCACCACCAGACACCAGACGGTATTTGTACGCGCAGCCCGGGAGGAATCCGAGGAATATTATAAACGAATCAATCATCTAGAGGCCACCCAGCCTCGCGGAATCAGCACCAAAGGACATTGTAAATTGACACGACCCGAAAGGGTCAAGCCCACGAAACAGCGCAATGATAAGGCCAGACGACGACCCTGCTCAATCGATCCGATCGACCACGCCGCTCGCGGACAAGGGAGCAGAACTGACAAGCGCGGCGCGGGCACGTAAAACGACAGGCCCAGTGAAATGGCGGTCCCGGGGGGCAAGGAGAAGAAAGAATAACCCCGGGTGGAATGCGACGGCGCAATTCGGCCGTCGAGCCGCGCGTGTTTGTCGGGATCGAGAGGTCGGAAGATTCGTTTTCGATACGCCCGGCAAGGCCAAGGCCTACATCGATCGAGAGGGAAGTCACCCGTCCAATCCAAGCGAATCCTATCACGACTCCGGGGCGACGGAGGGGAGTGTGCTCGCGGAACGGAGACTACGCGCGGCGCGCACCACCGCCCCCATTGATCGGTGGCGCCGGCGAGCGCACGCAATAGATCCGACGCCACCGCCGCTCGCTCCCTGGTTTCGCTACCCGCGTTCCCCTTTCATGCAGTGCCGCCGGATTAGAAAGAAGGGGGAGGGTGGACGCGCGTACCGTAGTGACAGGAAGGGCGTCCTCTCCTCGCCGCCGTGCGCCGAGGGCGAGGAGTGGAAGGCTCCCTCTCCGTCTGCGGCGGCGGCGTGGCGGGTCACCGAAGCGAAGGGCGGATGGCACGGGGGAAGGCGCCCTCAGCGGGAGGAGGGGAAGGGTAGGAGTTGCAGCCTTGCAGGGCGGCCGTTATATCTGCTCTGGAGTCTGGACCTGCTGGTCTCATGGCGTGGCGGCGTGGCGATGAGGCGGTTTCGCAAGGGGCGCGAGAGACGCAAAGGAAGGGGTAGTACCGTGATTTCACCCGCGACTGTTTTTTCGTTGCTCCTACTCCCGCGGTCCACGTGGCAGGCCACGGGGCTCACGTGGAGCCGTGGTTCTGAATTTTTGCCGTACCCCAAGTAGACAAACGAGCTGCCACCATGTGTGATTTCAAAAAAATTTTATGTGTTTTCCTTCTTCAAAGAAACAAAATAATGGAACCGCGCGTGAGTTAAAAAGCAAAATTAACACTACTAGCGTGCGTTTCAGGGAGAGACCTGCAACGTGAGTTGTCAGTGCAAATGCGGCGGCCGAAACGGTTCTAACGTGCGAAACCCCCAACCCAGTCCACAAATAAGGTTAAAATTAACGGTCATCAAAGATTCATTGATTGATACAGCACGTAAATTGCATCGAACCTTCCTGACACATCGACTTGGCTGGGTGTACTCTCCCTCTGGATTTCTGTTTTTGATATCCCGTCATTTAGAAATAAACTGAATTTGAACTAATTCTGGCATGTCCAAAAAATAACAGTACTACAAATCTGGAGGCAGTAATAAGTACTCCTACCTAAAGGCTCGTTCGGATCTGATGGCTGCCTGCTGCAGCTCCTACTACCAAACGTCTTTCCACTGTAGTAACAATGCAGCGTTGACGCAGCTGCAGTCGTTGGTAGTCAATCCGAACAAGTCTAAGTTGCATAATTTCGTCATTGCGCTCGAGTATATTGCAACTGTTATCATCAAGACGACGGGGGTGACTGCGACGACCAAGCACCCCAACTTTCCTCCATGTCATTTCGTTTCCTGTCATACTCCGTGATGCACCGCACTTGGTATCACACGATTAGTTGCAGACAAAGGCGTTAATAAATTATGTATGCACCCCTCTTTTTCCCCAGTGTGCCACACAGGCAGAGGGTTAAGTAGCCAGCTCAGAACTCGGCTTAACGCAAAGTCGTGCACTAATATTTGGTAGAAAGATGGTTGCTTTACGAGTGTGTGAAACGTTTGTTTGAGCGCGATGACAGCAAGGACGGGATGGGCGAAAACGATGAGCACGCATCGTTGCTTTCTTCCTCGTCACTTTCTAACGGGGTTATGATTAACCCTCTGTTAGCGGAAGCTTTTCTGGTACTCGAGGAATTCTTAACACACACCAATCCCAGGTATACGTATAGCAGCTGGGTTGTTGGTAATAACACTACATTTGATTTTTTTTTTTTTTTAGCCGCACAAATGCGCAGGCCACTCATCAAGAAGTCACCGCACTTCATGCCGCTTAGAGAATGGGTCATGCATGTTTGCCACAACTAAAGGCCTGTTTGGATGAGCTGACTGTGACTGTACAGCTACAGCTTTTCAGTTTATTTTTACTGTAGAATGAATATTCTACGGCCGCAGCACCAGCATCAAATATGCCAGTCGAACGGAGCCTAAATTGTACTTTTCTTAATTTGTAATCCAGCTTCTTTAGCTTAAGAAGTTTTCTTCCAAGTTCCAAAACATAATAGCAACTCAGTGGTCTGGACACAGCTTCTGCTGCTCTTGATTCTGTAACCCACTTCACGCTTCAAAATGAATTTTACCAGAGTTAAAATTAATTTACTCCAGATGGAGAAAGGGGTACTACTTGCTAGGTTCGCTGGTGATGGTACGGTAACGATGATTGAATATCGCAGATGTGCTTGCCCAGGAACAATAGACAACAGGACATAGACGTGGTCTCATTGTCCTGTGGAATAACATGCATGCAGGTGGTGGGCCTGGTGGCAAGACATGTTTGTTCCAGCGCCAGCAATAACATGCTCTGCTTAATTTGGGAAAATATCAGCGGAGTGCAGACCATCTGTTTAATGAAAGTATGAAAACTCTCTGAAAAAAAATCTAAATAAAAATTTCTGAAACTTTGCACAAGTGTAGATAATACAGTAAAAAACACGCGTATAAAATTTCAAATCCAAATTTGATTTCATTTAAACTATACAAAATTTTTTAAAAAAATGAAAAAAATAGGAGCGGATGAGCAGCTAGTAACATCTTCCAAGTGCCAAGACAGATATTGTCATTGAGCAGCCCATTTAAAGCCGGCATGGAGACACTGAATATTGTTGTGCTTTGATCCTTGGCGATGCAAATCTTCTCCTCTCAAAATTGTCCAGCAATCAGCATACACTGGCTGTGCCGTAAGATCGTTCACTTGTTCCTCACCAAAAAGTTAAGTTGTTCTAGCTGACTTGTTTGTGATGGTTTCTTTTAGTCCAGGAGAGTCATAAGATTGTTCTTGCTGAATTTATACACGTAGATTCAGAGAGAATTGCAATCCCTCGGTGCGACGAACAGAGGCTGCAATCCCTCAGGCCCGCGAATCCTTCAAACTAGGGCGACGGTGTTGCAGGGTTAATAGCAAATCACGGGCCCCGCAGCTCCCGCGGTCTCCCCGCCTACCTCTGTAGCATGGCCCCCCCTTGCAAAAAACTTCGGCCGGGTCCAGCCGCACGCGTGAGCGATCGGAGGGCGAGCGCTGGCTCCGGAGCTGCGGGGGCTGCCACAAAATCCGCGTTACGGTGTTGCAGGGGAAGAACGGCGGGATGGGAGGGAGGTGGATGTGCCTCTTCTCGCCGGCGGTAATGGGTTCAGATAAAAGATGTCTCCGTCCATGGCGGGACGAACAGAGGTCAATGGACTGAGAGGAGGCAGCTGCAGTTCGGCGCAGGAACAGACACTGACGGACTGACCCAGGCTGACGCTGTCGCCGTCCTTGCAAAAGTGCTCCCGGCGGCAAGGCAAGAAGGGGTGGCAAGTAACGGAACGGACGTTCGAACGGAGTGCCCGCCCACACTCTGCCGCCTCCGTTTCAAAAGCCCTCTCCTCGTGTTTCTTCCGTTCCATTTCGCCCTCTGCGCTCGTTTCTTCCTCTCCCCGCGACCTCCCGCGCGCTTTCCCTCCACTGCCCGTTCAAACCCACCACCCCAGCCGACTCGTCGCATGGCGTCGTCATCCTCCGGCTTCGCTCTCGGCTTCCTGCGCCGCATCCTCTGTGCGCCCAGCACCGCCGCCGACAGCGCGGGCGTCGGCGAGCCCGGGCGCCTTCTCTCGGCGCCGGAAACGGACGGGACGAGCGCGAGCCCCTGCATCGTGGCTAGGCTGATGGGCCTGGACGCGATGCCGGTTTCGGAGACCCCGCACGCGCAACCGCAGCTGCTGCTCAGGCGGCCCCGGTCGGCGAGCGCGGCGGAGGCGGGACGGTCGCC
>BCLH01000115.1:84326-125239 GCA_001602315.1 Zoysia pacifica
GGAGGGCCCGTACCAGTGGCACGCGGCGTCGATGGACGCGGCTTTGTCGTCCTCGACCGCGCGCCGGAACGCCACGAGGTCGTCAGCCGCCGCCAGCTCGAGCAGAAGGGCCGCCGCCGCCGAGTCCTTGGCCGTGGCCGTGGCCGCCACCGGCGGCGGATTCGACGGCTTGCGCGGGCCGGAGCACATGATGCAGAGAGAGGTAAAAGAAGAGTTTGTTCTCCTTGCTCCCGTTCTCGTTCACAGGTGATGTGACGATCGATATGCTTCTTCGAGTCGAGCTCCTCCTGGTTTCTTCGGTCTGAGAGGACCACGCGGTGGTGAGGTCAGGTCGGGGTGAGTTGAGGAGGGAGAGGTGGAGGAGAGAGGGGTATATGTAGAGAGAGAACGTACGCCGGGGAGGTCCGGCTGAAAGAGAAGGGAAGTCGCGCACGAAGCTGGGACGGTCTCTCTCTCCCTCATCAGTGACTCGACCACTCTCTCTCTCTCCTCTCTTGTGGCTTTCGCTGTCGTTCGTTTTCCGCTCTCATTAAAAAAAAATGCCTTTCCAGTTTATTTTTTGTGCCGCCGCGCTCGCGTGGTCAAAAGCGGGACGCGCACAAGTCGTTGCTTCTTGCTGCTTTCGTGTTTCCAATTTTTTTAATTTCTCTATGGTTGCTTTCGGTCGCCATCGTCCTCTTCCTTCGGCACGTCCCACCACAGATGGTGATTTTTTTATTTCCATTATTTTTGAGGGGTGGGAGGAAGCTCTGGGTACCGTGGGTGTTGCCACGGGATAAGGTACACATGTTTCTTTGGCAGGGAACAGTTCGTCGGAGGGCCACGGACTCTGCAAAAAATCAGGGTTTATTTAGATAGAAATTGCATATGAATTTTAGGAGAATTTTATAGGATTAATTCAATTTTATCAAAAAATGCAGAATTGACAAAAAAAAAACCTCTATTTTAAGGCGAGCTTAGAGACGGACCTTCAATTCAAAGCAGGGATGACCTTTCTTTTCATCTCAAAAACGGATAAACACTTAATAAAAAATTCTATTGAACCAAATATCGTTATGGTGAAATGATTCGACTGTACTCCTACTTACTCCTCCCGTGTGCTCTTTTTTTTTTTTTTTCGCGACTTACTCCTCCCGTGTGCTCGTAGTCGTAGCAGGGCAGAGAGATGCCCCACGGCCAGCAGAGCACGGGAGCGGACCGATCCCCATTCCCCAGATTATTTCATTCCTGCCCCAAGACAACGAGGTTCACGCGTGCGATACGGTCGCCGCGGCAACTCACGCCGTCACTACCCCACCACCCTCCGTGAACTCACTGCCGTGCCCGCACGGACAGGCTCGCGGCCGCCGGCGGGTCCCCATCACGATGCCGACAACGGAATCGCCGCGCGCCACGTCACCGGCAGTGCCGGGAAATATCGGGCGCGCGCCGCGCAAGTGGGCCTTGACTTTTCTACCCCGGTTCTTAATTGACGCGCGCCGGGCCCGCACTCTCCACACCCCCTAGTCTAACGAGACTGTTACGCTCTCTGGGCCCACTGTCATTAGCATAGGTCTGTACGAGTGGGTGCGCCGAGTGATCTGTGATGCGAGTGGTGGGCCCCCTCGCCGTGGCTTTCCGAGTCAGTCTTCCACTCGCCGCTGCCGCGAGCGTCACGCCGTTAACTCGCGGTTAGCCGGGAGGAGGAAGACGACGCGACCGCGTCAACGCACGCGCTTGGCATTAGGGAGTGCGTGACAGAGCGGATTATGCTCGCTGGGTGGCTGCCTGGATTACATCGGATAAGCGCGGCTGGGGAACAAGGACAGCAATTCTCTCTCTTTTTTTACCCAAATTTTTTTGTACCGATTGGATGAACATCTTATTCAGATCAGTGTATGCTCATATATATATATATATATTCCTCGCAAAAGAAATAGTACCATGTGTTCGTGATCGCCGACTATCTTGTACGACAAGGAATTTCGGAGGAACAGAAGAGAGGCAACATGTCTTGAAACACAACTATATTTTAGCTTTATAGAGTCGCAAGGAAAGGTGTAACGCATTTGTCGCGGCTCCTAAAAGAACTCTTGAACAGCACTACCATGATAGTTGGACTTTAGCTGCCACCTGAAAAAGAAGAGCTCAAAAGGCCACCTTCACCTTTTTTTCAAAAAAAAAAAAAACTAAACAAAATTGTAGAAGTAGCATGTTTAAAAGAGCGGTTCAGGGTGCTCTTCATTTTGCACCTATTGGTCCACAGCACGTCTGACTGTTAGTGACAAGGGAATCATCGGCGTGGACTGAGCCCCCATACTACAAGAACGTAGCTGGAAGTGATGTACTCCAAAGACATTGTCGATCAAGCCTCAAGGAACATTGAGCGCGTGCCTGCTGGGCTCTTCCTCAGCCGTGCACATCGACGTCGTCTCGTGGTCAAGCACACGTACTGCTACGCTAGGCCAGGCTAGTTTCTCCGGTCGATTATTTCCTTCTCCGTGTACACGCAATCACTGATGACCCCAACGGAATTTCACGATCGATCGAGCTTCGGTCCCCAGGTCTTTGGTGCCGCCGGCCACGGGACACGGCCGGTGATGAGTGATGACGCGAGGGAGCGGGAAGCGGGAACAGGAACCACTAGTTATTCGATCGTGAAACTGAACAGTCTTTTGACGTCCGAGACATGTAAACGTGCACGTCAACCATCTGCGGTCGGCACGGCACGCCCTTTGGTATCGTCAGCTTTGTAGGAGTACAGAATTTAAGAGGGGAGCATGGAGGACCAGCCGGCGGTTTACGTACGCATCGTTGACGCGTCACACTCATTGCTCGAACGATGTACTACTCCATACGTACGTACACAGCTAGCCGAGTCACCGATCCGTCGATGAATACGTACTCCTACATCGTTGATTGCTCACGCTGCTTCTCACCGCTTCCGCCCCCGGTCGGTCGTCGTGGTCACTCTCGATCGATCCGAGTCGAAGGGGCCCAGCAGGCCTATCCTATCGTTGACTGGTCAGCGGTCCACCCCTGCGCCCTGCCTGGGCGAGACGACTGCGTCAACGGTCAAGGGTGCGCGCAGGAACGGAAGGAAGGGCGAAAGCCGGAACGAAAGTTGCCCGTCACTCGGCAGTAGGGCCACGAGAACACGAGTCAGCAACGCGAATGAGCTCGATTCCTGTCGTGTGACCAGCGCAAGCTTACTCAGCCCAGTCATCCGGCCGACTAGCTAGATTCACGGCGATTACGTACGGTTGAGTATATGATTAGGCGCAGGAACAACGAAGAGATCGATCTTTTTGGAGTTAGTGCCTGCTCCCGGTTGGAGTAGTTTTTGGAGCAGCGCCTTTTTCGGTTTGGCCGGAGCAGGCGGCGGCGTCGCGCCGGCCGATGCGGCGGCCAGTGGCCCCTCTCTCTCTCTACTTCTTCTACTTACTGGTACTGTAGTGGTTCGGCGGCAATCATCCATCATTCAGGAACAGAATTCCGACAGGGGACTAGAGAACGCGCTGAATCAACTTGTACTCCCAACCCGCGCCAGAAAAAAGAAAGAGGGATCCGGACGGACTCCCGAGCAGGACGGACGGAAGGTGTAACGAGCCACCGCTGGCGAGCACGAACGCCTGTTCCGCTCGCGGCCCGGACTAGCTAGGAGCCGTGACGAATCCGTCTGGATCTTGGAGCTTCTCTCCGCTCCGCCTCGGCGGGCTCTCGGCCACGGCCACTGAACGACAGCGACTTGCACCAGCCGGAACAGGAGGCCTGGGCAACAACAGGACGACAGGTAGTGCGCGCGCGAACAGCCGCAGCTCCTCTGCCTCCGCCGGTCACCGGCGCGAGCGAGCGACGATAATGCCGACGATTATTTGCGGTGGCGACGGGTCGAGTGGCGCCGCGTCACGTCGCGTCGTCGCCACCGCCGCCACGTCCAAATCCATCAGCAGTTACGTCTTACGGGACTCGACTCGAGCGCTTGCTGTTTGAAAGTTTCTCCGCTCAGTTCCCTCCCTCCTGTTTCTTCCGTTTTGACTCTTTCTCCTCTGTCTGTGTGGTGCGTTTCGCGCCACACGTGAGGTGAGGTGAGGGGAGCTCCGTCTTCGTCTTCTCGAGGCGTCGTCGGATGTAGCGTCATGGCTCCTTCATCGCCACGTATTGTTGTCTGGCTGCTCCACTGTTTCGCTACATATTGTCCGCTTGTTAATTCATTATTCTGTGGTTTTCTTTGCATCATTTTTATTATTTTTTTTATTTTTAAATTGATGTCGTCGTTGATTTTTAACATCAATTTTGATTATTCGTTTTATTCAAAAAAATTTGATAAAATTTATATATTTTTTTATAATTTGATTTAGTATTAAAGTTATTTTAATCATAATTTAAAATTCTATACATTCAAACTAATTTTTTAATAAAAAAAACGGTTAAAGTTGATATTAAAAATCAACAACAATATTAATTTAAAAATAGAGAAAGTATATTTGTGTAGAATTAATCCTCTGGGAACCGGGGATGTTTAACCTGAAAAAATACGCGACAACAGCACAATGAAGCTACTGTATCTATGATTGGAGCGCCCATACCCCACTTTTGAGGAACAGAGCGTTCTGGATCCGCAAGCAACGACATAGATTTCGCTACCAACTGTTTCAGATCGAAATACGAGGGGTGGGCGTGCGGTGGATGCTGCTGATTCAGGTTGTTTCCTCTTGCTTGGAAGCAAGAAATCCTCTGCCACTGCCTGCAAGTGGTCTCAGATAGTAGTATTCTAGAAAGACATGGTCGCGCGCTGATGCGAGTGTCCAGAAACTCGAGCTGCACCAAAAGTTGTTTCCTCCAATTGGTTCTGTATGACTCGTTTATTCAGACACGGCTTCTCTGCTCCATGCCTCCTCCCACACGTCCTCCTACGACGCATCCCGATGATTCATGTCATGATCAACTTACTACACTCTCCACTTGGAAGCACACACTCCAGTCCAAGACCACGGCATGATGGCAGGTGTTGATTGTGTTGGTTGAATTGCTTTGATTAGGTTGCAGGTATAATTTCAAGCGGCAAACATAACGCATACTTTGACTGCGGAAGAATTCATCAGCTCGCTCGCAGAAAGAGTTTAGGAGCAGGTGCGAGTACCTAATAACCATCTGGCACCCCATCCACAAGCAGGAGAATTATTTGTTGTGCTTGTGCAGATTGACCCGCCCCACTGATAACCGAATCACTTGATCCAATCCAAAGAGATCAACTGAATGGAATAGTTTGCTTCTTCCTTTTTTGTTAAACGGTGGTTTCCATCTTTTTGGTGCAAACAAAGTCTCACGGCTCACGGGGTGGTTTCTTTGCTCCGGACGGAAGTGGGCTGCGCACCACGAGATGGGCTGAACAATTTCTGCCCTCCTTCGCTTCAGAAATGGGCTTTACGCCGAATAGATCGACATAGAGTCGGCCTGCTTTCTCCGCTCCAACCCGAAGATTTCGAGCCCGGCCTAACAACGATGGGCTCGACTTAGCGTTGGGCCGAGGCATCCACTTATTCAAGCCTGCCTAGGGAATAGGTCCAAGGCCTTTGGATATTTTTTCAACGAAAATTTTCCAGGGATATTTGGTCCATGGCCCTGTATGTAACTTCGAAACATACGAGACAAATTTATATCCAGAAGACAGTTACAATAACAGTACATACTCCGGCGACACTAGGTTATTACTAGTACATGTCCTCTTGATTCGGAGAACATTTGATTTTTTTTCCGCATTCTTTCGTCCGATCTCTGGAGTGTTGTTATGACAGGTGAAGCTTAATTAAACCTTCATGGTCTCTTTTCTACTATTCTTCTTCCTCTTCTTCCCCTTCAGCCGGGTTTTACCGGGTGCGTCGCCGCCGTCGGCTGTGGATGACGCCATGGACACAGCAGCCCCGTCCTCTGCCGTGGGCTGCTGGAGCCGTTTCATGATAAGCTCAGGGACTACCCAGTTGGACACGAAGTACAGGAGCAGCATCAGAGCACTGTATAATTAAGCCGGAAAATTATTATGTTAGTCAACAAATCGTGACTTTTTTAGCAACTAATACAGAGGAGTAATGTCGAATAGAAAGAATACGAAAGTATCTTGAGAACAATGGCTTGACAAACGCCAAAATAAACTGGAATCATTATACGGTTCTGAACTACTGTATCAGAAGTGCTAGTACTCGCCTGACTGGGATGAGCGAGGAGACGTCGCCAGTCTCGGCCGGAGAGCCAGGCACCAGCTTGGGGCTGAGGATGTCGGTGAGCTCCGGTGGCAACGCGCGGAGCCGGCCGCCAGGCGCCTGGCGCCGGCTCCGACCCAGCACGGTCGTCCGGAAGCCATGCGCAGGGGCAGGGGCAGCAAGGCACTGGGAGGTGGAGCGCACCCTGAGCGCTGCTGCTGCCTCCATGGATAAGATATATTTTTTTTGCAGCAGCTGAGGAGCTGCCGAGCTGAACTGTATCTAGCTCAGTGTTCCCAGCTTTGCTAGGGTTTTGAGTAAGAGGAAGCCAATTTTTGGATAACGAGTTTTGTCTCGGCGTTTTGCTTTGGGTGGCTGCGAGCGATCACCAGAAAAGGCCAAAATTGACAGTAAGCGATTACCGGCCGCCTTGAGGCCCAGCTTCGTTCGGTCCAGATAGAGGGATAGTATTCTGGTAGGATGGCTCATATATTGAAGCCCAACTATGAGATTTCCAGCTAGCCCAACAATCCCAGCTACGAGATTTCTCTGGACCGTGATAAAATTCAAGTTTCTAGTCGCATTTCAAAGGAGGAAATGAAACAGGTCAAAACGTTGAAAATTGTGGCTTGTCGCTCAAGGATCCTGTGCCTACGTACGTGCGCGCGTGCAATGGTCTTTCCAGCTTCTTCTCACAAGGCGAATCAAAGCATGATCGTTTCACATCGTATACTTCCTCTGTTCTTTAATTATTATCACCGTTAATTTTTAATTTTAACTTTAACTATTCATCTTATTAAAAAAAATTAATAAATATTATATATTTTAATATAATTTTATTTATTATTAAAAATATTTTAATCATAGTTTATAATTTTATGTATTTGAATTTATTTTTTGAATAAAGCGAATGATCAACACCACATGAAAACCAGAGCGGACGCGTCTGGAGATTACCTCTATAAACTGTTCACACTTTTACTCCACCACGTGCATTAGGCAGAATAGAAAATCAGTTCACTGTATTAATCCCCAAACTAAATAAAGAACTAAATAATGCATGCTG
The DNA here is from genome assembly GCA_001602315.1 of Zoysia pacifica. Lineage (NCBI taxonomy): Eukaryota > Viridiplantae > Streptophyta > Magnoliopsida > Poales > Poaceae > Zoysia > Zoysia pacifica. Next base: position 91,572 of record BCLH01000115.1, read on the forward strand.
AAATTAAACATCAGCTACAGAATTGCTTTTGCCATGCACCTAATGTAGTTAAAAAAATCATTCTATCTACTGAAAATGTATAAGCGAAGAAAATTAAAAATTTTGGGAAAATGTCAAGAGAGCCAGGCCGCGACGTTCAATTCTTCGATCTGGAAAGAAAACAAACTACTAACACGCATAGACACTGTTCATGAGACAGCCGCACCATATCATCATGATGAAATGCTAGATGATTATCCTGGTACAGGCACAAGAAGACGACATGTTTCGTATGCTTCGATCGCTGGTAAATCGTGAATGATTGATCGACATGAACGGACAACTCTCCAAGCTCCAAAGACGTCGCTCTCTGCTACTACTAGCTAGTACTGCTAGTTAGACGACATGTATCAACTGATCGTATGCATTCAGATTTCATCGTCGTCAGATCTCCATCAGCAGCTCATCAAACGGGCAACCGGTCGTTGTCGACTCTCCTCGAGTCCGCATCGATCCGTGTCGTCGCCCAGATTGATCGATTGACATGGGCGCTTCAACTGCAGAATATATTAATTGCGTCGCAAGTGTTCTCTCTCTAGAATTCAAACTAGGGCTTGACCTGATGCCATCAAGCAGATGAACATAAACAATTGGTTACTACTTGCTTGCTTAGGTCGTACGTATGCAAATCGATGCATAGATTCTGTAGAGTCAATTTCATTTCGTTCCACGCAATGACTTAATTTAGATAGTGCTACAGCTACGCAAGTAGCAGGGTTAATTAATCTTTGATACCGTCAAGCAAAGTGACAGTATTCTTCTGGAACAAGTGCTGCCAGTATGAAAGGCGGCTCGATCGTTCATATTGCCGTCAAGTATGAAATCAGAGTGACATCACCAAGTCCTCATATTAGAACAAACAAATAAATAACAGATGCATGCACATAAAGAATGAAAACATATTAGAAACACTACAAATGGAATTTTCCCTGCCAGTGATTCATTTTCATGAGATAGGTTAGTTGTGATATCCTTACAAGGTCTATCCAAATAGTAGAAGTACTAATATAAATGTAGCTAGTACTCATACAGGTGTTGGGTAGCAGTAAACTAATTGAATGTGCAAAACAAAAGAGTGGCTAGTTGTTATCTGAAATGGAAATATCGAAAATTCTTTGGTTACAACAGTAAATAGATAGTTAAGAAATAGATAATTCAGTACTTGTCATTGATCAATCAAATGGCGATTAAATTCCTCTGATAATCATTTATTTGTTTCATATATATGGCAGAAGCCAAAGCCAAATCCAATGAAGTAACTCTGATTGCTTGTTGCCATTGTGAACACTCAAGATCACACTAATCAAAAGTGAACAGTACGTGGCCAAGAGACCTATCAAAAAAGCTGGACCGACGTACCAACTAGGCAATTGTCTCACGCATGTACTATTATGTCACGGACCGATGATATGCTTATATCACCATGCACGTCGCTATTATGTTTTTTTTCCTAGATATTGTAGCCTTAGGTTGTAATTTCTCTATAATCTTCTCTTAATGAATGGCAACACTCCTAGCTTGCTTTCAAAAAAAAGAAGTTATATATTATATACACTTTATTTTTGATATATACTAATGTGAATGCATGCAAACGAAAGTTAACAGAGCAGATAGCAAGTGACTACTCCATCAGTTAATAACTTGATTCTTAAAAATTTCTGACAAGGGTAAGTGCAAAATAAATGATTCAAGAAATAGCTGCCAAATGTTTTTGTCTATATATATCCTCATCTATATTTGTATGCCACAACTAGCAGTTTAGTGACACATGCATGATCAAGAGATTAACAACCCAACTCTCCCAACAAATGGTTGGTTGTTATGACCACCCCCACTATCGAGTATGGTAGCAGGTAGCACATGCACTAAAGTTTACAGCTGGGACGATGTAATCAACTTGGAAGTCTCACATGTAATTATACCATCTGGCTTTCACACAAAGATTTCTGGCGAGCTATAATAACTACAAAAATAAACAAGGTGAAGTGATAAATAATACAAGCTAACTGGTCCATCTTTTTCTAAGAAGAAGAGAAGCACTTGTATTTCAAATGAACGCATGTAAATGGTGAATGCTTGATCAACTAGCTAGGTGACCAGCAGCTCTCTCTCCTTCTTTCTTTCCTTTTTTTTTTTTTGGGGGGGGGGGGGGGAGAATTGGATGTACGTATGCAACGCGCTTTCATACTCTACTTTCCTGCGTGTACACACTACGCATGCTGATCATGGGTTCATACTACGCCATGATGCATGCTACGACACGCGGTTTGCATCATTATTAGGATGCTCATTCTAGAATTAACAATCCTAATCCGGCAAGGAAGCACTACGCAGCAATCTACTAACCTGATGTGGTTGTTCAAAGAAGCTTCTGTCATACACTACTCTCTGGCTCTCTGGCTCTTTGCAAATGTGCACACACACAGAGCAATGCATCCAAGGCATCAGCACCCTCCCTGCATCATAAGCAATGCAAAGGAGTTGCACCCATTACCTATATCATCATCAGAGAGGGGTATGTATGGAATGGATTCCTCCGACGCTCGTTAGAGGGATCTTTCACCGCTGACAAGTGGGTCTGCGTCCCTGCTGGCTGGCTCACCTATCAGCGACCGCCATCCATCTAATGCCGCTTCGTACGACTATACTTTTCAGAGGGAAATCTCTTTTCAGCTAGCTAGCGATATGTCTTTACCCATGCAAAACTGAAAAGAAGAAAGGGAGAAAGATCTAGCAGCAACTACACCGTGTTCCGCAAAAGCCACACAGGCACTGCGGAGAGATACCATCAACACTGATAGATGCACCACCATTCTGGGTGCAAATAAAGCCAGCTAGCTATACCGCCGGCCATGGTGCGAGATCGTATCCCAAATCATCTTGAAAAGACGAGCAAGAATTGCTAGATGAACAGGAAGAACCAAGGAGAAGGCACTTCGATTGATCATGGAAAGGCATGCGTATCCACGCTGCACTTGCAAAGCTAGAAAGCTCAGCCAGCTCCCAAACATGATGTGACTCGACTACGTGCCTGCGGCAGAGCTGCCTGATGCTATAGGCTGCTGGCTAAACAAAGATTTCATGGTGGCTTCTCAGTTCTCACTTCTCACTACTGTAGCTGCTCTATAACGAAGAAACCCTAACCAACAAATTAACAAGTTGCGCTAGTAGATCACTAAAGATTCTGGTATGATTTAAAAGCAGCTATCCGGATTCCGGCCGATGGACGCGCGCTTCGCTTGCGAGAGAGATGCATGGCTAGCTGCTCCTGAGCAAGAATCCAACAAGTGCCCTCGTCAGAAGAGAAGATCATTTTGTTCATCGCATTGATTAGACGCGTGGAGATGAAGCTAGTTCGCTAGCAGGATTTGTGCGTGGGGTTGGTCCGTACCGGCGAGGGTGGATGGACTGGAGAGGCGATGTGTCACGAGGCGTCGCCGCCGAGCTTGGCGAGCAGTGCTGAGACGAGCTGGTGCCGTCGCTCCTCGCGCTCCTCCGCGCGCGCGCGCCACGCGTCCTCGCGCTCGCGCCACCGGCGCACGAGCGCGAGCCGCTCCTCGCCGAGCGCAACCATGGCGGTGCGCCACTCCTCCTCGCGCTGGCGGCGCTCGGCTTCGCGCGCCTCGGCCGCCTCCATCCACCGCTCCTCCATCTCCAGCTGCCGCCGCGTGAACTCCCGCAGCATCGCCTCCACCTCGCCCTGGTCCGCGGACCGGGTCCTCGCCGCCTGCTTGCGCCTGCGCTTCCTCGCCACACCGGCCGCGTCTCTATCCTCCGCCGCCGCCCTGCCGGCCTCCTCCTCGACCAACATCTCCGCCGCCTCGATCTCCTCGTAGTCCTCGTCATCGCCTTCTCCCCTGCCGCCGCCTTCGTTGTCCTCCGGACGCACGTCCTTGCCCTTGGCTTTCTTACTCTCCAATGCGCGCGCCCTCTCAGCCCTGGCCTCAAAGATCCGCCTCATCTCGTCGTGGAACGGGAACTGCCTCGCAGCGGTGGCGCCCGGATCAAGTTCGGCGGGCTGCGCGGCGGAGGCCGCGGCGGCCTCGGTGCCCTTGAATCGCGTGACGAGGTTCTTCCACTTGGACTTGCACTGGTCGGGGGTGCGTGCGAAGCCCTGCGCGGCGAGGCGCGCGGAGACGGCCTCCCAGAGCGCCTTGTTGCGCTTGGTGGTGAGGAAGGAGTGGTCGAGGTCGGCGCGGATGGCGAGGAACGCCGCCGTCTCGGCGTGCGACCACTGCGGCAGGCGCTCGCGCTCGAGGGACGAGGACGACGGCAGCGGCTGTGGCGGCGGCTCCACGGCGAGCGGAGGGAGGGGAGGGAAGTGGTGCGGCGGGGAGGGGGAGAGGAGCGGGTGGTAGGGGTTGGAGAAGGAGGTGTTGAGGTGGTGGAAGGGATCCATGGCGCGCGAGTAGAGAGGTGGCTGCGTTCGTGACGGGGGTGGGAAGGGTCTCGATGGCAAAGTGGGAAATGGAATGGAATGGAATGGAAGTCAAGGGGGTTGGGTTGGGGAAGAGCAAATCTGTTTCTTGGATTTCAACGCGGAAACGGCTTGCTTTCATATTGCTTTTCTTGCGAGATCTGGATCCTCTGCGGCAGCCAGCCTGGCCTCTGATCCTCCGAAAATACGGTAAGTAATATAGCATGTTTGATGGTTAATTTTAATTTTTATTAATTTAATATACAACAAATAAAGCTTAGAACAAAGAATTATATATATTCTTATATACACACAGTATCTGATTTTTAAACAATAATGTGTTGACTAACATAGAAAAATTGAGATCACAGCTTACATTAGAAACTCTAGTGAATTATTTTAAACATTGCCCGCACATAGCTCACAAAGTACATATAACTCAAGAGTGACCTGTTACCTCTCACATCACAATTGCTATTAATTGTAGTCTATATGTAGAGTATGTGTAAGGTCACATATTAAAAGAATAATATCTTGTGACTCTTGCAAACATTTAACAAAACAGTTGTTAAGTCACTATAGAATCTAAATTCATGTGCGCACTATCTTTATATTGTCACGCAAGATTTTTATATTAATATACTGTTTTAGTTAAATGATACTATTAAACAAAGTTTTTGTGAAATACTACAAAGCAATTTGCAGTTTATATGCTTAAGCTATTTAGCTATTTTATTAATTTTTTCTATTTTCGTATGTTATTGTTAGCAATATATTTGTAGGATACAATAAAAATTATCATCTAAATAAACACTCTAGCTTAGATGGGGAAATTTGACACATCATCCATACAGGTGACGTTTAAGAATTTGAAAAAAAATATAAATTAGAGATTAGAAAATTAATAAATAATTGAGATTGAATAAGATGAATGAGTGAATAATTTCAGTATTTCTATTTTATATCCTAGCCACAATCCTAACTCTATTTACCATTTCTCAAACGCCACATAAGCCCGAACGGCGGGGCTGCAGCGCGTGCACAGAGGATCCTGATGGCCTACCTGTGGTGGGTCCAGGGAAAATAGGCGTGGGGCAAGGCGGTGCGTGGGGAGTGGCGTCACGCCGACGACACGCCGGCGTAACGCGGGGCCACCCGATCCCATCCGTTCCTTTGCGGCGAAGCATCTCCATTCTCCAGATGACATTCACAGTCAGAGAAATGGAGAATGAACTGGATAATCAGTCTCCTGGCGTCCCTCCACATGGCCGCCGCCGCAAGGGTCACCAGCTGCAGAGGGGGCTGCACCGGCCGGCGGCAGCGACAGCAGCCACCACCGTTTGGACGGTTTCCCGCGTAGTACGCGTCTTCTCGGCTGGAACGCCATGGGTGCCGCCACCTCGCTTGCTGGCTGGCTGGTGCCTGGCGGTGTCCCCATGGCGATCGCCGGAGTCGTACGCAGTACTCCTCGGCGGTGGTTGACATCTGTCGCACGCGGCGTGGAGACGCTGGACACCTGATTATTTGCGCGTGGCTCCATTGTCAGTCTTTGGTTTCCATGACAGCATGACTTGTGTTAGGACACGGCAGTAGCAGTTCGTTGCGCGCGTGCGTGCTCCAGTCGCGCGGCGGTCGACAGATTCTTCATCGTTGGCTGTCAAACTTCGCCGGAGCCAGGCGTTGAGCAGGTTGATGCTCGCTTACTTCAGAGATAGCCTATCATGTTCCTGTCGGTAGGCTCCATGCACGGAGACCGGGCACCGGAGGTTGACGAATTTCCCGGCGTAGTCGAAGGGTTTGGCCGGCGGCCGGCCGGTGGGTAGGTGACACGCACCCTCGATCGATAATCACATGGCGCCTCCCTTTCAGACCCTTGGCGCGCTCCGACGGGGACGGGCGGCGGCGCGCCGGTCATGAATCCGCCTCCTCCTCACCGGCCCTCTCGCGCGATGCCGACGCAGCACGCCAGGAAGCAGGTCACATGCAACAGCGTTCGATCAAACGATAAAAACTCTATCTAAATTCCCCGCTACCATGGCTGCGTTCGGATCAACTACACTGCGCAGCCTCAGCAGCTGTGGCTGCAATCAGGCTATTAAATTTCACTGTAGCATCTACTCGAACAGCCGCAGCAGCACAAAAAAGTGCATCCGAACGTCGCCCAATGCGTCAAATCAAGCCGCGACTCTGCATTCCACAGTCCAAAAAACTTGTCAAGATTTTCCTTTTCTTTCTCTGCTTTTTTTTTTGAGAGATTTTCTTTCTCTGCTTTTGATTGATAGGCCGATCGTTCCAAAAAAATTGAGGCCCAGAAGTCTCTATATGGGCCTTTTGCGGACAGCCCACCATCGGCGGGCCAAACAAATGGACCAATGAGCCATGCATCGATTGATCCGACTTGCAACTAGAGTGGGCCGTACATGCCATGAGCCCACCAGATACTTTTCCCCATGCCACTTGAAAGAGTTCTCAAACTTCCTTCCCATATTCATTCCTCAAACAAGAGTTCAAATATGGAATACAAAATTTTGCCACACCGGTTCAAAAGCAGTGGCATATGGAGAAATCTCCCGTTCAAAAAACATCGCATTCAATTACCATACCAAACCAGCATCCATCTAGGCAACTTCCAGTTTTTCCGCTAACAGAAGTTCAACTCAATTTACATACTCCCTCTGTTCACTTTTTATATATTTTATATAGGTCGTTCTAACTTTACACATAGAAATTTATTAGGAAAAGAGAGTGTATTGAAAAGAGAGAAATGTGTATTGAGAAGTGAGAATGACATATATTGAAAAACAAATTTTGTTTTGAATGCTAGAATGATATATAATTGTGAGGGAGTAGGTGAAAATGGTCCTGGAGGCTGGAGGTAACCATAATAGCATGGGTATGAAACTAATCTTCAGATGCTTTTCCAGATCCTCGGTACATAACAAATTTACAGTTGATAAAAACGAAAGAAACCCAACTGTATACATGTTTGCTGGTACTTGCTACTAATTGATGCAAGTAACAATTCATAAAGATGATCTCACTAACAGGCAATAATTTAGAAAACAGAGAGATATGGTATTGATACGGTGCAACACCATTTAACCAACGCAAAACATATTAGCGACAGATAATAATGTGAATAGATGCATATAATTACCAAGCGTGAACACAAGCACCATAAAGGATAATACAGCAGTTACGAAGAATCAGATAGCCTGCACGATGGCACAGGTATTGCTGCAACCATACTCCGACAATCGAATCTGAAAATTAGACATATATAGCTACTACACCTCAAGACAGTTAACCCTTAGGAAGAATTTAATCAAGACAAACCAAGAAAAGAACTAAAACTAGCTTGAGAAATAGTGATATTACATTCAGCAAGTGTAACTAGAACCATGCCACAAGGAATAAACATGGGCTCACATTTTACAGCGATGTTAAGACAGAAGCTGTTGGATACCTGCCTTCTGGTCAGCTGTTAGATTTGTGGGGAACTTGATATGAAACTTGATTCTTAGGTTCCCTTTCTTTGAGGGCTCCCTTGTGATTGGCATGCCTTCGCCGTGCACAACTTCTTCATAAGTAGGACTGACGATGGACTTCACAGGAATAGTCAGGCTTCGTCCATCCAAAGTTGTGAGCTGAACTGTGCAACCCGTCAGTGCCTCCGCAAGAGAGATCTTATGAGTGTAAACAAGGTCGTTTCCATCTCTCTTGAACTTGGGATGTTCCCGCTCTTCTACAATGAACACCAGATCTGATGGTATCACGTAACGTGCCTCGTTGCCTTTCTCAGGAAAGGTGATCTTTGTACCCTTCTTCCAACCAGGCTTGATATCTATAGTCAGGATTTCCTCAACATTTGTCGGTTTCCTTCAAAAAAAATGATAAATATAGTCTAAAAAAAAGGTATTGAAATAACGAGTTTCTTGCATATTCCAGAAAATTTAAAGATCTGCACAAGACATTTAACAAGTTAAAGTTTCGATATAGTACACCAAATCTCAGCAACTTGCACACTGGTTTGGACCCTGGTGCCAGTGCGCCAGGGAGTCAATGTGGTTCTGCCACTGAGAATAAATAGCTACAAACATCATCCACTTGTACAAGTATCAGCACCCAAACAGGCATTCCATGGATTGAAGGTCATTGAATTTGCTAGTAGTAGAAAGCATGTATGAGATGAATGCTCTAGGGTCTCTAGTTTATGAGAGTCATCAGACAAGTTCGACAGCACATATATTGTTTGCACTTTCTCATTCCAGTACCTCTAATCTACCATATTGTTTGCCCTTAGCATGAAGTTTCTATGTTCTCAGTCGTTTCTCTAAGTCTCCATATCTCTTTCCCTTAATCAGCTACAAATGTCAACATCCTGCTCAGTGATCATCAAGAGAGTGATACACAATTAAGTAGGGGAAGAAAGTGTGGCCTTTTCTCTAGTCAATAGAAACATCTCCATGTGCAAACCATAATTGGAAGATCTATGAAGAGGGACAATAGCAAGTTAACTTACTGCTAATCACCAATACAACTTTTGTCAGACTTGCTAGCTCAGCAAGATTAGAACAATGCTGGTGGTGATGAGCTATTCCGAAAAGCCTTGTTGTTTGCACAGCAACAGAATGTATATTATGTATTATTGTTAATCTGTATTCTGAAGAGCTAACTGGATTACAAAGGAATCTCACCCAGAAGCGTCCAGGACATCCCTGGAGATCTTCATCTTCTTGGTGGCCCCCTTATACAGGTCCTCCAGGCTGCAAGCCAACCGCCGCTCGATCGGCGGCGCTTTCCTCTGCGCCGCCCCGCTGGACGTCTCCCCTACGTTGACACCGCCAAACCCCGGGAACCCGTGGGGATCGCCGGGAGCGCGCGGCCCCGCCCCGGCGAACGCGCCCCCGAAAATCTCCGAGAAGATCTCCTCGGCGCTCCTCCGGTTGAAGCGGAACCCGTGAGCGCCAGCGCCATGCGCGGACGTGGAGGGCGGCGGCGTGCGGGCCTTGAGCCCGTCCTCGCCGTACTGGTCGTAGACGGCCCGCTTCTGCGGGTCGCTGAGCACCTGCGAGGGGGCGGGAGAGCCAAGAAGACCGAGATGAGTTTCGCGGCCGCGGAGGCGGTAACGGAGGAGGAGGAGGATGTAGTGGTCGGTACGGTACGGACGTCGTAGGCCTCGGAGACCTGCTTGAAGAGGGAGTCGGCCTGTGGCGAGGGGTTCTTGTCCGGGTGGTACTTCATGGCGAGGCGGCGGTAGGCCCTCTTGAGGTCGTCGTCGGTGGCGCCGCGGCCGACGCCCAGCACCTTGTAGTAGTCCACCCCCATCGACGGCGACTGGCTCTCACTGTCGCCGGCGGCTTCGCTCCTCCTCTCGCGAGGGTTTAGGATTGGCTGGCTAGCTGGAGCTTTGTTGCTGTTGTCTTCTCTCGCCTAGAAGCCGATGGGTTTCGATCTTCTTGATCAGTTTTCTTAACCAAGATAAAGCGAACGAACAATTAGTTTAGACCTCGATTTGTTACTGTCGTACTAAACTATGTTACCTCGTTAAAACGCAATTTTGAATCAATTTACTTTTTAATGTAAATTTTTTCTCCAATATAGAAACATAATTTTGAGATCAAATTTTATAAGATAATAAATAAAACACATCATAACACATATTTAAAAAATAATTATAAACTTATTATTATTATTTTTACAGGAAAAGAAATTTAATACGGAGTAGTAAATTAATCTTTGTGATACATAACTCTATGCAAAATAATAGTAAAAAATAAGACACATTTTTTAAATATGTGTTATGATGTGCTTTATCATCTTATAAGATTTTATCTTAAAATTATGCTTGTGTATGAAAAATTAAAACAGATAAATTGCATAAGGGTAGTTTGACTCAAAATTATACGTTGGTAGAGAAAAATAAACTAAAATATAATTTTAAAATTTATTTAAACTTTAGCTATAATTGAGAAAATAAATTGGACTTCATCCTATCGAATACTCCGAGAAGGATTATTCTGTAAAATCGACAAGGTTTCGATGAACCCATGTGATAAATGACAGGGAAATAAAACGTGCAAAAGGGCGTGGACTGTGCAAATGTTGCAAACTCCAGGCCACCGAAAATATTCTCGAGCTGGAGAACATGATTAGAGGAAAGATTTTTACCATTATTCTTTTCGAGCTTGGGCCTGACCCGTCATCCATTGTACTACCCCGCAACCAGGCCCATTGTGAAAAAAGTAATCTTTAAAAATGTTTCCACTAATTATGCTCTCCCCGCCGAGTTTCAAAAACTGGCAAAAGGGTCTATATCTCTTTCGGGGTTTTTTTTTCGTTCAAACGCCAAAAGTTCTGTACGGTTGTTGACGAACCCACCATTGAAATTTTCAGCTCATGAATAAATCGGGAAAATCCTTTTCTTTTCTCTCTTTATCACCATTGAAATCAATGAAAATATTTCGCTTCTCCTTGGACGTGATGAGCCACGGGTGGCCATGATCGCCACACAGCCCTTTTCCGCTGAAACCTTTTCATCTTTCGGCCGATGCTGCAGCTCTTTCGCTTTGTTGAAAGGAGGAGCAAACAGAAAGCATGGGATCGCCAGGTTATTTAAACAGCAAAGGACGAGAGGAAGGTCCAGCGTTCTCACACATCAGAGAATAGTTAGAAGTTGGTGGCGGGAGGAGGAAGGCGACAAGGCTGGTGAACCGGTGATGGAGAAGAAACCAAGGCGGATCGTTGATGTGTCAGTTCATTACCATAGCAGTACGTTCTGCTGCTCTAATCTTTATATATTAAATGTTGTGGGTTCTGTCAATTTTTGTTGCCTCATTATTTTAAAAAATATTAACCGTTAAATTAAAATCTAACAGTACATATTAAAAAAATAATATTAAAAAAAATCATTTTCTCCGGTTAAAGTAAAAATGTGCTTCTACTCGATGGAAGCATGCATGAACAGCTGTGTCAATATAAAAAAAGTTTTTATAAATTTATTTTACTTTTATAGCTTGTATATACTACGATTAAAGACATTTATATGTTATAAAAAATATATATTTAAATACTTTAAATTGTTTTATCTTATAAAAATGCTCTTTAATTACTATGAGAACTAAAATTCAATCTTTTTTCTGCTTACAACTTCGGTTTAAAAAAGATGTTTTAATCAAACATTGTTAATATAAATTAGAAATAATTTTAAATTTATTAAGTTACAAATTTATTTGTATATTAAACGCCGTGCGTTCTCTCAACTCTCATTGCCCCACATCACTCTAAAAAATATTAACCGTCGAATTAAAATCTATCGGTGGATATTAGTAAGGAGAAAAAAATAGATATTAAAAAGGAGAAAAAAAATCTTTTTTTCCGGTCAAAGTAAGAGTGTGCTTTTACTCGACGAGAGCAGGCATGAACGGCCGTGGCGATATAAGAGAAATTCTTATACATTTATTTTACTTCTATATCTTGCAAGTATATGCTACGATTAAAGACTTTTATATGTTATGAAAATGAATATTTAAATATCTTAAATTGTTTTATCTCTTAAAAATGCTTCTTGATTACTATGAGAACTAAGATTCAATCTTTTTCTCGCTTACAACTCCAGTTTTAAAAAAATAGTAGCTTTAGATGCAGTGTTTTAGTCAAACATTATCAATATAAATTATAAATAATTTAAAATTTATTAAATTACAAATTTAGAAATAATTTGTTTTAAAAATACTTTTTTTAAAGTGTACCAATGCTACATTTTATTAAATATTTTATAGATAACAAAGATCACACTTATGCTTTGAAGACAATGTCGATAACTTCTTTTTTAGATCGGAGTATATGTTTACAGAACTTTGTCATCTATATCAAGATAACTATACTTTTATTTATTAAATAATAAATTTAAAATATACTGCTTTTAATTAAGAGTGTATAACAAAAATATACAAAAAAAACACAGCAATTATCACACAGATTCTCTAATTTTTTCTCTAATCCTGAAAGAACGCTCCTTATCTTTGCTTACTATACATACGGTCCTTTAGTGAGCTAACAGTTCACAGGATTCCCATTTATACTCCTTTATGTCATTCATCATCTTCTCTTGGGAGAGCCATTTGATAACTTAGGCTTTATTTTGTGAGTTTCGATAATTTGACATACTAATTCAGTGTCGTACACATAATTAATTTTATGTATTATTTATATAAATATGTCAAATTATAAAATCCTACAAAACTAGTTCTAAATTATATAAAAAAAATTCTCTCTTGGGAACATCAGCCTATCAACTCAAGCCGCCGCATGCTCAGTCACGGCGGCTTTGCCCGTCGAAATCAAACGAAATGATGATCCCAATTTCCAATTCGTCACGGGGTCAGGTACGACGATCTCGGCTCTTTTTTGACCAGATGCCCTTCACCTGCTCCCTTGTCTAATGGCGTCGGGTGTCCGCCTACGCCGACGCGTGCACAGGCTTCCGTCAGTCGGTATTCAGATACTACACGCCCATGCATTTTTAACGACGATGGAAAGGGAAAGGGAAAAGAAGTTGCCGTCGAAGCGACAGGGGCGACAGCTTCGTCTCACCAGAACGTTGACGCCAAAAGACCATGCTTCATCATGTATGGGGTGACCTGGCGAACTTTTCGTCCAGAGCTCTCCGTTACACGCCACCGGTATAGTCCTACGCCATTGGAGAGTGACCGCGGCGAGCTTATCAATGGGTCGGTTATCCTCTTGTTTAGGGATTGGGATTTTTTTTTATATAATTTAAGACTTATTTTATAGTGTTTTTAACGATTTAACATATATATATAAATGATATATAAAATCATCTGAGTGTATGACAGTAGATTAATGCATCAAATTTGTTAAAACACAACGAAATAAGTTTTAAATTATCAAATTCTTCGGTGGCCAGGAGCAGGACGACGGCCCTGTTCCTGTTTGCTCGTCGACGGCCTCGGCCTGGTGGACCAAGCGCCGCCTGCTCGCGTGATCAGGGTTGACCATGCAATTTTGCGGAGGCGAGAGCACAGCACAGGTTGGTTGGTGGTCCGTGAGAAAGAATGTTTGCTCGTCAATCAAACACGAAGAAGAACAAATCGGAGCAATGGAACCATTTACACGCCTTATGTGAAAAAAAATCAATCAACTAAGCAAACGAATTTGAATCGAACAGCCTTCCGTTCCCGGGCTAATCACAGGCTCACAGCTTGGATGATCTCTCACCGAACGAACAAAGGGGGACTGCCAAAAAAAATAAATCTCCTTTTCAAGCTAACGCTCCCGACCGGTCCATGGACGTGACGGAGAGGCTGGCGCTGGAGGAACTGTTGTTGTTGCCGGACCCGCGGTCGCGGTCGGCGCCGCCGCCGGCGCTGCCCTCGCAGAGCGCGAGCGCGTTCTCGAGGTTGGCCACGACGTCGGCCATGGGGGGCCGGTCCTTCCCCTCCATACGGACGCAGTGCACGGCGGTGTACGCGACGAGCTCCACGGCCTCGGCCTCGCCCGCGGCGGGCTCCGGCGCGCGCGGGTCCAGCACCTTGCCGAGCTCCCCGGCGACGATGCTGGGCACGGCGTGCTCGACCAGGTCCACGGGTTTCCCGCCCTCCGCGTCCTTGAAGATGGCGCGCTTCCCCGTCAGCAACTCCAGCATCACCACGCCGAAGCCGTATACGTCGCTCTTCACCGTCAGGTGGTGCAGGCCGTAGTACTCCGGGTCAATGTACCCCATCGTGCCGGCGGCCTTCACCATCTGGTGCTGCGACTGCGACAGCGACGACGCATCCTCCGCCTCCGGGCCCATCAGCGACAGACCAAAGTCGGAGACGCGCGCCGTCCAGCCGGCGTCCAGCAGGATGTTGGACGACTTGATGTCGCGGTGGATGATGGGCGGCACGGCGTACGAGTGCAGGTACTCGATGCCGCGGGACGCGTCGAGAAGGATCTTGATGCGGAGCTTCCACGAGGAGATTACCGGCGAAGGTGGTGTTGTCCCCGCCGCCTCCGTCTTGGGGTGAAGGTGGTCGTGCAGCGCGCCGTTCTTCATGTACTCGTACACGAGGAGGCGCTCCTCGTTCTCCTCGCAGTAGCCCACGAGGCCGACCAGGTGCTTGTGGTGGAGGCGGGAGAGGAACGCCAGCTCCGAGCGGAACGCGCTCTCCTTATCCTGGAACCACCGGGCGCGCGGACTCGAGTCACCGCGCTTGATGGCCACCTCGCGCCCATCGGGGAGCTTGCCGCGGTACACCGTGCCGTAGCTGCCCTCCCCGATCTTCATCTCCAGCGCGAAGCCCTTGGTCGCCGCGTCCAGCTGCGCGAAGGTGAACTCCTCGGCGGGTTCCTTGAACGACGACGGACCGCTCCGCTGCCGCGTCATCACGCGCGACAGCTGCCGCCGGAACAGGCTGCGCGCGCGCGAACCGTTGGGCGAGCTGTACGGGCTACTGCCGTTGTTGTTGGTGTCGGCGCCGGCCGCGGCGGCGGTGGCGGTGAGGTTGGGCTGCACGGAGTTGTGCACCCTCTTGTTGCTGCAGAAGCCGAAGACGAGGCAGTACACGATGGAGCAGAGACCCGCGAAAGAACCCACCGCGCCGACGACGACGAACGCGATCCAGCGTTTCGACACCCCGCCGTTACTTGAAGATGGTGAAGCCGGCGGCGGCGGTGGCGACGAAGTAGGCGGGGAAACAGGAGGCGGCGAAGTGGCGCAGAGCCTTTTGCAGATCACGCCACCTCCGTAGGCCGCGCAGAGCTGCGCCGACTGGGGTTGGAAGCCGCAGTCGCACGTGGTCTGGTCGGCGACGCAAACGCCGGGGAGGATCCCCCGCAGCGGCACCTGCGTCGCCTCGAGGCCCGCTGCCGAGGACGACCAGCACTGCACGGTGAAGTCCGTAGAAACAACGCCGCACGTAAAGTTGCCGTCGGCGACGAGGAGCTCGAACGGCGTCCCGAAGGCCGGGTAGTACAGGGTGGTGCTGGGCCCGCCGAGGCTCCAGCACACGGCGGTGTGGTTGGGCCGGAGGAGCCCGCACGCGTGGTTCTCCCCGACGGCGAGACCGTACGGAAAGAGGTCCCGCGGCACGGCGGCGGCGACCGCCGCGCCGGACCCCGAGCAGCGCACGGCTCCGGACGCCTCTTCGACCCCGCAGGCGCGCGTCCCTCCCGCGGCGAGGTACGACACCCTGCCGGCCGCGCCGGAGAAGGCCGTCTGCACGTCGCTACCACGCGGTCCCCAGCACCGGACGGCGGCGGAGGAGTTGGTCTCCACCGCGCAGGAGAACCCGTCGCCGGACACGAGCGAGCGGAACCCACCGGCGACCGGGAGTGGGAACTGCCGCCCGCGCCACCATAGTATCCTGTTCGCGGTCCGGTCGTACGCCGCGACGTGGTCGGCGCCGACGGCGAGGTCCGCGAGGGCGTCGGGCCCGTTGTACACCCGCCTGAGCTCGCCCGGCGCGCCGGGCGGCCAGCAGAAGAGCCCGTCGCCGCCCGCCTTGAGCCCGCAGACGAAGTCCCGGCCGCCGGACACCTCCACGAACGCGAGGAACGGCGCAACGGAGGAGGATGACGCGGTGCCGGCCCCCGCGAGCGCCGCGCAGAGGACGGTGCCGTTGCGCTCCGCAACGCCGCAGACGGTCGGCGGGTTCGCGCCCGAGACGGCGAGCGTGGACGCGGAGGCGGGCGCGGAGGTGAGTACGAGGAGGAGGAAGAGGAGGAGGGGGGACAGCGCTGTCATTGGAGGGAGGAGGCCGGTGATGCGGCCCTCATCTGCGAGCAGGTGGGAGGCCGGGACATGAACAGGAGGCGTGGCCGCGTCGCGGAATGGGAAAAGGCGAGGAGCAGCTGCAGAGGGGCAGGAAGGGGACGGGAATGCCCGTGGAGGACGCGGGTGTTTGTTGGGCGGGCGACCAAGCCCGCGTCGGCGTCCAAGCTTCTTCCTTTTCCATTCGGGCGGCATCTCGTCTCCTCGTCAATTGATTTTTACCGTTCCTTCCTGGGGGCTGTTCCTGGTTCGCGACCCATCGCCGTCACCTGCCAAGCTCGCCGAGCTCGGATGTAAACGACGCTGACCCGACCGGCAGCTCGGATTAGCGACGAATATTAAGCTCGACACCGCCAGTTTTTCTACGGTACTTCTCCGGCCAGCGAGCGAGCCACGGCCGCGGTCCGGACTCCGTTCGTATCCGCCATTGAAGGCGCCGGAGAAATTCGGAGCCCACCGTTCGTATCCGCCATTGCCGGCGCCGGGGAGTCCATGTGGCTCGAAACCGTGCCACAAGCAAAGACCGCATGGTACTTCTTCGAGCGAAACGCTGCAGGAGTCTTCTGCTGCTGTCATCTTAGACCACCAAGGTCAGATGGAGTTTGACCTGGCTGACGGACTAGAAGAACCTGGCAAGTTTTCTGAAAACGCGTGGAAGCTTCAGCTCGTCGTCGTCGTGTGCCAAGCATCCGTGGCGGCCAGGTCGACGGTCAAAGTTGTTAAAGATTTGAATTGGTCAGGTTGGGTCCAACTAGGATTATTAGAGATTATTTTTTGCAGGAATTAGTTTTCACCGTACTGCATCTTCTTCTGAGTTTATGGAAACATTCAGACTTGAGGTAGAGCTGAGAAAAAGAATTGAAGGAGCCACAGGAAAATAGGTCATATTTTTCTCCAGATTAAAATAATTTGTTATCATGGGTTACATAATACGGGCGCATATGCTTGCTAACGATATAATTTTCATTTGCAATGCTCTAATCAAAACAAATTTAAGATGTTAGCGGTCCTGATCATGACCTTCGCTAATTAAATTTTAAGAGTTTCACGCGTGCTAAAAGCGTGTGTTTAGTAATGTTGGGTATGTGTAATCTGAAGTGTATATAGACGGATGATCAGGCTCCGAGGTTACCATCCGCGAGGGGCACATGGACGATAAGGATTCTCTCATGTCTCTATTAAGCTGGCAGCTACTCCTACCTAAGCTGATCTCGGTCGGATGTCCGTTCGTTCCCTGTGACCAGGTGGATGCCGGTTGTTGTCGCTTCACTGCCATTGACCCGTTTCCATTGCATGCCTGTTCATACTTGTATCCGTCAAGGAGGGAAGAAAACGAACTGTTCAGACTACCTGCGCCACACCCACTGTCAGTTGTTCGATACCGTGTGACAAAGTATCAAATTTGTAGAGCACTAGCTAAATCCACAAATGGTTTTTTTGAAAGGTTGGAGCGGTGGTGACCAGCAACAACAGCTACCGGTCACGATACACGACCACGACTCCGCTGCTATTGATTTTTGAACGACGACTTTTATTTGGATGCCAAGCGTGACCTCGGAGGAAGCGCTGGTTCGGCTTGCTCGAACGGAAGATTCAGAGGCAGCTGCAGCCATGAATGACCACCGCGTAGGCCTCAAGAACGGTAGCATCGTTATTTATTGGACGGTCGCGCGCCGTATCTGACTGAACGAACAAGTCATTTTTAAGTCATTAGAACATGGCTTCGATTTTCAAGTTATTTTCGTGGCAAGACAAACTAGCCGGATAGATATCCGCCGCCGATTACACCTTCCAATCCTCTTCCGCGGCACCTTCCAGCCCTGGAGTCAACTGGCCAGTCTCGGCAGCGATGAAAATTGAACTCCCTGGAATCTCATCTCCGCTCCGCGAGGGATGGTGGCCTTATCGCCGAGGCTGAGCACCTTGACAGAGTCGACCTCAAGGTCTTGATCCATGTCGTGCTTCCTCCTCGTGAAGTGGATCACGATGAGGTGCTTGTACTCCTCCTCCTCAGCTAATCGGCTTCCTTCGTGTCCTTCTCGCTGCTCTTCTCCGATATATGCAGTCGTTAATTGCACAACCTTCAGAGGGAGTAGGAGTAGCCCATTCTACTCTGCATGTGATGGTGACCGTTCGTGCCTGACGACCTGAGCAGGGGTGACCCTGTCGTCGGAGGCCTCCTCGTTGGCTTTTTGGCAGCGACGACTCCTCGTTTTAAAATAAGTGATGTTTTTTTAAAATTTTAAAATTAATATTTAACTATTTATTTTATAAAAAAATTTAAAAAATTTATAAGATATAATTTAAATATTTTTAATAATAAATTATTTTATAATAAAGTAACTAATATTTTTATAACATTTTTAAATAAGCTGAATGATAAAAGATATAAAAGTATATTTGAAAATCTATAACTAATGCTTATTTTGAAAATACATGCTGGGCGGCTTTCGTGAAGATAATGATCAACTGCACAAGGTTGTGCGTTGGTTCGCTTGATAAACGGACGGTGGGGTCTGGGAGGTCCGCGGCGGAGGGTGGCTCGAATGGAGGCAGCGGCAGAACCGAAGAGGTGTCCGGTGTGCCGTCGGCGATGAAACTTGGGAGCGCTCTGCTCTCCGCCTCCAGCGAAGGCGAGTCAAGGCTTGGAGTTGGGCCTACATTCCGTATGTAACTTTAGGATGGGATTACGCCCTTTACCGGGCTGGAACATTCGGCCTATTTTCACGATTTGTCCAAATTAACGCGGTTCTTGATTTTTTTTTTCAAGCCTTTTTATTTTCCAGCTGTTCGCTACGTACTGATCCAGGGATCCTGTATCAAGTTCTGTCCAACAGGCCAAGACTACGCGTCCCATACAGGCCCGTAGAAGCGAAAGTCCGGTTAATCTTGATTCATAGCTCAGTCCAATATTGCGTAACAATAACCATACAGCCTTCACTAACGCATACACTAACTGAAACGTAAATATCAAATCACGCTGTTGCTCTGATGCCTAGCATGCTGCGAATTATTCAGATCCCTTTGTTGATGTTTTAGCGTACATGTAAAACGAGATCAATAGGTTCATAAAATACGAAATTAGATTATACACTGTGCCCTATTATATTAGGTAGATTCTACGGAAAACTTGGACCACCTACTTGCACAGAGCTTGATAAGTAAATGGTTATTTTAACTCTTAGGAGATAAAAACTATTTCATAATTATTAATAATTGTAATTTTTAATTCAAAAAAAACAATGAGTTACGGAAAGCAATGCATGCAAAAATTTTAGAAGATATATCATTCGATTTGAAAATAAAACCATTTGATAGGTTTGAAAAGTTGCATGTATTACAAGTTTTCTCTTGGAACAGGTGGATTAAGGAAAAAAGTTTTTTTTTTACATAAATAAACATGGTCACCAGCGTGTATCTTGAAATTGTTGGAATAAACATGGTCATGTTTCCTCTTGGAGCCAGAGGAAATCGCTCTCTGACGGCAATTACAATTCCATTGTCAGCTGAGCTGGATATTATATTTTAATTTTTTTATTTCTGTTCTCTTTTAAAATTCAACAGCTCAGCTTCCTGAGAGAAAAGAACATGCGCTAGTCTAAGCCAGACTCTTATATTGTGCCAGGATACCTTCTAGATCAGGCGGCTAGGCAGGGACGGCCCCAAGAAAAATCGCCCTCACCTGCGCACAGCGCATCCACATCCGCTCAAAACTAACCCCGCTCTGCCGGACAAAACCGGGAATCGCCCACCAGATCCCTCGCCCTCACCCCCCAAACACCGTCGCCCATCACTGACCGACCCCGTCGTGTCATGCCTATCCTCGCGTTCCACTTTCCTAACCCCGCCAGAGCAGATCGAGACCGTCCACTGCCCAGACGAAGCGTCGAGATCCCCATCACACGCGTGCACGGCAAGCGTAATAACCTCCCCTGCCTCAGATGCGATGCTGTTGCTTGCAGATCGAAGCATCCTCCCCTTCCCCTCCGCTGATCTCGTCGATCGGATCCGCTTCCATCGACCATGCTATCGTCGTCGATCCCGTTCCCCAGCTGCTGCGGCTGCCAGATCAGCGCGCGAGGTCGGGAGCACCGCCGTCCGGCGGCGACGCCAGGACGCCGGCAGTGGGTTTGCTGCCCGGAGGCGTGCGGCGGGGTTGCCGGCTCGCCGCGGCAGATCGACCTCGTCGCCGGCAGCGAGGACGTGGGTGGTTGGAAACTGGGGGCGGGGTCCCTTTTTCCTTCCTTCCCGGGTTGCCCCTGGGGGTCGAGCCAATTACGGCGCCTGCCACTCGGCCGATCGCGGCCGTCCAGCGGGGGTGCTGCGCCCGTAAATCACGAGGTGGACCAGGGGCAGAAGCGGTAATAAGTGGACGGGCCAGGGAGGAAGTTTTTTTTTTTTTTTTTTTTGTGATTGTGGCTTGCACTGCTGGTCGCCTGTCTCGCCTCGCTCTGTTTTTTTTTTAAAAAAAAGAAATCTCGCTTCACTCGCTCTGCTTATCCTTTGCCCTACCCCTCCTCCGTTTCCAGCAAATAAAAAATGGCATTATTTATCGACAAATTTATTCGAAACCCCTCTCTCTCTCTCTCTCTCTCTCTGCGCGGGGTCGCGCGGGCGTGAGGGGCGCGCATCAAATCGGGCTGAGGGCCGATTGCGTCCGCTTTATCGGTTCATCACGTTGTCACGGCATCCGTTTCCCTCCCCTCTCACCTCTCCTTCCTCTCCCTTCTCCATTCCCCTCTCGCCCACCTCCTCCCCCCCTCCGCCGCCGCCGCCGCCGCCTGACTCCGTTCCAGGAGGCCCAGATCAGCCCGCGCCGGCCTCCGAAGAGCCCGGCGCCCCGCCCTACGACTCCGGGCGGCGCGAGGAAGCGTCTGCCCGCGCCTCTGCTGCGCTTCGCGTCACCTCGGCGGCTTTCTCGCCGGCTGACGGTGTGGGCGGGCCCGCGCCCCGTGCCCGAGCTGACATCTCGTCGCCTGAAGGACCGGGAGGCCTTGCCCGGCGATAAACGGCTCTGCCTGCGCCCTGAACCGCGAGTTGTAGGCTCCTGAATCCGTCTCGCCGCCGGCCGTCACCAGGGCTTCTTTTCATCTTAATAACGGCCGCTTTTTTCCCTGCCTGTGTAGGTGTTTCCGGAATAGGAGGTCAGAACAGCTGCGGAGTTGGCTTCGCCCCGCGCATGTGATTCCCGGCGGCGGCCGGAGCTGGGTACACGCGCCGCTTGTTGACGACGGCGCCGTGGATGCCGCCGCCGGATCGTAGGGACTATTTGTACAGGGAGGGCCGCAGACACGATGGCGACGGCGGGGGCGACCCCCTCCCGCCGCCCGACCCCACGCCGCCGAGGTGGCGGGACTCGCCGTACCCCCCGCCGGCCCTTCGTGACCATGCGCGGCTCTCCCCTCGCCGGGCGCCGTCTTCCAACTCTTCAGGTAGGCCTGCCCCTCGCACATCCTCAGATCTGAGGCTCCTGCTACCGCCGCCGTCATTTCCTGCGCCCCTAAATCCCCCAAACCGCTTTGCTGTTTCAGAAGGTTACTACCGACAGGGGGGAGGCGCGTATGACCGCCCCTACCCAGACGAGATGCCGCCCGGCTACACGCCGTCGCGCTCGGACCGGTACTGGGTGGACGATGAAGGCGGCGGATATAAGGGTTTCAGCCGTTATGGTGGCGGCTTCGGCCGGAGAGATGGCCGTGACATGAGGGGCTCCTTCCGACGCGCTCCCTTCAGGAGCTATGGTAACGACTTATCTAGAAATCATCAGGAGCAGCCTCCACCTCCACCAGGACCACCACTGTGGAGGTCGCCACTGAGGTCATTGGCCGTCCCATCTTACGATGACACAGGGGATAGGGAGAACCAGCCGCAGGTGGCGCCGTGGCGGCGGAGGGAGAACAGATCTGAAGCTGCTGGTGACATGAGGGGCACCTTCTGGCGCTCGCCCTTCAGGAGCTACGATAACGACATCTCTAAAAATCATCAGGAGCACCCTCCATCTTCACCACCGAGGAGATCTCCTCTAAGGTCATTCGCCGTCCCGATCTATGACCCTCCAGGCACTCTGGTCGACAAGGGGGATAGAGACAACCTCCTCCGGGTGACGCCGTGGCGGCGAAGGGAGAACAGATCCGAAGCTGCAGGTGCTGCTGGGGTTGGGCATGTGTCTTCTGGGCAAAGCACTTGTCCGGCTGCCTCAGAAAAGGTGGTTTCAGCCCACCCCCTTGCTGTGACATCTCCTCACGGGGCTGAGGAGGGGGCTCCAAGGAAGAAGGCCCGGCTTGGATGGGGACAAGGTTTGGCTAAGTATGAGAAGCAGAAGGTGCAAGGCCCATCAGAACCTGCTGAAGCTGTTTCTGATGGGAGCCTTGCTGGCACTGGACAGGGAGTAGCTTTTCCTGCACCTGCGCCTGCACTATGCACATCGCCGGTTGCTGTGCCACCTCCACCTCCGCTATGCACATCAGCGGTTGATGCGCGACCACCTCCACCTGTGTTTTGTGCATCTCTGGTTGCTGTGCCTTCACCTCATTCTGCACGATGCTCATCTCCGGTCGCTCTACCATCATCCGCACCTGTGCTCCTGGGTTGTGCATCTTCTGTGACTGTACCAGCACCTGCAGCTGCACATCCACCATGCACGTCTCTGGTAGCTGTACCATCCCCTGCACCAGGTATTTTACCCTTTCTTATTTTTGATGTTCCATTCTTTACAACTTAATTGATGTTGCATTCCCTTTTTCATTAAATCAAACATAATGTAATCTAATAATACCTGAAACTGTATACATGGGGTGTTTGGTTGGTGGCCACCGTTCACCATGTAAAGGTGTGGCACTGCCACAGTTTGTGGCGTTGATTTTTGGCACCACACCTCTGGCCATAAATTGAACTGCAGAAGCTGTGGTGGCCGCAGATTCAATGTCTTCAAGTCATCTGAATAATCGCAATACGTCCTTATTGAAACCAAGGCGACTAGGGTCTATTATTATGATCAGGTCGACTAGTCATGATTAATGGTGATTAGTCGGCCTGGTCAGTCCCATGGCGACTAGGTTCGACTAGGGACTTGTAAACATTGCACAAGTTTGCTCCAAACCAAGCACACACCTTTTTATGCGTGGAAGCTGGTGGCCACCAAGCAAACACCCCCTATGTCCTGTTGTTCCTATGTTGTTTGATATGCTAGATACTTTAGATTAAGCACCATATTTTGAAATATTGTGCTAGTCAGAGCTTTGGATATCTTACTAGCTTGTATTCAGCTGCAGCACCAGAAGATAAATCCTGTGAACTGACAGCGAATACTTTCCTGGATTCTACTCAAGATGCTTCTGGAGGTGATAATCAAGCTTGCGACATTGAATTTCCCATTAAGCTAGATATGCTTGGTGATGATACTATTGGTTCTCTTGCAAACCTGCTTGCCAAATTTATTCAACTTGATTCTTGTTCTGGGGATTCAAAAGATCCCTCCAGTACAAGTAAGCTGTTGTTACTGAAAGAAAGCATTTCCAAAGAGATTGAAAAGACTGAACTTGAGATTGATTCATTGGAAGGAGAACTTAGAACTGTTGGTACTGTGGCTGGAACAGCTCCTAAAGATTCTCCTACAGGTGTCACATCTACAGAAAATGTTTCTCCTTCTACTGGGACATCGAAAGTTCCTGGCAGCGTGAAGATCTGTGACAAGTCTTGTGTGAAGGAACACAGGGAGCTCAGTCCATGTCCCAAGATACCTGTGGTGCAGGATGCTAGTGCCAAAGATGCTGAAATGATGGAAATTGAGACAGCTCACAATGCAAAAACAGCTTCTTCAGAAGAGAGTGCTGCATGTCCTGAAGGGCAGGCACATGCAGCTGCTGATGTTGGCCCTATGAAGATATCTGGAGGAGCCAAACTTCAAATTGATGTTGACAACGAGAAGTTGGAAGGGTCTTCATGCCGTATTGATACTGATTCTGTGAAGGCAGATGGTATTGTTGACCTGCCTGGGGGACAATGGTTATACCCTAATTGTAACTTAATAAGTTCCTTAACATCTTTCAATAATGATATAGCCAAAGAAGCGAATGAATTGGTATTTAAATGCTTGCCTGCTGGTACATCCCGATTTGGTTTATTGGACTGCAGTCATTTTTCCATCCCAAGGAACAGTGACGCTTTCATCAAAGAGAGGCTTGTGTTACATAAAAGTAGGCTGAGGTTCAAACAGAATGCTCTTACCTTCAAGTTCAGGACGCTGCGTTACTTGTGGAAACAAGATGCGCGGCTACTTTGGGCAAGGAAGCAGCGGTCAAAGTCTAGTAAGCGCATTGATCATAGCAGTCGGGCATTACATTTTGGATCTCAGAGGCAACGTTCCACTAACCGGTCACGATTACTCATGCCTGGTATGTATTTCAGTTTCATGTCAACTCTTTTTTTTTATCACTTTCACAAATTTTGTATGATATCCCTCCCACATATGGTGAAATGATAATAAACCACAGATGCAAATTTGGAGAAGAAATTAGTTCTTATACTGTTAGCATTATAAGCTAATGGTTATATAAATCATGTCTCTGCTTTTGAAGATTGAATCGGCATCATACGTGTTGGAACTTCTTACTACAGTAACGAGAAGCAAAATTATGTTCTAAAATCCCCCACACTGATGTTGAAACATGAGGCATTTCATTTTGGAATCATCCCTTCCTGTTGATATGTTCTTAGTAATATGTTAGGTATCTTCTAGTGAAGTCATGCATGTGCTAGTTTTAGGAACACAACCTATTTTTCTAGTCCAAACTTATTGTTGGATGGATGGATGTTGTGGAGTTGTTTTGATGGCGGACCACTATATGGTGCAGATGTTTGCAGTTTGATTTTCTTACTGTATATCCATGCATTTCTGTATTGAGTGTTATATTATTTGTTTGTAGATTGCCTTTCTATTTCTGGCCGCTTTGTCATCTTCATCAATGACAATATTTGTATAATCCTATGCTAGATTTGTAATTTGCTTTTCTTATTGTTTGTATATTTGTTTATGATTTTTTTTGGTATTTCTGTTAGCTTGCTTGCTTTTCTTTTTTGTTTTCATATTTGATATGGGTTGTTGTAACATCCTAGTTGCCATTCTTCATTGTGCCCTTTGATATATAATATTGACTCTCTTCTGTTGTCTGCAGCAGTTAATTCAAGTATATTTCCCACTCCAGAAATATCAGATATCGCGAATAAGATGTACTCAGAATTTCAGATTAAGTGTTGCAGAAATTACTTGAAAATGCCTGTATTGATTATAAACGAGAAAGAGAAGGAATGTTCGAGGTTTGTGAACAAGAATGGTTTAGTTGAGGATCCTATTGCAGTTGAAAAAGAGCGGGTTCTGATAAATCCATGGAGTAAAGAAGAAAAGGAAATATTTATGGAGATGCTTGCTAAGTTCGGCGAGGATTTCTCTAAAATCTCCAGTTTCCTTACACACAAAACAACTGCTGATTGTGTTGAGTTTTACTATAAACATCATAAATCTGACAGCTTCCGAGAAGTGAAGAAACTTTTAGATCAGCGTCAGCAACAGAAACCTACAAGCAATTTCTTAGGAGCTAAATCTGGAAAGAAATGGGATCGTGAGGCAAATGCTGCTTCTCTTGATATTCTCGGTGTAGCATCAGCAGTAGCAGCCCAAGGCCTTGAATACGAAAAAAGAGTGGAGAAAATCTCTGCAAAATCTCTCATTCGAAATGGTTCTAATGTTTCTTTTGTGGCGAGAAAATCTTCCAGAGAGTGCCTTGATAGTGTATCTTTGCATGAGAGAGAATCTGTTGCTGCAGATGTATTGGCAGGCATATGTGACACTCTCTCCTTAGAAGGAATGAGCTCATGCATTACTAGTTCTGCTGATCCTAGCCAGATGATTAACGTAACAAGAATGGAGCATGCTTTAACACAGGAAATTGATAAAACTGCTGATGACAAAGACAGACTATCAGATGAAGAATGTGAAGTTGATCCAGCTGATTGGAATGATGATGAGAAATCAATATTCATTGAGGCCATGAATAACTATGGGAAGGACTTTGCTCAGATTTCATCATGTGTGAAGAGCAAGTCTTATGAACAATGCAAAGTATTCTTCAGCAAGGCTCGGAAATCACTTGGTTTGGATTTGATCCATCAAGCGGAAGCTGATGTCAGCATGCCAACTAGTGATACCAATGGAGGGAGTAGGGATAATCAGGCCTGTGCTGCTGAAATGGACTCTGCAATTTGTAGCTCGCAGTACTTTGCAAAGACAGAGATGGATGTATGTACTACTGAAAGAGCCATGCAAGGGCCCAGTTATTGCATCATCTCTAAGCAGACAGAGGGTGATGGATCAAACGATTGCGATTGTTTAGATGTTAAAACTGAGGAGGGTGAGAATAAAGCAGATAAGATTTGCACTCTTGGTCAGAAACTATTCAGTGACGTGGGTCATCGATCAACATGTGGTCCAATTGATATCAATTGTCCTGAAACCACAGAGAAGCTGGAAGGCCTAGATGGTACTGTTGACCAAATGCATATGCAAAACAACAGTGCCATCATTTCTTCAAAGGAGCAGCTGGAAGCCAGTATAGAGGGACGTTCACACCCTGTTCTTGATACTGCACTAGTGAAAGCTGGAAATTCTGGCCCTCCTGCTAGCATAGCTGCAGAGACTGATATTAAGGAAAATATTCGCCAGCTTTCAAAAATGACTGGTGCTTCCTCCATTAGTACTGTATCTACTTCAAGCTATCAGCATTCCATGCCAGGCGATAAGCTCCCTGCAAAACCAAAGCAACATGTTACACCTCTTACTCCAAAGGATTTAATGCCTGTGCAGTTCAGTTCTGTCCTTCCTGATCCTACCTCAATTCGTTTTGAAGGCATAGCGTCAATTACTACTCCCAACTTTGAGGACACTGGCAACAAAGCCTGCAATGCTTTAGAAGCCAAAGACATGAACAAGTACCCATCTTTTAAAGACCAATCTCAATCTGGGCAGCACACCACATTGTTTCGCAACATTAGTGGTTACACGAAACATGTAGCAACTGACTCACCAATTTTTTCTGAAAGAAATACAAGCGGCACTGAGAGCACTTCACAGTCTGATCAGTTCACTGTAACAAAATTTCAGAATGGCAGGTCCAGCAGCTTGGGCGTTCCCAACACTACTGATGGGATTCACTGGGACAGAGGACACAGTGAAGTGTCGAATGGCTCTTTGAGGCCTTACTCTTGCAATACATGTTCTGAGGGTAATGAGCAGATAAAGCGACCAGGTGATGTCAAGTTGTTTGGGCAGATTCTCAGTCATCAATCCTCACAAAATTCTGGCTCATCATGTAATAGTAGCAAAAGCAAACCATCCTTACCAAATGTTGACACAGCATCTATGAAACTGTTGAACAACCCAAGGGATCGGGTGCCTTGTTCTTCAAAGCCTGCAGTCACTG
The DNA here is from genome assembly GCA_001602315.1 of Zoysia pacifica. Taxonomy (NCBI): domain Eukaryota; kingdom Viridiplantae; phylum Streptophyta; class Magnoliopsida; order Poales; family Poaceae; genus Zoysia; species Zoysia pacifica. Next base: position 119,278 of record BCLH01000115.1, read on the forward strand.
CACATTTGGGACTGGCTGACAGATCGTTGAGGAGTTATGGCCATTTGGATGGAAGCATGGCACAACCTGAGCCTTTGCTCGTGATGGCTAGGTGCCAGACATCCTTGTCCGGTGTACCATTTTACTCAGCTAAAAATGGCACACTTGGTGTGTTTTCAGGTTATCAACAGCCTGTCATGCAGGCACATCAATCAGATCAAAAGCGTATGGAAAGATTTTCTGATCCTCACAAGAGGAATGGAATGGAATTCATATCAGGGTTCCAGCGTTCTGGTAAAGTTAGTCGGTTCAGTGGTGCTGGTGTCCTTGTTAGTGGTGTTTCTGATCCTGTGGCTGCTCTCAAGGCACAGTATGGTCCTGGTTCTAAGATTACGAGCTGTGATGTGGACTCTTGGAAGGACATAGGAAGCAGGTAGCGTCGGTAGTGGTAGTAGCTTTGGTGCATGTTTTCTTGCTCCTTGTATTATATTTAGTTTTTGTAACTCAAATGAAGTTAAAGGAGGGAAAGTGAATGGCTTTCCTGCCCATACTACTGTAGGCTTCGCAGTAGTTTTTGGTTTTCTTCTGGCATTAACATTTCTACACTCGTGCTAGTTTGACCTGTCAACAGTGGGCACAGCACTGTAGGTTTGCTAGAGGTGCTGCCCACAGGTTGACTAGATGTTGGTAGGGTTTTATTTATCAGTTTATGCAGAAACCTCACAGATCATTGTAATATGGTAATGCTTAATGTAGTATCAGTCAGATGGGAGTTTTGGTTGGAGTTCTGTTGGCCATTGCCTTGTCCTTTTTTTAACTGACATTTTCAAGGTTGTGATGTGTAGCCAAGTAGCCAACTGCACAATATGCTGCTCATTTCACGGAGGGAATTTCCGTCTCTCGCTGTCTGTTGTCTTTTGTGCATTTGAATTTTCCTTCTAGTAGCTGCCGTTAGGATTGCCTTTCGCCTTCACGAGTTTCTTCTGGCGTCCGATGGTCCAGCACCAGTTGCTCTTACGCAAGCTATCTTGTACTCCGCTCGATCTTGTCATATGAACGGAGAGCGACAGCTCGGATAGTCACGGAAAATGGGCACAGCGCCAGGCCAACGACATGAAGCCCTCGCCTCTCTTGCCCTCCTTTGTTTCTTGTTTGCCATGGGTTTGTTAGGAAGAGCTGGTTTTTTTTTAAGTCTCTTCAATTAAATATTAAATAGAGAGTAGTATCTGTTTTTTTTTTTACGCACACACTCTCATATCATTACACATATTTACATACTTTTTATACAGTTTTTAAATCTATAATTCCACTTAGTATTTAAAAAATCACATCTTTGAAGATATCACTGCATCCTTTGAATCGGTGTGCGATAATTACTTATAAGAGGTAAAACCTCTGGTGAGACGTCCACGGCGTCCGATCCGGGAATCGAACTCGCGACGGGCTGAGTCGGCAGCTCCGACTTTGCCACCGAGCCAAAGGCTCGTTCAGCTCGTTCTCGGAAGAGCTGGTTGTGGCTGTAGACAACAGTAAGTTATTTTTTGAACTTAACCAGCACAATCAAACGGAGTCTTTGTTCTTCAGCCAATACTAATATATAGGCTCATAGATGAAATTTAACTGCTGTCAGAACAATTTTTTTGGACATGATTTGTGCTAGGATTTGGATGGTACGCAAGCTCTCTTTCACGGAAATTTCATAGGACTGAAAAAAAGCTCGAAATGAGTAAAATAGAGTACGCCTTATCTCCTGGTTTACCCAAAATCGTCCATACTCCAGCACACCGTCGCGCCCGCTCGCGCATCCGCACGGCCGCACCCGCCCTGCGCCAGCGCCGCCACTCTCTCTCTCTCTCTCTCTCTCTCTCTCTCTCTCTCTCTCTCCACTAAAGCCCTAACCTATCGACCGCAGCCTTCTAGAACCTTGTCCCATGGCGCTCCTCCGAGCTCTCAGGCGAGCCCTCCCGCCGCTCGCCTCGCCGGCGGCGGCTCTCCCGCGGCGCGGCGCACACCCGCTTCCTCCTCCCGTTCCTCGTCGGTTCCTGGATCCGATCGGGCTCCGCCCGTTCTCCGCCGCCGCCGCCGCCACCGCGTCGCAGGCGCCGGCCATGGGGGCCAGCCTCTTCGGCGGGCTTATGGACACCCGGTTCCCGAAGCGGCGGCCGGGCTTCTCGAACCGGAGGAAGAGGGCCAGCCTGCGCCCCAAAGGTGCGGGGATTTTTTCAACATTCCGGCTTTCCTGTAGTCGAAATGATTTGATCCGGACTCTGCCCACATCTCTGTACCTAGCATTACTAGCTGTTCTGGTTGTAATCCATTAATTTAGAGAGTTTTGTTTTTTTTTTTTTTGAAAATGAGAGAGAGTTTTGTTAGGTTTGGGTTAAATTCAGTTCCGCTGCTTTCTCAATTACGTACTTGATGGTGATGCCAGGTCCGTATGCCTGGGTGACGTGCAAGCCAGGAGAGCCCATTCCGGTAAACCAGCCGAACAAAGGGAGTGTGCAGGGTAGGAAGGAGAAGAAGCGGATCAAGCAGCGCAAGGCCTTTATCATGGTGACCATTCCTTCCATTCTCTATATGCTCATATGCTGGCCTTTTGTGAAGTTTCATCTTGATATGCTGCCACATACCTGCTATAGTACCTAAGTTTATTCCATGCTTAAATCTCAAACCTATCTCAGCCTGTTGCGTGGTTCAGGAAGCTCAAAGAATGGACCAATGAAATCTTGACACTTGAGGAGATGTCACCACTCACCAGATAATCATAAATATCATGAAGTGGTGGAACTACCTTGTTGCTATTTCATATGTTTTATCCACTTCACTCACCATAGATTAAGCAAACAGTCACACGTCTAATGATATGCTGTTTAGTACCCAGAGGACTGTCCTGTGGCCTCTATTGAATCAAATTGATGGTACCAATGTATCTCTATGAGTCTATGTCACACTTTCTATAATGTCACTCGTAAATTCTTGGAACAGAAGTCTCTGTTTATAGAGTAGTTGATATGTCGCCCTTATTTTCTGGATAAATTCTTACTTGCATGTCTTGTTCAGGCTGAAAAGAAGAAGCGTCAAGCACAGTATTCTGCTGCTGTTAAGAGAAAGGAGGCAGAACGGACTGAAAGGAAGATGGCTGCTGTTGCAAGAGATCGGGCATGGGCGGAGAGGTTGATAGAACTAAAACAACTTGAGGAAGAAAAGAAGGCCGCAATGGCTTAAGGAGCTACTCCCCAAAACGGCAAGGCATCTAACTTGTTTCTGCTTCTATGTTTTATCCATTCCCTCCAGATAGGCTGTTTACTTTCTGTACAACAGTTTCAAGAACGCCAGGATTCTTTTGGTGGAATGATAGTTGTACTATTTTGTTCAACAGTAATACTAAATGCTAGAGCTGCATTTAGTATGAATCTCATCAATCCATTTTGTTGTAATGGATATGTTTGATGTATCTATAATAAGGGATATGATTTTTGCTGTATGCTTAAGACCTGGAATGACTCACTACTATTTTGGTAAAAATTTATGGTACAGAGCTCCAGATGAAGTTATCGCTAGTATTTAACAAGTAATGTTTGCTAACCTTCTGTTCACTGACCAACTTCCTCTGCTACCCTGTCTCTGTGTTTCGGTGTTAACATATTGTGTTGCAGAATTCCGGAACATCTGAATGATAATGGCTATCTTGAGTCCTAAAATTTGTGGAATATCTGAATGATAATAACTATATAAATCAACTTCCTCTGCTACCCTTTCTTTCTGTTGGTAATCACTGCCTCCAGTCGTCACAAGTTCTAATCTTCCTGGTAGTTTACTTCCCTGCCTGTGGTACTCTGGTCCGAGCTCTCACGTGACTTAGCGCATGCCTTAACCTCTTCAACTGGAAGATTTCTCCTTGTAGCCATGATGGCTGTTGTGGTGCTCAAGATAGGATGAATGAATAAAAATACACACACAATTGTATACATACTCTCTTCGTTTTTAAATTGATGTCGTTGTTGATTTCTAATATTAACTTTAATTATTCATCTTATTTAAATTTTTTTTATAAATATCATATATTTTGTTATAATTTGATTTGTCATTAGAGTTATTTAAATCCTATCTTAAAATTTTACACATTTGAACTAATTTTTTAAATAAGATAAATGGTCAAAGTTGATATTAAAAATCAACGGCGACATTTATTTAAAAACGGAGGGAGTATTCAATATGGAACACTAGATACACTCTATTTAGGAATTCACTGTTGTCATAAAGAAATAGAAATCACACCAAGCGTCTGTATATACACACAGCTGTCGTGTGGTTTGACCTCATATCCATCGAGTCAGTTTCTTGAACCCATCTTATTGGAAAAACTAGAATTCTACATGATGCAAAATATTTTGGCTACCATATGAAAAAAAAAAGTATACCCGCTCTTGGTCATCTGTACTACTCTCCTCTAACTCAAATATCTACAGAAACATAATTATTCGTCCCAGGAGGAAGCTATCCAAATGAAAACGACAAGTCCACAGGGACTGACCCAAGTGTTACTAATCTTTTCTTTTCATACACGATGGAGCATAAAAGATATCATACAAGCGTCGAATACCAATTACCAAGAACCAGCCTAGTAGTACCGTTCTCTTGTATCACGCCGCCATCGCCACCTACAGCACCAAAAAAAAAAAAAATGTTATATGCTGCAGAAAAGAAATGGAGACGAAAGTTGTAATATATATATATATATTCTGCGCTGGTATAATTGTAGCTGTGATAAGTTTACCGATTCAACAAAAAGAAAACCTTAGTAGTGATTGATCTGTTCTTTTGTCATCAAGAGACTGTCCTCTTGCTGTTTAGCCCTGGTTTTCCAGTGCTGAATTCAATTTAACGAAGAAACATAGCTCCCATATGCTGCCAAAAAAAAAGAAAGAGAGTAATTAAACAAATATTTTTTCGCTGAGTACCAGCAGTAGTCCCAGCGTGGATTAATCTTGGACATGCGGTTTACCCCGTATCGGGCGTTCCTGTAGGCGCAGCAGCCGCAGGCGCAGATGCAGACGAGCGCGACGAGCGCGACGACCATGAGGATGGAGATCTTGTGCCAGTCCTGCCGGATCTGCTCCATCACCCCGGCCTTGCACGAGTCGCACTGGTAGCACAGGATGTTGGGGGCGTTGTTCCACTTGTAGCAGTCCTCGTCCTGCGTCCCCACCGGCACGCCGCCGCTGTACTGGCACGATGTTGGTGGCTTGCAGCAACCAGACTGCAGGAGGTAGATAGGTTCAGAGAAGAAGAAGCAGAGTTCAGAGTGAGCAATATATAACAGAGTTACAAGAGTACTACCTGAATCGGCGTGAGATCATGCTGGACGTAATCCATGGGCGTCCAGTTCTCAATCTTGTCGCAAGCCTTGGACCCAACGACGCAAGCAAGCGCCGGCTGCCAGTACTTGGTGTCCTGCATGTGGTTCCTGAGCCACGCGGAGTACTCCTCGGTGTGGTACTCCCGGTACGGCCTGCCGGGCACCTGCGTGCCGCCGCCCCCCGCCGTGACGGCGAACGCGAACGCGGTGAGGCCGAGGAGCGCGGCGATGAGCAGGATGACGATGGCGAGGTACAGCCAGAGCGCCCAGGCCACGTGGAAGCACGCGCCGACGAAGCCGGCCAGCGAGACGACGAGCATCACGAAGCCGACGACGAGCAGCGGCGTCTGCAGGATCGACGAGCACGTCGTCGACGACGTCGAGCCCTTCGTCAGCCACAGCCCCGCGCCGATGATCGGGACGGAGGCTAGCAGCGTCGCCAGGTTCAGGTAGCCCACCAGCACGTTGCTGAAGCGGTAAGGGTACATCTTGATCGATTTGGTTGTAGCTGCTGGTCTCGCTGCGTTGAGTTTGTTCTTCCCGCTTTGTTTCTCTCTTTCGTGCCTATAATGTGGTGTCCTTTGTTTATATGATCCGGCTATGATTGATGCTTGGCTTTGGTCT
>BCLH01000115.1:131510-160862 GCA_001602315.1 Zoysia pacifica
CGGCGCGGGGGCCGGTCGCGCCGCGCGCCGGCCACGTCGCCCATGTTCGTGTCGTCGTCGCGGGGGCGGGGCCGCGCGGGGGCCGTAGGGGAGCCGTCGTCGCCCAAGGTCACCTGCATTGGCCAGGTAAGGATGCGCAAGGGGAAGAAGAAATCCGCGGCGGGATCCAAGGCCGCCGCGAAGCCGGAGAAGGGTACGACAGCCAAGGGGTACTGCCGCTGCCTCAAGAAAGCGTTTCTGTGCGGCGGGCTGTTCGAGTTCGACCGGAGGCGGAGGCACAACACGCCGCCGCATCCGCCGGCGGAAGTGGAGCGGAGCAGTAACAGGAGGTCGCCGTGGGTGTTCAGCAGCAGAGACGTGGCCGTGGCTGCCGCACCACCGAAGCCCGTGGATCCGAGCGCGAGCGGGAAGGAGCAGGACGACGACGGAAAAACGGGGGTCTTCATTTCGCTCCGGAGAAGGGAGGAGCCCGCCGGGATCACCCGCGGCGAGAAGGACGACGACGAGGACGAGAGCCCGGAGCCGCAGCTGGTGTCGTCGGCGACCACGACGCCGCCCAAGAACGCGCTCCTCCTCATGCGCTGCCGCTCCGCGCCGCAGAACCGCACGTCGCCGCTCACGTCCCGGTTCCCCGCCGCCGCCGCCGCCGCGCCGTCTCCGTCGCCGACCAGTGGCGACAACGCTCCGGTGCCAGCGGAGATCGCGGCGTACCAGTCCCCATCTCCCCGCAAGGCGGACGGCAGGCTCTCTCCGGCGCCGTCCCCGTCGCCCCGCCGCAACTCGGAGAAGAAGCTGTCGCTGCTGGTGGACGACGTGCCGCGCGAGCAGAAGCAAGTGGACTTCGCCGGCCAGGAACGAGCAGAGGAGGAAGTGATGGTGACAGAGCCAGACGAAGACTACGAGGACGAAGAGATGCGGTGCTCTTCGGCGCGTCCCCTGGTGCTGCAGCGGTGCAAGTCGGAGCCGGCGACGACGGCAGCCGCCAAGATGTCGGCGGGACCCGCCGCGGACGCCACCACGGCCGGGTGCTTCTGGGCCAACGGCGGGAGCAGCGGCCGGAGGAGGCACGCACCGCCGCAGCCCCCCGCGGCCGCCGCGCCGGCGGTGGCTTTGACCGGTCACTGAGGAGGAGCGAGCTGAACAAAAGCCCCAGCCAGCTCGCCCGCTGGTACTCCTATAATCGTCTTCTTTTGCTGTTGTTAGTAATCCATCAGTAGAGAATATTGGCAAGCTGTGTGTAATACCCCTACCCTTGGGTAGTAGCCTTCACTTCCTCTCCCTTCGTGCCAAAACCATGCTCTTGTATAAATCTTTCGCTTAGTTAATTTTGCTGCAAATTTCGTCCAGTGATTTGGCAACAGTAAAAATAGCAAGCGTTCCACTGTCATTTTCAAGAACAGCACCAAAATTCGTTTCCCAGATCGCATCGTGCTGCCACCAATCCATCGCTTTCACGGATAGCTACTGCTCGGCAGCTGCAAGCACGGCTGCTTTCACGGCTCCTCTCATCGCTTGCATGACAGTTACGGCTCGCGCGGCCTGACGGAATTGAAGACCACCCCGTCGTCCCGTTCACTTCTTCGTCAGCGTAGATACTTTCGCGTCCCAGTCCCACCGACCGCGCGGTTTCCCGGAGCAGGCTTCATTTTCTGTCGACCCATACGGATTTCAGCAAGCCTGTTGTTGAGAGGAGAGCTTAAAAAACCGCTATAGTACTGGTTTTTGAAACCGTTAAAAACAGACCGCCACTCGCGAGTTGCTTGCGACCCCAATAATCTCTCTCTCCAAAACGAAAGACTTCGATTTTGATTTGATTTGATCGCGGAAGGAAAGGAAAGGAAACATGGGACGCGAGATGTGATCCGGTGCAGTGTCAGTGGTTAAGCATGGTGCTAATGCTGGGGAGGGTACGACGCGCACATGAGCTGCGAGTTGACCTACAGAACAGTGCCGCTGGTTAATTAGCGTCGGTCCCGGCCCGTAATAACCCGCGCCGACGCACGCACGCACGGACGGACGCAGATCCGGAGTGATTAGATTAACTTAAGAGTGCTGGCAGAGCAGAGCTTGCAGAGCAATGGTGGCGTTGGCATCTCGAGATCTGGTTTGGTTTGACAAAACCCTGCCTGATAATCGCATTGGCAAGTTGGCAGGGAGTGAGAGGGAAGGGAATCAATCATCGAGGGCAGCAAGACGAGAGAGACAAACGCCTTTGCAGAGGAGGCTACGTGCGGCCGTACGTACCCCGCGGGCCTTTTCCCATGTCATCATCCTCCCGTCCCGTCGTCTCTCCATCGGGGCGCTGCTGCTGGTGCTGGTGCAGGCTGCTGCTGCCATTGCCGGCCGCGGACAATCTCCCCGAGCAGAGATGGAAAGGATAGCTGGTGTGCGCCCCGTCTGCGCCTGAACCACTTGTGGAAAGCTGATACTGTTGCACGGAGTATCAGCCACTGCACTGGGGGAGTAGAGGAGGGGTGCGTATCAGCAAGACACATGCGTGTTGAGGCAGAGATGTTTCATTTCCTTCCCTTCATTGAAAAGAAAAGAAAACGATATCTAGACAATAACTTTGTATGATGGATATATCTGAAAGATAGTACTATCTCCTTTTTTTAGATAATTAACTCAAAGACATCTCTTTTTTTAATAATTAACTAAAGCCATCTCCTGCTGCCCATTGGTACCAAAAACATAGCTCTCAATATTGAATTTTTTTCGTGATGCATGATGCTGCATGCATCCGAAGATGAAAGGCCTAACAAAGCTCTGTATATAGCTTCTTCAACTGTGTGAACTTGCCATCAACAACGACACCAATCACCATGGAGATGATTCTAAGACCCACTAGTCTTGCCATCACCACAGCACTACTACTCATGCATCACCTCTTGCTCGTCACGGGCACCACCTCCATTGCCGACTAATCAGTGGGTTTAACCTTGAGGTTGGTTGACAATAACGATGTCAGCCGTCGCGCTGACGGATTCCTGCATTTGCAGCGCAACCTCCCATCACCATTGTCATCAACTGCAAACACCACCGCCAGGCTTCCGTTTCGGCCACACGGGTTGGTGCTCCAGTTCGGCACCGGCCACGGGGAGCAGACCTACCTCCTCAAGCTCGAGCCCGGGGCGCAGCTGCCGTGGATACAGTGCAAGGACTGCCAACCGTTCTCGCGTCAGCGTCAACCTCTCCTCGACCCGGCGGCCTCGCCGACGTTCCAGCACGTCCTGGCACGCCGGCGCTCTGCACACCGCCTTACGACACGCCCGTGGTCTGGCGCGGCCAGTCCATGTGCTCCTTCGCGCAGAACGGGCCGGACAGGCGGCTGGTCAGAGGGTTCATCTCCAAAGACCAGGCGACGCAGGTGGGGTTCCGGTTTAGGGGCTACATCTTCGGGTGCGCGAATGAGGCCCATAATTTCAGGAACGAGGGGGGCCTTTTCGCCGGAGCCATTTCCTTGTCAAATGGCACGCCGACTTCGCTCGTAGCGCAACTCGCGGCGCGTGGACTGACGCGGTTCTCGTATTGCCTCGTTGGGGGAAGCGAGACTAAGAGCCGTCGCCAGGGGTTTCTCCGCTTCAGCCACGGTAATGTCCGGCAGCTCGGTCCAAGGATTAAGACCACCAAGATCCTGTCGGCACTAGGCGGCGGTGCCCATGGTTCCGAGTACTACCACCTTGGCCTCATCGGTGTTAGCCTGGGCGCGCGTAGGCTTGAGGGGATTCGCCCGGGGATGTTCGCCCGCGACAGTAAGGACGGAGAAGGTGGTGGGTGTGTGATCGACGTCGCCACGCTGATGACGGTGATGGTCCAGGAGGCGTACAACACCGTCGAGGAGGCCGTGTGGTCGGACCTTGAGCGTCGTCATGGAGTGGAGCGGGTGAAGCATGCTAGCTTCTGCCTCTGCTTCCGAGTGACTAAAGAAGCTGTCAGGGGGCACTTCCAAGTCGCTGTCGCTTCACTTTTCCGAGGATGATGCGGTGATGGTGTTCTCGCCGGAGCAGCTGTTCTTGGTGATGCATGACGAACGGGGGCAGATTGCGTGCCTTGCCATGGTGCCAGGACACCGAACCGTCACCGGCGCCTTGCAGCAGGTGGATACGCGGTTCCTCTATGACGTTAAGGAAAACAAGCTTTCCTTTGCGTCTAAGTCGTGCATAGAGGATACTGCTGCTCAAGTTGATCTAGAGTAACTAATAATATAGCGAAATGCTAATGATGTAGACCTATGGAAGGATAAATCATTCCTACTGTCTTAATCTACCAGCAGATGGAGTTGTCTTGCCCTCTTTCTATTATGTTGAAATTGAGGATGAGTGATGGAGCGACGCATCTTTAGGCCCATACGCAGCATTGGCACAACGAACAGATGTGCTACAGTCCCCCAGAGATGACAAGACAATAAGATCTGAATTTAATTACCGCCTCCGCCCGAAATAGATAGGAGCTCCGTTTAAATTCCAACCATGGAAATTGGTAAATAAAAAAAGTAAGTGCACCAAAAACAAGGAGAGAGAGAGAGAGAGAGAGAGAGAGAGAGAGAGAGATAAATATTGGTAAGTGGAAATAACAAGTGTTCTGACCTAATTTTTATAAATTGTGCGCCTACGCTGAACCCTGATTAAACTATCGAACCAGAGTCCTTAAGCAAAACAAGCGTAACTTGCAGAGTTCGATGAGTACCGAGGAAGCTTGTTATATCAGGGAGCAAATTGTAGGTCAAAATCTTACCATGATGCAGATCAGACAAAACCTAACAGCTGTTTCAGCAAGGTGATGGAAACTTTTGGTTTGGATGTGCTACAGTGGAAGCTCAAGGTGCAGCATAGCAACCACACCCCAGCGTTACAATTCGAAGATCAAATCAAAAGTGCGCCATCAGTTGCACAATTACACACCGAAGGGCTATGTCTATTGACCGCTACTTACGGAACAATTTATTTCCATCAAATCAGGGCAAAAAACATCTAAATTAGTAACCAAACCCTAAATACAATGATGGTACAACACATTCACAAGTATTTGTCTTGCATCTGCTGGTGAACCTCTATTCTTTATACCCAGTAAAAATGTCAGAAAAAAATGTACAAACCGCTCCACTAACCCAGACTTCCAGTTAGAAATATACTGTACCAACCTGACAGAAAAAACACACGAGCTATGTCAGGCAGATAAAACATATAAATAGGTAATAAATGAAAGAAAGGTTCATGCTCCATTAAAGACCACGTAAACTACTGTGCTATCTGAATAAAATAAAAATTGCATAAGAAGTTTCAAACATCCTTACATGGAACAATTCGTGCTAAACAATCAAATGGATAACTTATTACAAATTTAAAATATTCGCACCATCATACTATAACTAATTTCTAATTGCACCACATATTTAACTGCTGACATTTAAGGGTAGTTATCATCAATAAAATGAGGATGGTTTGAAAATTACAGGACTAGCTAGTTTTTTCTCTTTTTTTTTTCCTTTAGTTAAATCAGCCTGGTTATCACATGGTAGAATCATGGCAAATTGTAAAGAATCTCAAAAAATGGATTAACCGGCTCATACTGAGCTCAGGGGATAAAAAAAGTACCAAGACTAATTTCCTTCTGTTTATTCTGTTCGATTGCAGCTTTATTTTTTATAACTCTGTGATCAGATCCCAGATCATGTAAAGATTCCTACTCCTATGTCAAGCACCATGCACAATCACCATCCAAAATATTGAAAAAGAAGCCCAAAAATACTCCATCAGCTGAGCAAAATCAACACCTATATAGAGTGAACTAAATCAATCCTTGCAATTAGATGAACTCTATGCAGATACCTCCTGGATCATATAGAACTTGCAAAAACTCTATGCATCAATCAGAAAAAGCTGATAACGCTCCACAGTTAAGAAAAATCAACATTCTGAAAATCAAACATACCAAATTAATTGCAACTTCAGCTTTTCCAATGCGCCAAACTACTCCGAATCAGTATCTATTGATAAACCCAGGCGAGGCCTAACAGATCGTGGTTGCCGAGGATGAAAAAATATATTTTCAATCCCTCTTGGATTTAAATTAGCTTCACTGCATCTGTCATTGTTCGTGCCTGGGAGAGCAGAAGCTGAAATCGGATGAAAAAGCATGACAGTCGATAACACACAGTGACAGGCTACAAGGTAACAAATCTCAAAATGGTATTATTCAGTTCATTACTACAACTCAGTTTGATAAATTTGCACTAGTAGGAGTAGCCATTTTGTTCCTGCTATTGTCATCAGCATTAGAACTTGTTGAACATGAAAGCATAGAAAATGTTAAAGCCCATAAAAGAAACTAAGTTGCTTGTAAATGGAAACCCTAGAGAAAGCTGGTATCTCTGAAATATATATCTTTTTGGGACAATCCTTGCGTCCATCATTACGATGATCCAAAAAATGTCGAGAAAAGAAGTGTCTATCAACCACAGCTAATACCTAAAAGTATTCAAAAACCAATATAAATATGAGAAATTCATTTCCAGGTGTTTTAGTAGCAACGAATGTTGATGCAGTTAAAGCAGTTTGTATTTAAAATATTATAAATTATAAATATTGTTCTACGAACTAAAAAACATCTATGACCTAAGATGTCTGCCTTCAAAAGTTGACCATGATGATCCTGAAATCGGTTGAAGGGATACCAAATGAAGAGAAAGTGTAGTAGCCCATTATCTTCCATAACAAAATAATCGTAGAAGAAAATAAGTAAATTCATTAAACAGAGACAAACCAGCATCAATCAAAGGTTCGAATGTTGCCTCTTTGGGTAAAATATTAGGCTGTGACTCTAGAGCATCAACACTTCTAGACTCTTCATTGCTGCCTCCACCTGCTGCAAGTCTCAGAGAGATCCAATCATCAGGGTGGACCCCATTTGGTGCATTAGCACGCTCACTCAATTCTTCTTGCAGGGGGACAGAAGACGGTTGGCTTGGAAGAAAAATTTGCAAAGAAGGATCATCATCAGCTAAAGCCAATGGGTTATCAACCAAGCTTCCATGCACGTCATTTGTGCTCCGGCATATTGAAAGGCCATGTGATACTGATGGCTCTTCTACACCAATGTTACAATCATAAGAAAAATCTTCTGTTGCAACATTGAAGGTATTATTTGAACTAGCAAAGGGATTGGCAGCATCATTATCAACCCCAAAAAACTGAAAACCTTGCTCCGGTTGTGGATATGAATGTATTGGCCAATTATTTATTTCAAAATCAGCAGCATTACTGCTTAACAAACCAAGGCCACTTGTGCCAACACCAGCATCCTCTTGATATCTATCAGGATACCCGACACCATTGGTGACGAAAGGAAAACTGTTGCCATTTGCTATAGTATTATCAAAGGTAGCTGGTTGGCAAACCATAGTATCATTCTCTTCATCCGAATCACTAAGAACGATGACGTCTGCCACACTCTGTGGTTGTTGTGCGCTATCCTCTGTATTGTATGTTTGACCGAAGTTACGAGCCAAACTGTCACTCTCTTGGTTCAATGACAAATCAACATGCATACCAACCTCTTGGTTCACACTTGCGTCTTCCCCATCTCTGCTAGCAGTGGGGCTACTGATAGGCACAATGTTTGGTTTTCGGAACCCAGCATTGTTCTGAATATGATTTCCAATCAGAGTGGGGTTTCTATCCTCAGCTTTACTACTAACTTCCCATAATCCATTAGGATTCCTTTTGATTCCGATCTTCAAACATTTATGTCCATCATAAGTACCCTCTCTCTTACGTTCGTTCACATTTTCCCCGCCAAGATTTGTATCTTCTCTTAAGGCACAAAGTGTACCATCAGGCATATGCCAGTGAGTGAGTTCTCTATTTGTGGCATCACCCTTCACACGCCAAGACCCATCAGGTTTAACATCAAGTTCATTAACATCTTCACTGCAATTGCGTAGCTGCACACAAAATGAGAACAACAGAAATCAACCAATATAGTAATAAAATCTAACAGAAGGGATACGCAAAAGCGTGATGAAAGTGTACCAAAGAAGTAATCCGGTTGAAGTAAGCATCGATAATCAAGTTCTCGAGAGAGTAATTCTTTAAACATATTGGACATTGCCACTGTACAAAAGAACAGACCAATTAGAGAGACCCAATGAAAAATATAAACCAGATGCATTTCACAAGCTGAGTTGCAGAAGCAGAAAAGGCACATTATATTAAAATCACATGCAACATGCATTAAAAGGCACTACATGGGAAAGATTGTCCCTCCTTTTTTGTACCACACTGACATAAGAGCAAAACTCCCTTTCCCTCCATTCCCACATTTAGGGCAGGCAAGGATCAGCTTTACTTAAGCCAAATCCCAATCATGGACTTACCCTGACCAAAAATTGATAGTATGAACAAAACTAATCTAAGTTTATGCACAAGTTATGTTTTGAGTTTTCTGCCCAAGTCTAGGCCAGTCAATTGTTATTAATGCACGTCAAAAAAAGGTCAGGACTGAAACCCAGGTTGGGATCACATCCAAATATCCCTAGTGCACGTGCAATTAAATGCACTTCTGCAGACACAAATTCTGACCTTGCGGGAGCGTTGATTCAATTCCACGAAAGTTTCAAGATCAAAACAACCCATGTGAACGCAAGGCTTGAACCTTCCAGCACTCCTCATTCTTGATCCACTATTCTGAGAGAGAACACATTATAGTTAGGTTAGATTCAATTCCAGTACTTCAAATGACAGTATCAAACCAAGAAATGATAATAAATCAAATCTATTTCAACATAGCAAGTCAGCTATAGCCTACCACATGAAATACATTGACAAAGGTGAACACATATTGCACCCCCATATTTTTGTTTTCTGAACAATAGATGATTAGCAACTCTGTGGCCATACTGCAGAGCAGGACAGTATGGCACAATTGCAATCATCTCTGAAGAAAAGTTAAAAAATATAAAATATCAAAGCCAAACTAAACAGTGTCTACGGTCAGTGAAGTGGTCGCAAACTTCAGAAAATGGAACCAGCTGATAAATTGGTTATGAGAAAACTCACAGGGCAGCGAAGGTTGACTGTAACGGACTCAGTAACCACTTCCAAATCACTGTCACTATCAGCATTATCTGTAGCACCACCACCTCCAAGACAGCGCCGAACACGAGCAAGGGCATCCTGGAAAGACTCCCCTTCACCTTCCTTTGGGATCAAATTTAATACCTGGACAGCAATAATAGTGTCAATGGAAAAATTAGGTGCACTTGTTTTTGTGAAAAAGATGTTTTTCCTCCAGCAGGCATATACCCAGTTAAAATGGTCTAAGCATAGGAATATGGAAACATGGATCCCAGATGTACTCATGTTGTTTTGATAAGCTACAAACAGTGTTTGCAAATGTAGCAAAACTGGATACTGCAACATTTAGAAATATGCGGCAATGTTTCATGTAGTATAAATGAACATTCCTGCAATATTCAGTCTTTACAACACTTCAAAAAATATTTGCACTTTTCAAATTCTAACACTGCCTATTTTGTCTGGCCTTGAACAAGAATTATTAACTCAAAATCGTTGCTGACATGAAACTTGCACTCATACAAGATTTCTTTATAACATCTAATCAATATAGTTTACACTAGACTCTGAAATTTCAGAACTAACTATAATGAAAAAGGCTTCTATGTTGACATAAACATAAAAGTGAGCACTTTCAGAGTTTCAAGTCAAATGTCAAATAGCAATAGTGCACTTATGTTCAGCTTGGATAGCTGTAGTGAGAACAAGATCAGAGTTGCTAACAATTGCATAAGTGAAAGTGTGAAACACAAGATGCTGAAAATTTACTAAAAACGGAAAAAGGTTCTTCCAGTAGTTAAAAAATAATAACATGTATAAATGTGACCAACGAGAAGAATTGAAATATTTTTATCATAAAAGGGGTTGTGATAAAAACACCCTTGTTAACTAATGGTGAAAGTTTCAAACTATTTTTTACAACTACTGCCTACCAGTTGTACACCACCATGCCAGAACTGGCTTAGTTGGCATAACACTGGCATACTATGGATCTTTGTAGATGCTCCAGATTACAGAAAACAACTAATCCTTAATATGCAGAAGAAGCACACTTCAAATAGGACAACAAAGTTATCAAACAGACAGACAACTGCCGGCAACTGGACCTGAAAATAACACATTGTAAATCATTTCAGCAGTGTGATATCTAGCGATTGAGATAGAGAAAAACCTGAGCAACAGTCCTCCTCCTAACAATTCTGACTCCAAAGCAAAATGCTCGAGTATCAACCCTTGATAAGCAAATCTTATTGATCCCATCTCTACTGACAGCAGTTATCTGCAAACAAACAAGCACATGAGAATAACAGGTTCAAGCCATGAAAAGAGAACCCATAACAGAATATTTTTATCACTTTATGTAATACAACTAAATAATTTTTTAAATCCCTAATGACAAGTCAAATCTAATGTCATGCCAAAACAAATGTCAAATGCAGCAAAGTTTCTCAAGCAGTTTGTGCCAAATTTAAACAATTTGCTAATCCGTTTCCAATTATTGTTGTGAAGTGTGTCTTCGAGTGATATAGGATCTATGAAACCGTAAGAAACCGCGAAAGGAAAAAACCAGAAGCTTAACACAAATCATACTTCAAACAGATGAGAAAAAGTTTATAGTGGGATCTAATGAGAAAATTTGAAACATCAGCCTACCAAACAGAGAGAGGTCCAATTAGTCAGCGGACGGTGGGAACTCAGGTTTAAAAACACCCCTTTAAAAGAAAACAATGGCTAGTGCTGAATCTTCATACAATCAGCATTTTGATCTCACCAATGAGACAAAGTAGGAGTTAACTCACCACAGGTCCATCATCCCGTCCATTTATCCCCAGTAACTGAGAACCAGGTCGGGCCACTACTCGTACAGGATAACCTGCAATAGTAAAACTACATATCACACTGATAAAACCTTAATTTTCATGAAATATAGATGAAAAACCTGCAAATTTTAGATAAAGCTAACGTAAACAAATATTTGAGTAACAGAAAAAAAATGTCAGCATACCATTCACTTGTAGTTCAGCATATTGAGGCCATTGCATTCTGAACTGAACTTTGTCATTTATAAGTATGCACCAAACCTGCCCACAAGGCCAGAGCACATTTCAATTTTAAAAAGCAGAATAGAGCCCATGAGTGTGTAACATGTTTTCTATTTTTGGATAGGATAGGATATGACTGATAAAATCCACAAAATCAAGACATAGAGAGAACAAATGTTCCATGTGATGTGTATGGACAAAGTCTAAACAATAAATGTAGTTTGCCATGATGCAAAGTAGATTGTGCACAATACAAAGTAAACAACAAAGCCTTTTAGTACCAAGCAATAGCTAAATTAGGTTCTGGTACATTGATTACTAACTTCCATGTTCTCCCGTCCAAAGATATTAGGCAGTAAATATGAGAAAAAAAAAGGTGCACACAGAAAGAACACAGTTCGCCCATACCAGCGTGCCCTCAGCATTATGTACTGAACAACAGCACAGAGGTCATATACACTATACTAAATGTGTTTAGTGAATGAGAATCACATAATCTCACATACACCCACATTTTCTTCCTTGCCACTCAGAAGAAAGCTAGCCTGGAAACTTTATCAAATTTTGGCAAGTGAAAGGGAACGCTAACCTGGAGATCATATTCTGCTCTCTGGATTGTTTCTCTATCTTGTCGAGAAAGCTGGAAGGTTTTCTCCACACTTTGAGTTACGCTTGTTCTACAGACAGAGCAGTTCAATGAGGGCCCATTTAATGTGCTAATCAAATAACAGTCAGTACAACTTAGTATATGATCATCAATGACGACTTCCATTATGTACCCACCCATCAGGTCCAACACCAGATGACATAAATTTCACAGGGAGTAATGGATTTCCAGTCGTTACCCAAAATCTGCAAATTCAAAGGACTTAATTAAATAAGGAGAGCACTAGTTGAAGATTTGCTGTCCCCAGTCTGCATATGAACAAGGAAAGCAGGGCGGTAAACCAACTCAGAAGTTTAATTACATGCTTGAAAGTAAATACTTATATGAGCACATGGCATCATGCACAAGTAAATCTCCAGATATGTAACTTCATCAATTGCACAGAAACCTAGACATGCTGATTACTACTATCATACCTCCAGGAATAATAGAGTACATCATTTTCATGATACATTAGTGTTTTCAAGCCGAGCATTGAAAAGATGATGCTTAGAAGGCGCACAATAAATTCAGGTAAAGGCAAACAATAATGAATTACATATGCTCCTAGGAATATCTGGCATAAAAATTAAAGGATGAGCTTTTCATTCAAAGGCTAGGAGCACAATAAAGTACAGTGAAATTGAATGGCAAATGTAATAGCATGCATAAGAGTGAGAATCACAAAAACAAATCAAACTAAGAACAAATGAGCAATTAGACAGGAAAGAAAGTATGGTGAGATAACTTCATTACATTGAGTGGTAGCAGGATATAACAAATGGTAATGAAAAATAGAAGGGAAACAAAGCAAATCAAACAGATCACACATATGGGCCTGCGTGATTCAGACTGCACAATTAGTTATTCAAAAGTAAAAGGGAAACAAGAGCAAATAAAAAAGATCACAGTGATACATACGGGTCTGCACGATTCAGACGGCATAATTCACAATAAAAATGGGGTGGAACATCAGGGCCAGCACCCTCCGTTGGCTTATCCGGAATGAGAACACAGCTCATATGCTGCCACACTTGACACTTGGTATCTTCACACTACAAGGAAGAAGCGTGATAAAAGATTAACTGGTTATAGTTCAGAAAAGTAGAGAAATTTGTTCCATGACCTTTGCAGTTTTCAGTTGAAAGAAAAATGATTACCTTGATCATATTGTCATTTAGCATTGTACTATTGCAGAAGCAGCGGACCTTAGTTTCTGTATGGTAGAAGTCATTGGCTTCCTCTTTGGGTCTGAAATGACTGAAATCTGATCCACTGTGGCTCCTAGATGCTAGCTCAGGAGTAGATTGAACTTGCATTTTCCTGCTAATGAAATCACAGAGACATCAAAACAAAGTGGACGACAATGTTAGCACAAGTAGACATGTGCCTGGTCTATTATTCTGTGCAAGACAATTAGACAAGAAGATGAAATTCAACCTGTATGTGTCATCAACAATCTTTGCCACTGCCTCCCTTGTAAGAACATTTTTCCTTCCCCATCCATGATGGTGTTGACCTGTAACAAGCGAATGGACATGACGAACTGGATTTCACAAAACCAAAACTTAACTATTCAGAAGAAATGCAAATCACAAGTTTTCTAATAAAAAAGGAGGATTTCTTTAACACTTAAGAACAAAAATAGGAGAGATACTCCATGGAGGATTATAATAGCAGTAGCACAACTAAAAAGCAAGGATGTTACATATTGAACAACTAAAAAATGCAGCTTCATAAGGCACAAATAGGATGGCTGCATATACACAAGAAAGGCAGGTATACCTTGATCATCTGATAATAGTGCCAATACCCTTTCAACAAGATCCTGCGATCAAAGATTACAAAATTGGATCAGATATAACATTAAACATAAGACTGGGCCAGTAAACAAATATAAGATTTTTTGAAATAGCAATGCCGTTCTGAAGTTCTATTCCACAAGCCCGTTGATGCCCAAAGCAAGTTTTACACTTCTACATATCAGACCAGTCCAGCAAATGTTAAGGGCTAGGTAAATAGTTTACCTAGGAGGGTTATACTCCGTAGTCCATAACATCATCAATTGGAATTATACTCATCCCGAAATGTGACTCGGTCAATATTAAGAAAGAAAAACGTTTTCTGACCTGCTTCTTTCCTTGCTTTGGTAACCCCAGCTGATGCAAGATATCCTTGAGCTCTTTTATTCTGAAGTACGCAAGTTTGTCCTGTAACAGACAAGAAAAGGATCGATACCAACGTCACAAAAACTATTCATCAGCCGATCAGCGTGGTATACACATTCAGTGCACTAAAAGAACCATTTTGTTTGATCAATGGTCCAAACATTACAACAGAAGTATGAATGTCGTATCATTTCTCTGAATCACGAACAGCTAAGGTGTAGCTTAAGTACCGCATCATACTATAGAGGTTCTGAAAGTCGAAACTAACCATTATGATAGAAGAGCAAATAATTCACTGACTACGATGGCATAAAAATACAACCAGAGATCGCAAAGCTCCCATCGCTGGATAGAAACCATAAACGGGTACTCGTGCTGAAAAATGCTACAACGAAGTTCTGGAAGCAGCAATCCAACACTAACAAGAGACCTAGAGCTGCTAGATCACTAAAAAAGGCTAAAACAAACTGCAAACGCTGCCAATTCCGCATGCATCTATCCCTAAACTTTGGCACAGACGACCATATCGACACATAGGTAGCAGCAACGCGAGCACGAAGGCGGCCCGAGCAGAAATCCCCCAGAGCCAATCCCGCGAGGCGAGAAATTCGCGCGAAACCAGAAGGGATCGGGGGAGGGGACTGCCGGACTGGTGCGCGCGTGGGCGAGCGTCTACCTTGCAAGTCGAAGCCAGGTCCGCCATGGCCGGCACCCGCCTACTCACTCCAGAGCGAGGAAACCGCCAGAGGCCACAGGCATGGGGGTGCGACTGCGGCCCCGGGCAGCCGGCGCCGGCAGCTGACGCCGGCGAGGAGATCCGACGATCGGCGAGCCGAATTCGGAACGACTGGCGGGCGGGCGCGCGGTGAACGGCGGCGGTGACACTTCCCTCGGCCTCTCCCCCTTCTCCTTCCTCCGCTCTCTCGTCTCGCCTCGGTTTCTATTGACGACGACGGCGTTTTTTTCTTTTTCTTTTTATCTACTTTCTCTCACCTCCCTTCGCTTGGCTCGCGTCGCGCGTGCCTGTGGGGTTCGTCGCCGAGGACGTGGTGGCTGGTTTTCTCTCTCCTATTCAGCCGCCGCCGCGGACGTATCGGCTGCTATCAAATCCAGTTTTTTCGGGACGTACAAGTCCGCGACCGACCCAGCCGCCGGGCGGGTTGGTCGTCTCGCCCTCTGACCCCACCCACTTTCCTTACGGGTGCCGTGCGGTGCGTCCTCGCGGCTGCACCACGTGACTTCACTCGGGACGTCACCTGGGCTGGGCCGGGACCATGAAGCGAAAAGAGTTAAAGCCGACAAGGGTTGGCCCACAGATAGAAGTTGCCCAAAGGGCTTCATGGGCTTTGGAGGGGGGCTCACGCGGCCTCCAAGTTCGTCGCGCGGGGAGCCGGGGTGACCGCCGTTTGGGCCCTGAGTCTCGCTGACAACCGGCTCCGATGCACTCCGGCCACTCCCCGTCCTCCTCCGCTGCGGCGCGCACCGGGACAGAGGAGTTCGCCGTGGATATCGTCAGCGACGAGGAGATGGCGCTCATTGAGGCTGCACTCGCCGCTGCCGCTGCCCGTCCGCTCCTCTCCTCGGCCGGTCGACGCGTCGCCCAGCTCTCCTGCGCGGCCTACTCGGCCGCGGGGCACCGCGGCGACATCGAGGACACCCCTCCGCAGCGCCGGCCGCTTCTCTCCCGGTTCCGGGAGCGCCGCGCTCTCGCCGTCACTGACATCACCGCCACGGTAGGCCTGGGTCGTGCGGTCATGCGTCCTTCCATCCAAGTTGGGTCCTTGAACCAAACACATCGTCTGTGATTCTGATGGCGGCGGTCTTTCGTGTTGCAGGAATGGTGTGACAAGCAGATGGAGTTCGTGCTCGAACACGGAAAACCTGAGAGGACGCAGGCCATGAAGGCAGGCTCCGACCGCCATGCCCAGTTAGAGCAGGAGGTAAGTCCTGCATTTTGGTTCGTCCAAGCGCAATGCGGTTGTTACATGAGTTATAGTATATGGTAATTTGGTGATTTACCCCATCACTGGATGGAAATGCCACCATTTACGGAGGGACAAATGCAACGGTTCTATTCTCTGCCCCCTTTTTTTTTTGGGTCCATGACATGAGGAGACTTTCTCTGAACATATCGCATCATATGCTTATCTTTGTACCATACTTGATGTTGACATCAACTTGTATAAGTGAATTGCGGTTATGCCTTTTGACTGAAGACCATGTGAATCTTTTATTCCTGTCGTTTGGTAATTCTGCTAGTAACTGACTTATTTCATTCTGGATCAGGTTGTTGAGAGAGTGGACATCACCATTAGATCAGCGGAAGAATCATGGGCAGTCAAATTCATGAATTTTATTGTGGGAACAAATCAGTTGCTGTTTCATGGCATCACGCGGGAAATTCCAGTGTAAGCACTAAGTAACTTTAGTGTTTGTTCCCTGAATGTGCATATCAACGGAAATATCTGCTATAGTGTTTGTTCCCCGAATGGATATGAAATTATATCTTAAAAAAAGATTCTTTTTACTATAATTTAGTTGTAACTTGTAAATCATCCAATGCAGGATTGGATTTGTTGAAGGTTCATGGATTGTAGGGGTTATTGATGAAATCCGAATGCCCCTTGATGGCATTTCATCTCGTCCCATAATGGTGGATACAAAGACACGTTTCAAGCAAACATTGCCTTCGGAAGCACAGAAAAGAAATGGAAGGTTTGTATGGGTTCTTTTCAAGTTTTCTTCTTGATATAGTGATATGCAGGAAGGGGAGCCCTGGCGCAGCAGTAAAGCTGTTGCCGTGTGACTATGAGGTCACAGGTTTGAGTCCTAGAAACAGACTCGTGCAGAAATATAGGGAGAGGTTATGGACAAAAGACCCAAAGTGGTTGGACCCTTCCCTAGACCCTGCGTAATCCGGAGCTCACTAGGTCACCCCTTAATCTAATGATGTGCAAATCTCCTATGTGTTCTAGGAAAAAAATTGAAGGTTTGCTTTTGCGGCTTCCCTAACCATTAAATATGGAGAACATTAATGTAAGTTATGGGCAAGAAAGAAACTGAGCTTAGCCTTAAATATATGCTCTCTAGACTATGATTCCCTTCTAGTGACTTCTTTTTCTACCTGCTGTTGCATAAAGTATTACTGATGCTCATCCTGTACAATCAAGAGTTATGCAATTAAACCCTCATTACATTGGCATGACAAAAAGAAGATTATTTACTGCAAGGCTATACTTAGGTTTTTTTTCAGGCAAAATTCTTTCGTGTGGACCTGTAACTAAAGCTAACCATGGATCTTTTACTGGCTTCTATTGCCGAGAACTGTTTTAAGGAATAACTCTCTTACGTCAATCATTCAGTATATGAAAATAGAGAATGATTCCTAACTTGCTTTGGGACTGAACAAGTGTGCTATGGAAGACTGCCACACATGCATTTCCTATCTGTCATAGGCATGGTAATTTTCTCTACATCAGTGTGAAGTCGCGATAAGTGGCATGTTACCATTTTTTTTTTGAAATTAAATACAGATGATTAGTACTCTGTATAATTATTTGCAAAATTTTACTGTTTTTCCTCACTGTATAACACAATGATAGTGGTGTTGGATGTATGACTCTCTGCTCAACATTTATGTGATAGGCTTCAGCTGATGTGTTACAAGTACCTTTGGGACAATTTGGTTGCTGAGAAATTCCCAGCAGAGAATTTCTTTAGCTATTTTGACCTGGATCCCAACTACTTGTTATCAGATGATGTCAAGTGGTACATTAGTTCATTGGGATTCAGTGCAAAGGTGCTACATCTCACTTTTCAACTCTTTTATTACTGTTTTGCTATCTTTACTGTGATTTCAATGACTGGTTATTTTGGGGAAATCATTATATTCATTATGTTCCACATGTGCTAGTATACTAAACACACCAGCAATTGACTGCTGGAATTGTTTTCTGACTGGCATTTTGGATGTTCATTCTTTTTTCAATAGCATATGCAACAGTTTTAGTATGTGACTTGTGACTGACTTCTATTTGCAGACCTTTGAAGAAGTATTAAAATATTTCAAGGTTACTTGCCATACACTATCATGTTCTCAAGATCAGCTGCTCCTGAGGTAAATGTGAATTATGTAGGCTTACCACCTAAACAGTGCGGACTATTAAATTTCTAATAACTACTGCTTGGATTTTTGGCAATTGACATTTCTGGTACAGATTGTGATTTGCTTACCCGTTCTTTGGCAGATATGAACTACAGGCGGATCATTCCCTGCTTGAAGAATACTGGTTCAAGTATGATGCTGGTTGGTTTAAGGATCAAATCCAGGAAGTCCTCAGCTTCTGGCAAGGAGCACGAGAGCCTAAATTTGTGACTGAAGAGGAGAGGTGGAAGTGCAGTTTCTGCAAATTTGCTTCAAATTGCCCAATGCTTGCTTCCACACGAAGGTTTGGAGAATAAGATGAAATTGAATAACTCAAAACTGCAGAAGATGAGGAAATGCAGCTAGGTGACAGCCTGAAAAGCTTCACATTCATTCTTTTGTTTCATTGTATCTCCCTTGGATGAGGAAATATAGCGCAATGTTATTTTATTACATAGAGTTTCTCAATTCAGATGTTCTTGTCTTGATGTACATATCCTAATGAAGAAAGCACTTACTGATGTTAGTGAAGTATGATTTTCAACCTTTTTGACTCAAATTGGGTTGACGGTTTGTAAACATATATACAGAAAACTAATGAAACTTCAACAGATATAGGTTGCTTAGGATCTTTCTGAAAAATACAAGGCGATGGCTCACATATATTGAAGCCCTGTTTACATACAAGCATTATTACATATTAAAGGGACAATCGATTTAGGTTTACAGAAACAACAAATGGAATCAACTGACTGGTACAACGTGTCTTCTAGAGCAACAACTTGGTCGTAACTGGAAAAACAATTTTAAACATCCATACAGCTGATATTTCCTTTAGTCTTTGTTCAGGTATGAAATATATCTTCAGAATCCATTGCCCGTCTTGTTGCATGTCATATGAATCACTTGCTTCCACCATTGACCGCCAAGGCTTCTGACTCTGGCATCGCAACAGTATCCTTCACCACACTCTCTACCTTGGGAGGACCAGAATGCCGGCGCATGGGTGAGGCAGACGCCATTCCAGGTTGGAAGGACAACCTCTTCTTGACTGATCCAGCAGAGCCCCCTTTCTCTGGCGTCTCAGCACCGTTAGTCACTCCCGACGCCTGGAGCCGGGTCTTGGCCCTTGCAGATTCTGTGGGAACCATGTAGCTTGGAAGCGATGGGGAGCTTGCAAGACTCTCATCATCACGCACTGTCAAGGTGGCTATACTGTGCCTTCTTGGTCTCTCAGACTGCACGCTGAGGACACTCCTAGCATCATCATCCACCTGTGAGATTCCATTCTTTGGTGTCACAGATTTCTTCCTTGCAGGCATTGGTGTCACTTTAGCAGAAGGCGTCGAAGGGGATTGCCTAGAGGCTGGACGGGTCAGTTTTGGAGTTGTTGGTGATGGCTTGTCTGACTTGGAGTCTCGACGGTTGAAGGCTTTTGTGATTTCGCCCTCTCCAAGGTTCAAGCTCATACTCTTCACAGATCCACGATCCAAGTTACTCTCCTTGTCAGTTCCATTGCGTCCCTCCCAAGGCTTTGCTGCCATCCAGCGCTCCAGCCAGCTCCAGCCCCATTGTAGGTTGTTTGGGTCTACAAACATCGCGTTGCCAGACCTTGAAGTACTCTTCCACTGGAAAAAAAAAAACAAAAAAAGAAAACAATATAAGCATATGTTGCAAAAGAGACAATATATAGAGAATGAGAATGGCGCCTGATCTTGGGAATGCCTACCTGATGTGAAAATGCATATGCGAGTGCTCTTTCTCTTCTTATTGCTGCCTCTTGCCTGCTTATTAGGCTTGCCTCAATTTGCTCCTTGGATTGAGTGCTATCATCCCAGTTCTCACCCATCTACAATAATATTCACAAACAGAACATGTTTATTAGTCTCCGCAATAATTTGATTATATGAAGGCCTAGAATAAAGTAGAAACAACAACAAAATAAAGGAGAAAAAATATACTGAAATTTGTTGAACACCATCAGCACATGAAATACAATTTTTTTTAGATGGCCTGCATACCCTAAAATTCTCCAACTCCTGCTTCAATAGGAGCTGGCGCTGGAGAGCCTGGTTCTCCTCAGACATCTTTGCCCTCCTAGAACGTATTTGTGACTGGACCCGTGATAGAGTCTGCATACAGCGCAGAGTGCTTGCAGATTGACGCTTCACTGAATCACCCTCAACCAATGACTTCAATCGAACAAGGCCCCGCAGAGCTCTTAGGGCCCTCCTTGCCTGCATTATCACAATGATTAACACTTTCAATATGTTGATAGCAAAAGTAAAAGATTCTTTTCAAATATTTTTACTGTCAACAAGTCAAATTTTCACTAAACTGTATATCCCTCAATGAATATATATGCTACTAGAGTTGTGTTCCTGGATCCCTATCTCAAAGGATGCATCAGTAACATAACAGACAGGCCACCTACATCAAAAAAATGATTGAAAAGAGAAAAGAAAGCAAGTGGTGAAAGGTGGCCGCCACCAACTGCCAGTTGTCCATGAATTGTTTTTGCAACACTTGTCACGATTTATTTGTTTGCCTCTCAGCAAAAGTATATTAAATAAACAACATAATATACCTATGGCAACACTTCTAAAGGAGAGGAATTAAACCAGACATTAGCCAGTTCCACAAAGATGCAACTGAAGCAAGAAAATACTTAGACTTTTTTAAACACATTTGCCATACAAAATAATGAAGTAAAAAGAGAAATCCTAAATAAGCGCGTAAGCAACCAAAAGGCAGTATCACTCGTCTAGATTAACAGCAACTGACCAACAACCACCTGCAAGGTTGGCAAGCCGCTAACACCTAAAAGCGAGTATAAGAAAATTTTCAGGATATACACTAACACATACGGAGTGTTTGCTTGCATGTTCAGTCATGTTGACGTGGACTAAAAATCATAAAAACAAATAGCTGTCCTCTCGACCACAAAATCACAAAGACCAAATCAGTAAAGCAAAAATTAAGCACTTCCCTAGCGACCATCTATGCAAAAATTCAAACCAATTTCTAACTACAAGAACAAGCTCTTATCATCTAGATAAGCCAATAAAAAATTGCAAGCATGCATGTTTCCAAACGGCATCAAACATTTGAATTCAAAACTGATTTCGCATTACCAGGTACCCTCGGAACGCGGTCTGGATCTTGATTGCAGCAAATTCTTCCCGTGACACACCAGGAGGCAACACCGACGCCTGCGCAGGCACGGCTGGAGCATCCTCTGCACTAGCAACATGCTTGTTCTGCTCCTCGGCTTCAGGGACCCTAATCTCCCCCACCTCCTCGGCCTGGCTAACAGCTGGCTGAGCAGGAGGGGGCGGCGGCACCGAGACATTTACTTCCACAGAGGTGGATGGGGTCAGATCTAGCGGAGTTGGGTTGTTCGCTGCCGCCTTCCGCCTGAGTCTCTGTTCATTTCATGGGGAAAGTTTAGGTTGTGATCAGAATTCGGTAAGAATTAGAGTGACGAAAAGTAATGCAAGAGGAAAAAGTGACGCTTCGATCACAGATCTGTGAAATAACTCGACAGCGAAGGTGCAAGAGGCACATGCCACCCTGTCAAAATTCAACCTTTTCTCTTTTTCTTTTGCACAAACGAGAACGAGACAGCCCAATCTAAGCTAGGGTCACGAGTCCAGAAATCCTGAACTACTGAACTCTTGGCAAACAGGTGTTTCAGTGAAAAAGACGCCATTTTTACCAGAGACAGACAATCGAACTCATGCCACTGAATTCTTTCCAATTCAATGAGCAAACCCAAATATGCATCAGATCCAAACGAAACCCGTAAAAAACTCATTACGATTCAAAGAGGAAGACGCGTTACCTCCTCCTTCTTCTCTTTGGATTCAGGACTGAACACCTTCTTGAACGCGCCGAACCACTTGCCCTTCTTCCCCATGGCTCCTCAGCAAGAAGGAACCACCACCACCCGCTAGCTCCGGAGACGAACAGGTCGCCCACCAAACCTATATCTACCAGACCCAAACACAAGACGAGATGAGCCGACGACGCACGAAGATATGAAACTTTCCAAGAAGAAACCGCCAAAGCTTTCTGCGAAAGCAAAGGGGTGTGGTAACAAGAATGTCAGTGGCGTGCGAGGAGAGGACAGCTGGATTCTGTAGGAACCTGCAGTGCAATCATGGCGAGTGGAACTGCGGAAGAAGGCCGGAAGCCGGAAGGAGGACGAGCTGGAGAAGCCAACGATTTTTGGCTGGAGCTAGGACCTGACAGATGGTGGAGGTGGTGATTTAGCAGTTGGGATGGAGGTTGCCGTTGTGGGGGAGAGGAGCTCGGCGGAGCGGGGGAGGAGCAGGAGTGATGAGAGAGTGTGTGTGTCCGTTACCTTGGTGCTCGTTGCGACGCGGCCTCTTGCTCTCCCGCTACTCTGTCACAGTGTGAGGAGTTTTTAGAGGGTAGGGTGGTGGCTTTGGACTTGGACAGCTCGGAGACAGCTGACGATGCGGGAATGGTATCCGAATCTCCACTAATCATGCTCTTAAGTTTAACAGTGTTCTTGTTTAGTGTGCGGTAATCATAATCTCCTCAGACAGGAAAAGGCTTAGGCCTCTTTGAAACACAGGATTTTTACAAAAATTCACAGTAATCAGTTTAATTTTTAAAAAAACATATGAAAAAAATTCGTGTTTGCCTGAAAACTTTACAACCTCGATGCAGAAAGGAACACACATAAACTGACAGGAGATGATACCAAACCACTGACGAAAATTCTTGTGTCTGAAGCCTGGCATCCCGCATGGCCGTTGCACTTGCGCCACAACATGTTCAGGAGTCGTTGAGACTATCCATCCTCCCTCAAGGTCACGCGTGTCGAGTTATGTGAAACGAGACAAAAGTGCGCATCAGGCGACATAGTATTGTCAAAACTACAATTATTTTGTTCTCGCTATGGGTACTTTTGCTACATGCAGATGAAGTAGCTTACGAACACGCTAAAAATTTTCCTTGCATGTCAGCTGGTGTGTGTGTGTGTGTGCGCCTAGGTGGCAAAAATGATTCGGTGGTTCGTGCTCAATAATTCGCCAACTCATCTCGCAACTGTTTCTAATTCGATCTGTTCATCTGCCGAGTTTGCGCTGGCAAATCTTCATTAGTTAAATCCTTTTCAATTGCCGTTTCTCACTTTCTCTGATGAGTATTTACATTATTGGAACCTGGAGTTCAGAGCATTTCTCAGCTAATGACATGGGAAGTAGTTTTAGAACTCATATCAAACACTTAACAGAGCTGGAACTGCGAGGTACAAGATGGCTGAAGAAATCGTAGCTCGTGCATGTGGACATTGTTAGCAAAGCCGATGTGTCTGTCGTGATATAGTACTATACTAGAAGTTTTTTTTTTTACTAACCTGTCAGACACCCACACACACATTACAGGTCAAACAGCTCGCAATCACGGTCAAACAAAACACTGATTAATGGAACGCGTACTATTATTATCAGCTGCGAGTCTCGTTCATAGTGTTTCCCGTCAGATTGTTGTTTAAAAAACGTCACGAGTTGCAAAAACGACAGCCTAACCTCGCGGCGCTTCAACAGCTGAGATTTTAGT
Organism: Zoysia pacifica; assembly: GCA_001602315.1. NCBI lineage: Eukaryota > Viridiplantae > Streptophyta > Magnoliopsida > Poales > Poaceae > Zoysia > Zoysia pacifica. The sequence goes on from BCLH01000115.1 coordinate 155,177, forward strand.
AGTGCTATACTGTCAGAGCCGCGTGCTTTCAAGGAGTGGCCGCGCGTATTTTTATTTCTGCAAGTAGGCCCCTCGTCAACACGGCTCATGATTCCTGAAGCTCTTTGTTTTAGTTTATCATCATGTGGTGTGTCACCGAAAATCAAGCAATAATTACCTAACTGAACCTGACTGGCTGGTTTTTTCAGCTTTGCGAAAAATGGTGTACAAGCGGTTGATTACTCCTTTTATTTTTTTATTTTTAATTGATGTCGTTGTTAATTTATAATATTAGATGTGTTCGAATGCACTACAATTAACTGCTGCTGCGGCGGTGCAGCCGCAACAATCTGATCTAGACAGGTCTATTATATTTGATCATTTATTTTATTTAAAAAGTATGATAAATATAATATATTTTAATATAATTTTGATCTTGTTATTAAAGTATTTTATATATTTAAACTAATTTTTTAATAAGAGGTATGGTTGAAAAATAACGTTAAGTAACAACAGTTATAAGAATTTAAAGGGAGGAGGTAAACAATCCTCGGCCTTTTATTGCCTCTTTCGATCTCCGTCCGAAATGAATGTGTGCATGCGTAAATACGCGGCTAGGTCGGTCATGTAAATACGGTGAGGTGCGGTCACGAGCGATGCACGAGCTGTGTGTGATCAATTCCCAGCATTTCCTTTTTTTTTTTTTTTTTGAACTTTGGGCTTGGCATTTGATTATTTTTTTTTCATTTATTTTTGAGAGGATGGGCTTGACATTTCATGGGCCATGGCAGTCTGGCAGTGGGAAACAGCGTCCCGCGTGCAACGCAGGCTCGCTCGTGAGATTTATCCATTGTTGGGCTGGACGGCCCAACCGGCGCGCGCGCGGGGGGAAGCCCAGGACTCGGAGGAACGGGGCTGGGGCGGTGGCGAATTTTAGCACCACCTCGGCTACTCGACCCAATCACCGCGAGGAGCCGTGTATAAAATGAGGCGGGGGTGCACCGCTACAACTCATACCTTTCTCGGCCTTTTGGCTAAGATCAAGTGTAGTATCTGTTCTTATCAGTTTAATATCTGATATGTGGGCCATGTGCCCACTTCGATATTAAATTTATTTTTTGTGGGGGAGGGTCCACCACAGTGGCTTGCCACTGGGGCCCTCACGCGTCGCTCGGGCGTTGCACTACTGCCCTTGCCTGGCGCACCCCAACAAAATCATTCGAAAATTTTCGTCTTCGGACGACTATTCTTTGGGCCTTGTTTTATACTGGCTTCGTGTTACGCCGGAACTTTTATTTTTAATCTTCGACCTTACACGCCTAGTGCCATCAAATTTTTTAATAAATTGTTGTTGGATGAATTGATGCATCAGCCTGCCTTGTTTCACTTCTTGCAGAAGAATTACTGCATGAGTTAAAACTGAAGAGAGTTTATCCCAGAAGTGCATGGTTTACAGTTCAATCTGTAGAAATGTAGAAAGTTTTTTGGATCGATCACAACTGTTTATCAACACACACATGCAAGATCGTTCGTTCTCATGATTCATGAAAGTAATTCCAAAGTGCATGCCACCTCAGTCTCATTTCATTGCCATTTCTCTCGATCCCCCAAAGTTTCAACACATGGTATTGTTGCAATCCACCATGGAAAGTCGCAAGACAATAGCGTCTCACAAAAATAATCACAGATAAATCAGAATAAATACTATTGCGTGGAGGATATTCCCGTGGATAACTCTGGTCCTCAAAAACTAAAACAAAATAAAAGATCGAGAGAGGGGAAAAACCAGCTTGTAAGCAAAAACCTCCTTCCTTTCCTTTGTTATCGTCACATTTACATCAACTCCCCAGCTTCTTTTGTTTATTTCTGCAACTGCTCACTCTCTACCTTCTACTGTGTGCTTTTGGAGCAGAAGTTCGAAGAGGAACGTAGTCAGGCACACCGTATTGCCACACCATGATTTGGGAGCAATCTGAGGGAATTCCCTTCAGCTTAGTTCTATCTTCCAATACCACTTCTTGCACAAACTTGATTGAGTCCTGTAATCACATCAACATATTTTGTTCTCATCAGAGTAGAAAATCTGGTTCTGGTGTAGTCAGAACAATTCAGGAGACTAAATTTAACTGTTGTACAAGGCTGGTGCAATGAAATAAGATACTGTAGTACTAAGTTCTAAGGAAAGGGAGTGCAATCCATAATATACATTGGATACTTGATGGCTATTTTACTATGTTAGAATGACCTTCAGTCCTAATAACTGTGCTGTGCAATGGTAACTTTGGGTAACTACGGATGGAAAACTAAGTGGATGGGATACAGAAAATTTCTCCAGAGTGAATCTTTAATCCTGTTCATGTGCCCATGCTTGACTTAAAAATGATTGGATCAGGGCCATTGGCATAGCATCCACTATATCACAACCACTTGTCTAGAAAACTAATTAGACATTTAAACATGCATTCCACAGTTCCCAGGGTTCTCATGGATCCTCTATTTAGTATCAGGTTTGAAGATACCAATAGATGGACAGCTTGAAACTATTGTAATCTCAGACTAAGTCCTTTTGTTAGTCAATTGTTCTTCAAGCTCCAATATTTTTTATTCCGACTTCTGAATTTCATAGTACAGTTAAGCATTCCACAATGGTGATGCCGTTACCAAATTGCAGCATTTACTTTTACCAAAAAGATGAATTGTGGACTAACCTGTGACGTATCTGGTAATGACGTTGATCGTCCCCACCGCTCAGGATCCCACAAAACAGAACTGTTGAATGCAAATCCTGAGACGTCTATTGTGTGGGCTCGTGTACCAGCGGCACCAGCAGGATTCAAGTCAGCCTCCGTGTTGTACGTAACTGCACGGGTAGTCCCATCATTGAAGTCCCGAGAGAACCAACCAACCACCTTTGAGGCACTGCACAGTGGACCTTCCACTACCACTTTCTTCTCGCCTGCAGACATTGTAGCCACAGGCCATGTGCCAAATGCCCTGCATATTTGAAATGTTAGAAAGAATAAGCCAAAATGCAATAAAGATCTAAAGCGATGACTAAAATTTAGGCTCCATTGACACTTAGCATACACTATATTAATTTGGAAAACAGTTGCTTCTCTCACAAGTAGGATATCAGAGGATATGAAGCCATAGTTATCAACCATATTCTGCCTTACTGATACTGTCGTTTCATTCACTCATCCAATCACTAGTAACTAAGCATAGACAGAAACTCAGGAACATAACACACATAGGATTGAACACTTCACTTGTCCACTTCAAAGTTTGAAACACCTTGACAAATCCAGATTAAATTAACTAAAGCTGATGCAATAGTTGACAAGAAAGGAAAAACTTTAATGGCCACTTGTGTTTACAATATGCAGTCACCACACATTACTAGCCTACTAAGAATAATAAAAAACCACTTGGACTTCTGAACTACTTTAGACACTCGCAGACTTTAACCAGAGTTTATCCTTGTAACACGTGCTAAGAGGCTACAAAAAAAACCTGATAATTCCAAATTAACACGTACAAAGAGGCATTTACCACCGTTTTCAAAATTATAGTAAGTAGTTCACTGCGGTAGTGTCATTGTATTATGCAGTGGCACTCCAGAGTTTCTGGTAGCTATTCTAGGACAGGCACGTCAGGTCATATGTGCTACAAGCAGGAATAATGGAGTATTATGCATCTGCTGGCAAGCCCACAAAAGACTGAGGGGCCACAAGAACAGGATGCACACATCACGAGAAGTGGGGATAAAGGCCAGCAAAGAACCAAGATGCAGGACTCTTTGCCTGCGGGAAAGAAGGTTGCTTTTATCCCGTCATGTTCCCTTCATCAAAAGATTGATCTTCCTGGGAACATTACAACTATGCTCTCACATGGCATTAGTATTGACAGTACCTCTTTATTTAACCAAGTTGGCATTCCCTTTCTTTACGAACGCGAGTACTCATCAATATGGGAATGCTACTATTGGAAAAGTGAACACGAAAGGGAAGTAAAATGTTTCAGGGTTTATGTGCGTTCTCGTTGAAAGGCAAAAGGTTTGGAACAGAGGTTGAGCAACATTGCCTTATATCCATTAGCATCTTACTGTGTCCTGATAGCACCTGCTAATAGTATCTTGCTCATGTTACTTGTGACAACTAAATATTCACAAAAGCAGACAGTCTCAAGATGTGACTACGTGAGTCATCTGGACACAATGCAGATAAACAAAAGTAGCAAAATACTTAAGTGCCATTATTAAGGAAGTGCATGCTCATGCACGTAGTCTGATCAAGAAACCAATGTCCAGGATCAATTACACGAAAATTTATATTTTTGTTAGCTCTGAAATATCCAAACATCAATTCCCCATGAAGCGCACCCTGCAGACAGCTGTCAATGCTCATGGAAACTGAGTTTCTCACACCAGCTTGAGCAGATCTAAATCACAGATGGGAACCAATCTAGGAACAGTGCACAATCCTTTGAACTATGTATTTCACAGGGTTAGAGAAATAACTAATGGTATGGATGGGAACTTTCTTATTGAAGTTAATGGAAGAACAGTTATTTTCAATGAACGCGGTGTTGGATAATTTCGTCCAGGACTTTGCGGAACCAAATTGGAGAGTACCAACATTTGAACAATCAATTCAAGCATGTTATATATTCATTTACTATGGATTTGGTTAGGTGCCAACGGCACATTAGGGCATTTGCCACCCAGCAGCTAGTGTCACCACTGCCTTTATTAATAACAAATGCTGATTTTTAAAAGGTCGCTTTGGACATGAGACGCATAGAGTCTTAATTAAACTAATTGGAGTGGTTGGCATGAACACATTGTTCGTTGGGGTGAGCAAAAGCAAAAGATTAAATCTTCAAAAGAAGATCTGTTTGTTGAGGCGAAAGGGATTGTAAAAGCAGATAAGTTGGGTCAATAATTGACACCTTGCATTAGAGCAATGGAAAAAGAATTGTGAGCATCTGTAATGTCCATAACAACGGAATACAAGAAAACGTAACCCCCGCCCTTATTCCTCCACTAATGACAGCTTGTGCCTTTCAATTATTCTTCCACCAAACTATAAGGCCACTAAAACATTTAGTATTACTAAATAGAAGACGTGGTGATTAGTTACGAGCAACCCTATTCGTTGGGATAAAAAAAAATTTGGTAATTTAACGCTAGAACTTGAAATTTGAAGCCCTACAATTCAGATTTGAGCAATCTGTGGAAGAATGAAATGCATGAAAGAAATGGATGTCAATTTGGTTCAGACAGAAAGAGGAACCAAGTAAAGATGGAAGCTTTGAGCATCCTATGCTAAACCAACAAGGAAGCAATCGAGAAGTTTGCTTGCAAATTGAGAACCAAGCAATGTGAAAGCAAGGAAATAGATGAGGTAGAGCAGGAAACTCACTCGATCTGGCGGATCTCATCGAAGAAGTGCGTGTCGTAGACACCCGCGGCATCGGCGAAGTGGACCACTCCGTCGAGTCGGTGCTTCTCGACGTGGGCGAGCGCGGCGTTCCGCTGCGCGTGCGCCTCGGCGTCGGCGGTGGTGAAGTTCTCCTCCGGCTTGAACGCGATGTGCCTGTACACGACGCCCGTGCCGCGCAGCACCTCGGCCGTGGCGGGCGCGTCGGCGGCCGGCTCCACCACGACCCAGACGACCGGCGGGCGGACGAGGCGCAGCGTGTGCGC
>BCLH01000115.1:160872-253393 GCA_001602315.1 Zoysia pacifica
TCCTCCTCCCCCACGTCCACCACCGTGCCGCCGACACTGGCGCCCAACTCACCCACTGCAGCCGCCGGCGGCCGCACCACGTTGAGCAGCGCGTTGACGGCGACGCGGGAGGTGGCGAGCGCGTCCGCCGCCCGGTGCGGCGGCGGCGTCTGAGCCTTCCAGGACGACGACGACGACGGCGCGAAGCCGGTGAAGAAGCCCATGACGAAGCAGAGCGAGAAGTGGAGCAGCGCTTTCTTCCAGAGGTACCCGCCCTGCCGCCGCTGCTTCGAGTCTTTGGAGTTCAACCGCTCCACCGCCGGCACCGCCGCCCCCGTCCCCATGCGCACGTCTCGGGACCACAGAAGCCAAGCTCCCAGATCAGGACGGCGCCGCAAGAGTCACTGGAGCGTGGAGAGACCAATCTGGAGCTGAGCCCAAGCTCGAGGGGCCTGGCCGGGAGACGGCTGACTACCAAGGGGCCATTAATGCCAACGACCCCAGATAATCAGCAAGACGCAACCAAGATTGGAGGCGGAGGAGGAATGTGTATGGGCAGCAGCGACGATGCAAAAGACGAGACGGAGGGAGGAGACGGGTGGCGGGGTGGGCAATGAGGAGAGAGAAGGTACGGGAGAAGATCAAGATGCGGAAGCAGGAGGCGTGGGGGGAAAGAGGAGGAGAGGGAATGAATGAAAACGGGGTGAAGGCGGCGGCGTTGAATCTGTGATGAGATGAAAAAATGAGAGACGGTTGGTGAGGGCGGGAGGACGAGGAGGACGCTTCAGTGTTCAGGACGAAGGTGACGGCGACGCTGCTCCGACAACATGCTCTCCCTCCGCTCGGGGCAAGCACGCTTTGCTTGGAATGAAATTTCGTTCCTGAAACACACCCAAATTGGATGGCCACCCGGCAACTTCCAGCAATGGCTCCACTCCACCGACAGATGGAGAATGCTGGCAGTGAAAACGGACAATGTTCAATTTTTTTAAAAAAAATTCGAGAGAAGAGCATCTCATCTTTTTATTTTTTTTAAGTACACATATGCACAAGTCATAAGTAAGTTACAAAGATAACAATAGAGAAGGAGAAAAAGAACCAACACCACCCACTCTCAATTTTCTTTTCAGGCGAAAAAAAATGGCCACGAATTCCATCGGTTTTGTTAATCTTTGCGACTCTTTTGTCTCAAAGTTCTTTTTTTTAAAGAAAATGGCCATGTTTCTTCTCCAACTCTCTCCAAGCCAGCATGTGTAACCAAGCACAAGCAGGTCGAGCCATTAAGCCAGCACTCTTCTGTCTCAAAGTTTGTTTTTTTTAAGGAAAAAAAAACGTACTATTACTAGTTTACTACTGAAGCTTGTTGCAACCTGCCCGGATCCATGGCTGGTTTTCAGGATTCCATTATGGAGAAGCAAACACCCGCAAGATCAGAGCAAAGAGGCCAAGCACCAGCTGTAGGGTCATGGCACCACAGCCTCTAGTTGTGTTTTTTAATAACATTTCAAGTACTTTAACCACAGCCATTGAGTGATATAATTGTCGGTTTCTTTCAGTCATACCACCCTTCTAAAATTATTGTTCATTAGGACAACAAACCTAACTCATTTCCAAACTAAAATTCTTATCCTAGCTAGTACAACCATGCATTTCAAATCGGAGCCAGCATGTGCTTGGCGATGGTAAATTAATCAACGTTTCAAGATACCTACCCGGAGGAGAATATTAGGTGGCCTGCGGCATTGTCCCTCACTCTTAACACGCCTCTAATTGCAGTGTAAACCAGCGTCTCTCTCTCTCTCTCTCTCTCTCTCCCGTGAACCCAAAGGAATGTTAGGGGCACCTCTTGGTGATGAGTTGGTCGGGGATAGGAACATGAAACCTGCTAGCTGCTCTTCAAAGTACTTACCTCCGTTTCAAAATATAAGCATTTTTAAGTTTGAATAAAATCAAATATTTTTAATTTTTACTAATAATATCTAACAAATTACATAAATTTTAATGTAAAATTTATTTATTATGAAAACTTATTTCATGATGAATTTAAAAAATATAAATTTTTATATAACAAAACATTATTAGTTATATATTACTTAGTGGTCAAAGTAATAAAATTTTAATTTGACTAATTCTAAAAATATTTATATTTTGAAACGGCGGAGTAATAAAGATTGGATGTGAGACAAACTGTACGATTTTTCTAGTAGATGGTGGTAACATTACATCGACCTGCAGTCGGCAAATGCAAGAGGGAATGAAGCCAAAATGCTTGGTATAGAGAGAATATATGGGCTGGTGGAATTAATTTGCCCATGTGATGGCGCCCAAACCAACTTCTCCTCTGTTGCTGAACATGTTATTAGTCCAGGTAGCAGAGCATTTTCTTTTTTCAGCTCGGTTGTCCCTTACGCAGACGTTGGTCCTCCTCCACATGCGACTAATGATCTTTCTTCTCCAAACTGATAAACTGCGTTGTGTACAGTAATCACTGATGAACAGCCCGCTGGTTTCTGCGTGAGTAGCTTGGAGATCACTTATATATCAGAGGCTACGAGATGCAGGTCGGGTGAAGAAGTTTTCAGCTCGATTTGGGTGAACGTTCAGTTTTCGATACACTGTAGAACGAGATCGATCGGTACTAATTATATTCTATTAGATGCATGGATCAGCTGCTCAGAAGGAAGAACAGAAGGAGAGAAGATGAAGAAGGAAAAACAAAGGGATCGAAGTTGGGCTCTGGTCGCCGTCAGATGGTTCAGCCTCACCGGTATCATCATCAGCAGACTGAAGTAGTTCAGTTCAGTTTAGCCGAATCAGGGCTCTATCGTTCGGGCAGCAGTCTAACATTGGACGGGATAGTGGAGAAGGAAACAGGCTGCTGCGATGCTCCTTAATTACGAAGAGGCCAGCCGTTCCGATGATCTGCGACTAACGTGATGAACTGTTTCGAAACAGAAACGTAATTGCTTTCTGCATGCATACCTGCATAAGGTGCGTAACAGTGACACACAAAAGCCTGGAGCTAATGATCATGATCAGTGTATCCGCGGGCCGGATAGCCGTAGCTTGGAGTCGCGTTCACGGCGGCCGGTCTGCTGGAACCCGGGGAGTTGGGTTTTCCGTCACTTTCTCGGATCGTTCAGCTTCACCATCACTGGCCTGTCCTGTCCAAGCTAGCTTGCTCGCTCGCCGGTAGTACAAGCGAGCAGAGCAAGGTTCCAAGCTATCGGTCATGTATAACTACTAGTACAAGCTAGCCCTCCTTCCTGCCAAACGCGAGCCTGTCAAAGTCCGTCCGTCAGGAGGCGACGTCAAGCGCGGCGGCGACGTCGGGATTGATCTCAAACTACTGGCGCGGGCGTCCACACGCGTACCGCATTGCGTGCCACAGGTTCACCTTGCGTTGCCCGTATGCGTGGTGAGCTGTCTCGCCTTGTCTTGTTCCTCCGATTCTTCTTCTTCCCTTGGTCCGGCGGTGGTGGTGCTGGTGGAAGGTGAAAGGTGGAAGGAGAGCAGTTGTGGTCTGACCAGTCACTGTCGACCCATTGTGTCACCACGAACTCAAGCAAATACAAGTCATCGTTCCCTTTATTGTTGGGAATAAAGAAGTAAACATGTGCTAGTACAAGCCTACAAAGAAGCCTTTGCTATTCACGTGCGTGAAGCCTTGTTAGAACAGAAGAATATGGGTCCTTTTCATTTTTAAACAGAATCAGAAAAGCTTCTGTCTATTCATTGTTAATTTTGTGAAATAATTTTTTAAAATAAACTAAGAGCTGAGAGCTGAAAAAAATAACTTCTCATTTTGTGAAATGATTTTTTTTATTTTTAGAGTTTATCTTAAAATCACTTCACAGTAGAATGAATCAAAAAATTAGAAGCCCGAAAGCTCTGTCAAAAAAATCCCATACGTTGATGTCCTAGAATGCCACAATTATTGAACCTCAAAACTCTGGCTACAAATGGATCAACGACAGGTCTACAAAACAGGGACAGAGAAGCTTGGAAGAAAAAATAAAATCTGAAAGGCTGAAGACCAAAAACAAACCCCAGGGAAAAACAATTGCATGGGGACCTGGAGCCGACCGAGAAAACTGCAACGGACAAGCGATGCCTTCCCCTCCTGTCCAGTCCAGTGCAACGATTATTTGCTCGCATAAACGATCCGAGCTGAACGTGCCCAAACGGTTCTCTTGAGCTGGAGCATGTGCCCAAAGGATTGTTTGCTTGCATAACCGGAGTAGAGGCTAGAGCAACAGTCCATCTCAATCATATCCAGCGTGGTGGCGGTCTTGCCCTGAAAGGCTGAAACTTCTGAGAAAACACCAACATATCCGCTCCCCCTGCGTAAACAATGCCTGGCCTGAACGGGAGGGCAACCGCCACGTGCATCCAGCACCTAACGGCCGGCCACAGCGTAACGGTGTCTTTGTGCTTCGATAAGGTGATGGGCCCCTTTGTTTTTCTTGCTCCGTATGCCATCTGATCAAGTAATGCTTCGAATTATTTCCCATGGGTCGGAATCAAGAAGCAAGGAATAGGATCCATGCCGCCATGCCATGGAGCGGCATGTCTGCAACGCAAGCACCGTATCTCCCATTCTCTGTCGATCGCCTGATTATTCCTGCAGCTTCCTTCTTGCGCGCGTCACAGAATTCTTCGGAGGCCTATCTATCTATCTGTCCCGTCCGTCCCAAAAAAATCTCAGTTCCAGCATCTGTTAATTCCGCGTCAAGCGCCGAATCGGTGGAGTTCGGCGCAACACCAGTGCTGCCCTCGCCTAGCTTGCTTGGTTGCTCCATGGAAAGGGAAACAGAGAGGTTCTGATTGCAGAATTTGGCTGCGGATCTTGATCAATGGAGTATCCAGCTAGCGATGGGCCTCCATTTTCTGGGTGGATTGGAATTCAAAACTGTTCAACGGTTTTATATTGGGCCTTGTTGATCGCAATCACAGTGCAGAAACGTATACGTACTAGCACGAGGTGTGCGTACCATTGTACTGTAGGAGTATTACGTACAAGCGAATTTGTTACGTGCCCCAGCTGCCTGTCGCTGCTCTCGCTGCCTGATCATTCCGCCATCAAATCCGGGAAACTTGAGCGGTGAAGTTTTTTGTTATCCAAGCATCAAACTCCAGGTACCATCATGAAACCGCCACCTCACACGTAAGACCACAGAAGCCAAATAGAAAATCTGCAATCCTGAACAATAAAATTCCAAACGAGGGGTCTCTTGATTCTTGCAGACATAACTCATCTTGTACCCAATGCTACATAATTATAGACCTACCCTGAGTCTAGAGCAAGCACAAATTCAAACCAAACAGAACTTTTGTTACAATAACTTCTTCCCATTTCACCACCCCAACCCAAAAGTATCCGACTCCGCAGTTCAGTAAAATATAAGAAAGGCCGAGATGAAGATTTCAGATCCCACCACCCACCAGCGGTTCTGTTCTTCTGTACAGCCAAACGCTTCAGATCCCGCCGCGCGCCTACAGCTGGAACCTGCTCGGCTGGGTCTTGGTCATCCTCGCCATGCCGATTGGCTCGTCGTTCTCGATCCTCTTGGCGTTGCGGAACGCGGCGCAGCCGGCGACGTAGACGATGACGAGGATGATGAGCACCACGATGTTCAGGATGGCGACCTTGCGCCAGCTCTTCTTGATGCCCGCGAGGACGCCCGCCTTGCACGAGTCGCACTGGAAGCACAGCATCTGCTGGTCGTTGCTCCACTTGGCGCAGTCGGCTTGGGTGATGGGAACGCTGGGGTTCTGCGTCCAGTACGTCTCGTTCATGTATGTGAACGCGCATGAAGATGGTGGCTTGCAGCATCCAGACTGTAAAAGTCAGTTACAGAATGGTATTAGTATCCTGATGAGAAACCACATGGTTGAGCTGTCTATTAATCTGGGAGACCAAGATCTCATGCATGTAAACCAAAGAAACTAGTTTTAGTATCTAGATCAAATTGTAGGGGTACCACCTAATCTAATGCGATGCGAATGAGGACAGCTCAATGATCTAAAACAGTCAGGTCTCTGAAGTTAATTCTTGCATCCAAATTAAATGTTCGAGAGTTGAGAAACACATAATATCATAATTAGAAAAAGTGAATCTTCAAGCAAATTTACACAAAACTATAACCGGAATTTACCAGCAGCAGTACAAAATGGCAAGAAAGTTTCCCTGAGCTTGATCGTATATTACTGGACCAATCAGTTACTCCCTCCGTTTTTTTAATTGATGTCACCGTTGACTTTTAAATTCAACTTTCACCATTCGTCTTATTCAAAAAAAAATTAGACAAATTTCATATTTGTTGATATAATTTGGTTTATCATTAGAGTTATTTGAATCACAACTTAAAATTTTACACATTCGAGCAAAATTTTTGAATAAGATGAATGGTCAAAGTTGATCGTAAAAGTCAACGATGACATCAATTTAAGAACGGAGTATCTAGTAGCATCATCATATTGACTGACATCCTTGACCTACAAACACATTTTAATACGATTGATCATGTACTCATTTGAAATTGTCTAGGCCAATTTGATGGAGAACTGACGCGTCGATAAAAACAAACTAATAAAGCTATCCAACCAGTCATTTGGAGTAACAATTAGCTGGGTGTCAGTCCAATTCAACGGTACACTCTACCCACAGACCACCTTGTCATACACAAACAATGATCTGACATTGACAACAGATAATCCTGTCTAAGTATAAATACAGTAAATAATATGGAGTGCATTTGCGATGATTTGTGAGACTGTAAATAACGGGGAAAATGAAACAATTCGACAGGTACAGAATATATTGAAAACTAGGACAATTCCAACTGAAATATGACACCAACCCACTGGCTTTGAGCTGTCCTGGTCACACTTGGTGCATTTGGTAGGACGCAAGTGAGGCCCTGACCCCTCAATCATACAAATATTGTGGTCCTCCATGTCGTTTGGTATCTAACAACGTGATGAAACGGCTAGGAAAATGACACTACCCTCAGTCTCACCAATATAGCCACAGATGACAGGTTGTACTTACCACTGAAATAGTGTCAATTCCTAGTAGTACATGTTCTTTACACTACAATGATTTTCTGAAAAATAACTGACACAGGCCAGTACTCAAATTGATCACTGAGTCAATACTTATTGGTTAGGTTTCTTTTATGCATGACTGGGACACACAAGTATATACAGTGCAAAAAGGATATTTCCATTTTAGACAAATAAAACTTAGAACTGATTATAAACTTATTTCCTTATCCATGATTTGAGGTCTCTTATCACCCCCAAAGAGTCCGTACTTAAGGGCACCTTCTACAGAATTAGAGACGCAATACTTTCTGTGATGTAAAGCAATAAGCCAAAGCATGGAAAAAAGATTGCTTTTGAATAAAGGTATATGCTGGAATCGAAGGGGCTGCCAAAGTCCGTGGCCTTCTAGCTGTTTTACCCCAAATTAGGAACAAGCAAAAGGCGGCCGAATTAACAATTTATCAAAGGTAACGGCTGGTGCATGAATGAACAAAGACTAAGAAAGGCCATAACTTGCTAAGCAAAAAGGGGGGCTGCTGATAAAGTGGGCAAGCAAGGTCCATCCAGAGATCCAATATGCTGGCTGGTTCCGAGGAGAAGTAACTGGAATATCCTACGCCACCACTGCAACAAGCAATCACAGGAAGAACCAGCCTAGCAACAATTCCCTAGAAATTTCGTGGTATTTCTTTTCTCTAAATTCCTAGTGAAGCAAAGAAATCTCCTAATAATGGAACTACATCACCATCACATAATCACAAATTTCTTCTGCTCTAAAACTCGTAAAAGAGCCGAGCATCTAATAAACGTGCACATGTTCTTGTTGGTAGGCCGAGAAAAGGGGCGATTTTTCGGGCCCAAAATCACGTCACTCACATGGAAATCTTTCGGGAAGAATTAAGAACAGAGAGCAAGGAGGGAGGGATTTGGAGTTGACCTGAATAGGCGATAGGTCCCGGGAGTAGAACATCTCCGGCTTCTCAGGCACGAGCATGCCGGTGTTGGGGTTGCGCGCCATGCGCCGCATCCCAGCACAAGCGTGCCCATCGCGGAGGCAGGCGCTGATGGTAGCCCAGTACTGCGGGTCGTTGAGCCGCTCCCTGAGCCACCCGCTGTAATCCGTCAGCTGGTACTCGAGGAACCTGCGGTTCATGACGACCTGGCCGTCGCCGCGGTCGGTGACGGCGAAGGCGAAGACGATGAAGAAGAGCAGCGCGAGGACGACGAAGAACATGGCGAAGAGGTAGAGCCTGAGCAGCCAGGTCTGGCGGTAGCACGCGCCGGCGAAGCCCGCGAGCGAGACGACCATCAGCGCGAGACCCACCACGATGATGGGCCACTGCAGGAACCGCACGCAGTCCGTCGTGTTCGCCCGCGACGCCAGCCAGATGCCGCCCCCCAGGATCGGGATCGAGATCAGGAACGTGATGAAGTTGATTATGCCCAGCAAGCTCGTGCTCCCGCGCCCCCGCAGCATCTTGACGCTCTTCGCTTGGTATTCCTCTTCTTTCTCTCCTTCCCTTCCTGGACCAGCTCCCCGCCTTCTGCTCTGCTGCTTCTTGGCTCTGCTCCTCTCTTACCTGTACTGCTGCTACGGGAGCTTCAGCAAGGGACCGGGAACGAGGGGGCGGCCAGAGGAGGATGACAGCAAGCGAGGGGTTTGGGAATGGGTTGGCTTTACCGAGCTCGAGGAGATTAATCAGTGGGCAGTAGCGGAGCAACCGCAGTGTGCGCGCAGCTTCTTCCAGATTTGCCAAGTCTGTTTCCCCAACAAACCAGCCACGCTAAAGCGACCGGTGACAGTACTATAAAAAAAAAACTTGCTTACCGGTGAAACGGACGATCATTACAGTTACACGTTTCGATCGACGCACGGCTGCACTGAGGGCGCCGGGTGCGTTCTCGGCAGTTCAGTTCAGCAAAGGGAGGAGAGAGAGGACCCGTGCTTCGTTTCGTATCTGCTGATGATGCGATGCTCGTTCGTCATCCATGATCCATCACGATAATTTTTTTTCCTGGATTGCGGATGCGCAGGCAGGTTTATCTGCGAGCAGATAGATTAGGATGCATCGTCGTCACAGCAGCAGGATCAGCCTACGAAATACAGCCGGGATTGGTGGTTGGTAATTACAGTTTTATTTTTAGTTTAGGTAGCGAGGTAGTAGTGACAAGAAGGTTATAGTTTAGGATAAACTGACGAGGGAATCCCATAACCGATCCAAGATTGTTCACCAACTCTATCAAGTACAGTATAAATCTGGCAAGAACTAATCAGCACAACAAGCAATCTGCAGGTCCAATAATCTAGCGGCATTTGGTGGTGGAAGTGGAAGAAATTGGAGAGTAAAGTTTACCTGCAGGCTGCAGCGGCTTTGTTTGACTGTTTTACTCCGTAGTACAAGTACCTTCGTGTCTCGCTTGAACACTGATGACGCCGTCCGCCGCGGCGAGTGACCAATGGACCCGCGCGACGCGTCGGAGAGAAGAAGGACGACACGTCGTCTTTGGGGGCGCGTGTCGTGGTCTGCCAGCGCCACGTATGACGTACATCGCCGTCACGCGGGGGCATGGCCGGTGTTTCGTTGCACTGTATTCAGAGGCAACAAGTCGGCACGTCGGCGCCATTGTTGCCTTGCATCCTCGGTTGCCGCCCCGAAAACGAATGGATTCGTGTTGCTGCCAGCGTCAAGGCAAGCACGCAGCTGGCACCGGCCAAGGACTCCCGCGACCTCGCACTGCAGGCATAAGTTGGAGTACTAGCAGGAGAGATTCCATCTGTTTCCCGACGCCTCTCCGTGGTCGGTGGAGAACGAGCGAATCATCCAAGAAACCAAGCAAGCTCCAAAGTCTCCGCGCTGTCATCGGTGTCAAGTTTTTAAAACGCACACAGCGATGGTGATGGAGAAAGGAGTAGCCAGTACTCTCGGTTTTTTTAATCCGGATCCGGTGAATTGAAGTAAAAAATGTACTGTAGCGAATGCTACAGTACCCGGCACTGACATTGCAGCGAGTCAAACCCGAGCAAGTAAACTAAACCAAATCTGTGTTGTTGACTCTACGTGTACTACACTCGGATATGAAATCGATGAATTGTTTGGGATCGAATCCTATACGACAATGTAACCATTTCAATTCCACACTTGACGCACTCTCCTCTCCTCTCCTCTCCTCTCTCGCAAAGCATCAAGCATAGACGTCCGCTGGATCAGTTCCAAGGATAGACGAAGAAACCGCAGCAAGAAAAACAGCAAACTAACAAAGTGGTTCAAGGTTTGTGCCATGCATCGATCAGCAGGCTCCTATTCTAGCAGCAAAAAATCTGGAGCGGAATGGAGTCAGCAGCCAAACGAAACGATGTCTGAAGTGTTCAACCTCAGACTTTGTTTCGAAAGCATCCATCAGATCAGCCTAGCTACTCGTACAAACCATCCATCCAAAGATTCTCGCCTGCAGAGCGATTGCGCGTCACTTGGGGCTCTTCTTCCACAGCCCGCTCATCCTCCGCAGCACGCCGCCGCCGCCGCCGCTGCCGGGCCGGTCATCCTTCCTAGGCCATGGAACGAAAGTGAAGACGCACCAAAACTGAGCCTCTTCCGCTTCTTCGTACCACACAATGCTATGTTGTATTATGTACAAATGCAAAGGAAAACAAATCCTCAATCTAATAACGAATCCGTCCTACAAGTTACAACCAAACCAAACCGAGGAGGACACGCATCTCTGCAACCGGAAGAACCGGCATTGCGGGGGAGCTCACCTGTTTTCCTCCAAGGTTCCTTCTTGCTCCTCCAACTCCAAGGTTCCTCCTTTCCCCTCGCTTCCTTTCTCTCCTGCCGCTGGTGGTGGGAGCCTGCTGCTGCTGCGCAGGAGCGCCTTCGCGTCGCCTGAGCTACTGTGAGGTCACAGGAGGGGTCTCCGCGACTGCCCGCGCTTCCCGGTTTCCTTGCTTCAATGGAGGAGCGGTCAGCGGACGGGTGGTGCGCCTTTGGCTCCCCGCACGAGGAAACTTGTGGGTCCACTTGCAGTGACGGTGAGCGGTCCACCGGTCGGCTTCCTTGGACCCCAGCCTCAAAGGAGGACGACTGTTGCACCACCGTCATGGGTGGCTCCACCGAGCTGACCGGTGAGGTCAATCACGGTGCAATGAAGCCTCTGCTCTCCTCAACGGAGTTCTTGACACAACTGCGCTAAACAAATGAATAATTTAAAACCGGAGATACAATCTTCGAATTTACTCGTACTAATAGCTCTGTCAATCAGTAAAGCATTGACTCGTTTTAAGCCATTTTTTCTTGAAGTTTTTTTGAGTTCAAGCCGTTTTTTACTCACTCAACTATAAACTCTGCAAGTGATTGCAGATTTCCGAGTTCATGCAAAAGAGTCCTCTTCGCTGATACCCCTAGCCTTACTCACAATTACTCGCCCGTCTCCTTTTTTCCTCGCCTTCCAAACCCCAGACAACCAATCCCAAACCCCTCCTCCGTTCCTTCCCGGCGCCGCGGTGGCTTCTTCTGCCGCCTCCCGCCTCTCCGCGCCCTCCCCTCGGACACCTCTCCGCGCCGCACCGGAGCCGCCGCTCTCGGGTAAAGCCTCGACCTTTTCTCGACGACTGAGCCCTCCTTCCCTCTCAAGAACAGGGGAGGAACGAACGAGCTCGCGCTGATCGGTCACGTTTCTTTGTTTCCCGCAGGAAGATCGCACGGCATGGCGCCATCGCCGGTGACTGAGGAGGAGGGAACGGAGGAGCACGTCGCCAAGGTTCCAAACAACGCGTCCTTCGAGGAGGGGAGCAGCACCGTGAGGCGCCCTGGAAGGCTCCGCTTCGTGCACCCGGACGTGGCGGAGTTTCTCAGGAGCCCGCGTGTCTGGCGGCCGAGGAGGCCGTCGGCGCCGCGTGCGGCCGTGGGGGACGACGGGGAGGAAGAGGACGAGGACGAGCGCGCGCGGTACGACTGCGGGTTCGAGGACGAGGGCGACGAGGGGGCCCTAGGGTTCGCGGCGCCACGGCTGGTGTGGGCCAAGGTGAAGAGCCACCCGTGGTGGCCGGGCCAGGTGGTCGACCCGGCGGACGCGTCGGAGCTGGCGCAGCGACAGCACAGGGGACCGGGCGCCGTCCTGGTGGCCTACTTCTGGGACAAGTCCATCGCTTGAACCGACGCCGCGGCGCTGCGCCCGTTCCGCGCCAGCTTCCGGCGCTTCACCGGGCGGATCAGCGCGCCCTCCACGTTCGACGCCGCCGTGGACGCCGCGCTGGCCGAGGTCGCGCGCCGCGTGGACACCGGCTTCTCGTGCGGCTGCGGCGGCAGCGTCTCCAACACGCAGGTGATCGACAACGCCGGGGTCCGGGAAGGCGCGTGCGGGGCGGTGGACGCGGCCTTCGTGAGGCGCGCGTTCCGCGGCGAGGCGCTCGTCGGGTACGTCTCCGCGCTGGCCACGGCGCCGCTGGCCGAGGCCGAGAGAGTCGACCTCACTGTTGCCGCTGCCCAGCTCATGGCGTTCAGCCGATGGAGAGACTCGAGGGGCCTTCTTCCCGAGTACACCGGCTTCGACGGAATCGATGGTGTCGATGTCACCCCAGCGGGAGCCAAGAAGAGAAGATCAAGGAGTGGAGGTGGTGGTAATCGTCCTAGCAGAAGGAAGATGTTAAGACGCAGAGAGCCAGAGGGAATGCGCTTGTGAGAGACTGGATGAGGCCTGCGCAGAGCCCACATTTCCACGGACGTGTACAAAGATGGGAGTGCTCATGAGCCGAGCCGCGTTTCAGATGTCGCGCTCACCGGCGGTGTCACACATGGCAAGATGCGCAAGTGCTGTCGATAAGCTCCCTGCATCGAGCAACAATGGCTCCCCTGCCCTCAAGGATAATGATGATCGCGCTTGCCAAGTGCCACCGGCGGACGAGCAAGCCGGGCTCGTGCTGAACTTCAGCAGCGCCAGCGCGGTTCCTGCGACAAGCGACCTCGCCCTGATCTTCAGCCGGTTCGGGCCTGTCAAGGAAGCCAGCGCAGAGAACTCGGCTGCTCTAGTGATCTTCGAGAAGCGCGCGCATGCGGAGGAGGCGTTTGCGAGAACCGCCAAGATCAGAGCCATTAGCGCGTCGCTGACCAGCTTTCGTCTCACCCATTCTTCACTGCCACCTGCAACTGCAACAACGGATCCTCCCGTGAGAGAGCACCGCGGAGAAGCAGAAGCATCCCCTGCCCGTTGAGCCTGTTCAGGGGTAGAAGCTTGTTCGCAGTTCGGGTAATTACTCAGGTTTTGTTTTCTTCTATTGGTCCATGATAATGTAGCTTTCTTATTTGTTCCTGAATGGACTTTCTTTTTATTCAAAAAAATTGTTCAAATATATAATTTTTTGTTATTATTTGATTTATCATTAGTGAAATTTAAATCACGACTAATTATTTTACACATTGAAACAAATTTTTTGAATGAAACGAATAGTCAAAATTGATGTAAAAAATGAACGGTGTCAATAATTTAAAACCGAAGGGAGTAGTTGTTGGCCTGTTTATCTTCAGGTGATGGAGAAAGGAGGCAGTGAAGAGTTTTTTGTTCATCCATACATCCAAATTTTGAAGTGCTAGTTGGTTGTAGACTTCTAGTCTATCAGAGATCAACATGAATTAGTTGATTAAGTTAAATCCTTTACACTAGTCTTTTGTAGAGCATGCAGTGTAAGTGGTCGCTTTAGCTAAATCCTTTTTCGCTCTCATCAATATGCTGCAGATGGCGTGCGTAAAAACATCGCCTGCGTTTGTTTAACACAGTTATTTATACAGCTTGACTCGAGTTATTTTGATATGGTCGCTTAGGAGGTTGAGTAATGGGTGTTCTGTGGTGTGTTTGCGGAGGAACTAGAAAGATGGCGCGGCAACAAATTAGCTGTTCAATAATAATATATGATAATTTATTTTAGTAAATATTAATAATTGGACAATATGGAATAGAGTGTTTAGGAAAAAATTGTATATGCAATAAGTTATATTTTCAGACTATAATTGAAAACGGATTTTTTCAAACAAGTGCCCAACAATCGACCCGCCAAGTTTCCCGGCAAGGAACTGTGTTTCTTGACCGTCTAAAATGTAGTTTCATGTAGCCTCTATTTGTATATTCTGATTTTAATTATAGAAGTCAACATATTGTTTTTACTTTTGACAATTAGCACAAGCCATATACTACATAGGAACAGAATCTTCAGAAGACCAATCGCAATTCACAATGATCGATCATTAAGAAACACATATATATCGTAGGTTTATGTATATGTCTCATTCAGTTTTACAGACAAGTCAATAAAGTCGAGCCCTAGTTATTCCCAAAACTCTTTTTATTCAATGAGCGCACCGGGTCCAGCGAAGGAAGATAGGCAGAAACTGGGACAAGGGAGATTAAACTCTATGCATATGATTTTAGGAGCTTCAGGTGTCTAGCTTCTGCTCTGCACCAGGTGAGTCATGTTAAAGAGCAAAACATGTTAATTGTTACCTCTCAAGGCTCAAATGCTATTCAAGTTGCATTGCAGCAATAGTTGTATGATGCTGAAAAAATCATTTGGTGTGGAGAAAAATTAATAATAATCACTTTTGTCATCCTAGCTCCAAGTTTTCTTGAAACTGGAGATGTGGACAGATTGAGGGCTGTGTGTATTTGGTTGAAAAATCTTGTTTTTACTTTTGAGCTAAGAATAGAAGTTATATCACGCTGTTTTATTCTACAAATTCCAAATTTAGCATGAACCGCAGAGCTAGAGCTCTGGTAAACATTGTCTAAAGGAGTAGCTGCTCCATGATGGATAAATTTTTTTATTTTTTTGCCCCATTTTGAACACCATGATGGATAAAGCTGGTTATGCACCATGAAATGAAAAAACATAAATGTAAAGCTCTCAGATGATGTAATATAAAAAATGAAGAGAAAATAAAAAAATGCAAAGTGCAGAACAAAGTATTTAAATGGTATAATACGGAACCTTTAGGTTAGTCTGAAGCAGGCTGGCTTCAAGTAGCTTTTCCTGAACTTTCTGTTGACAATCTGATATCAGTTTCCTTAGAGGTTGCATTTTCTTATTTGAGAGAGTTTTCTCTCCAGGGCCTTCAAAAGTACACAGGATCCACGAACTGCAGTTGCTAGTCTGCAGCTTGTGCTGGGGGCGCAGGCTGGATGTGGGGGATGGGGAGGCAGGGCAACGAGCTCCTCCGCCAGAGGCCAAGGGGATGGGGGAGGAGGGGCAGCGGGGTCGCGAAGCCGATCAAGCGGGGGCGGGGCCGCGGGGGTTGCGAGTGGCGCTTAAGGCAGCACGGAACATTTGGTGGAGGACGGGCACATGGCAGCGGAGGCGGAGGCGGAGGCGGAGGCGGCCGGCGCCGAGGGTAGGTGGGAGGCAGTGACGGTCGCGATTGAAGTTTGGTTTCATCCAACGGCTGAGAGCAGCACAGATGACGTGGCGCGATGTGGTGCAAGAGATTAAGATCCAACGGTTGAGACAATTGGCGCTGACGTGGCACGATGTGGTGCCAGAGAAGTGTTCAAGTAATTGGATGGACTCTCTGAATGTAGGCCAGATCATTGGATGATCATTTCTTAATGTAGTTCAAGTTGTAAGTGGGGCGGCTATTGTTTCATCCGCGAGCCACATGATTAACTGTAAATTAAATATGCAGATTTTGCATGAATCCGCGAATCACATGACTTGACATAGAGAAAATATGCCGTCATTACGGAGTTATTGTTCACTCAATATAATTTATCAAGGAACTTTAAAATTATGATTTTTTACTTATTCTAATGAGTTTAAAGTTGGAATTTAGAATTCAAACCTCGCATTCACACTATAAAATTTTAACGAATTCGACTAAAATTTGTTGGAGAATATTTTAAATAATAGTAAGCAATTTTATACAAATTAGTATAAGTAGAACAAATATAATAAAGTTTCGACTTTTATGGATTGTTGGGACGTATCCGTTTATTCCGTGGGTTTTACGAACGGATCATTATTAAGTCGTAAAAAAATATTATTGATTCACAAAAGTCACTAAAATAAATTTAGTGGAGCGGCTATGCGAATTCAAAATAATACCCGCTTCATTTGTAACTTGACATGTAGCTCACAAATGCTAATTAGCGTCGCCCAAAAATCTGTTCGCCCAAGGAGGAAGAGCAGCCGGCCCATGTTTTTTATGGCCGATAATGACAAGTAATTAAACGCTTGCTGTTAATGTTACTAGGTCACACTCACCGTCGCCATGGAGCAACGGGACGATAGTTCGGAGTACATTTCTTCTAGAAGGAAACAGGATTCGTCCGGGGCTCCAGGCGACGTGCGAGCTGCTAACTCGCCTATCAAGCTTTGATTGATCGGATTCAATCAACAGATACTTAAAAATAAATGCAGGAGAGATCGTGCCGATGCCTGCACGGCCGGCTGCACCGCCGGCTGGCACAATTTTTTCTAGGATGGAACAAAGCGTCAGTAGCATTTGTAAATCCGTCACCGCTCATGGCAACGGGTCAAATGGAAGTCCGGTTCGCGGCTGGCGCTGCCCGGTGACTGTGATTCGCTCTCGTCTCGGGTACGGTACGGTGGTCGACCTGCGTGCACGACCTGGTCGATGTTGACTTAGGGGTCGTTTGAATGCATGAGGATAATAGAATCTTACTATTGGAAGCTTTTAAGCTTCTGAGAATTTTGAATTTTACACCGCAGCTCTCAGAGATTTTTAATACTATCTTTTAAAAATTTGAAAGATCTGTGACATTATTTTAATCTAATTTTAAAGTTATTCTAATTCTTCAAACGGCCTTAGTACAGGGTAAAACTGTTTGCTGAGTTAATCAATTAGTAACAGTGGAGTATTTCTTTAACACTGACGTACAGCTACGGTTCAAATTAACGGGGGGAGATTAAGGTTAACCAAAGCCCAAAGATGCCGTGATCCGGCACCCGTCCTCAACCCAACGGTACAAGTATCCTCATCTCGTTGCATCATCATCATCTCCCTCAAGTCGTCAAACCGCGCGCCACGTGCCCCGCTAAGCATCCCGAGCGCTGATTGACGAGAGAGTTTTCCCTGACACGCCATTAACGCAGCCGCAGCCCATCAACCCAAACGGACGCTTCGCCCAAACCCCCAGCTCAGCCTCCGCCTCCGCCTCCGCATCCGCGTTCGCGTCCGGGGATCACGAGATGGGGCAGCAGGACACCGCCCACGCCGCGACGCTCCCGGTGTCCGCCTCCGCCTCCTCCACCATGGCGGCCGCGGCCGGCGGGCGACTGTTCACCGCGGGGCTGGTGGCGGCGTGGTACGCGTCCAACATCGGGGTGCTGCTGCTCAACAAGTACCTACTCTCCGTCTACGGCTTCCGCTTCCCGGTCTTCCTCACCGCCTGCCACATGTCCGCGTGCGCGCTCCTCTCCTGCCTCGTCCACGCTGCGGGCTCTGACTCCTCCTCCGCCCGCGCCGGCGGCGGCGGCGGCGGCGGCGCGCGGTCCGGGAGGCAGCTCGCCAGGGTCGCCGTGCTGGGGGGTGTGTTCTGCGCGTCCGTCGTGGCCGGGAACGTCTCGCTCCGCTACCTCCCCGTGTCGTTCAACCAGGCCGTCGGCGCCACCACGCCCTTCTTCACCGCCGTCCTCGCCTACGCCGTCGCCGCCAAGACCGAGGCGTTCGCCACCTACGCCGCGCTCGTGCCCGTCGTCGCCGGCGTCGTCATCGCCACAGGGGTCAGCCGCCGCAATCTTCTATAATCTATATTTTCTTCACCAGTTCCCAGTCACATCATTTCGATTGCTTTGCATATCTTCTCTGATTTGAGCAATGCAGATGCAGTTTTTAGTGCCAAACGTGCTACAAAGTCCAAATTCTGACAGCTCTTTCCAATAAACTCAAAGCAAACTGAAATTGTTCCGAGTTCTTCACCAATCTCACGATTGCTCTGCTGTATACATTGTGCTTCAGGGCGAGCCGAGCTTCCACCTCTTCGGCTTCATAATGTGTGTGGGAGCAACAGCGGGGAGGGCGCTCAAGACCGTGCTGCAGGGGATCTTGCTATCGTCAGAGGAGTAATCCATCTTCACTTCCTTTACAATCTGTGTATTCTAAAGGAAACTTCAATTAATTTAGCTAGATCCTTTTACTTCACGCGCAGGGAGAAGATGAACTCCATGGATCTCCTCCGTTACATGGCTCCGGTGGCAGTCATTCTGCTGGTTCCAGCAACGCTGATCATGGAGCGGGATGCGCTTGGCGTGGTGGTCACCCTCACACAGGAAGACCCCAATTTCATCTGGATACTGATCTGCAACTCCTCGATGGCTTACTTTGTGAACCTGACCAACTTCCTGGTCACCAAGCACACCAGCCCACTGACACTTCAGGTGATCCAATCTCACTGTTCCTTCCTTCCTTCCTGGGCCGCTCTGCATTGCAGGCTACTAATCTTGTTTTGTTTGTGCATCGCATAGGCTTAAAAAATTTCAGACTAATGGATTGTATTGTAAGTAATCCAAACTTAACGATGTGCTTCCGCCTCTCAGGTTCTTGGAAATGCGAAAGGCGCTGTTGCCGTTGTGGTTTCCATCCTGATATTCAGGAACCCAGTTACAGTTGTGGGGATGCTAGGCTATGGGATTACAGTCGCAGGTGTTGTTTTGTATGGTGAGACCAAGAAAAGGAACAAGTGAGCTCAATCGAGGCAAGATCAGAACAAATCAGCATCTTCTGTTGTATTCTGGTCCTAGGGAGATGGTAGATCATCCTTGCACCTGCACACATCTTTGTTTGGTGCCCTGAGTTCTGGTGGAACCATGATGATGGTGCCAAGGAAGAAAAGCAAAGAAAGTTATTTTACATGCTCTACAATTGCAGTTTGAGCTCCTAGACGCAGGAATTAGGATTTGCGCTTGTAACAGTATTCTTGTATACATTCAAGATGTATTTCATACATGTTGTTCAATCAATGTTGTTCGAGGTTTACCTCACTCAGTTGCCTGAGCAAAGAATAATCCTGACAAGTGACGGTTCATGATTTCGAGCTCACAAGTTACGGAGTAGCAAATTGAGGAAAGGTTTTGTACCACATACTTTTGTCAATCCAGATGCCAGTTTCAAACGTTTTTGCGGAAGAGAATGCAATTTTTGTACTGTAATGGATTCTGCACGGAGGAGTTCAGGATCACAGTGTGCTTCCAGCAACTGAAAATCATCCGAAGGAAAGGTACAGTTTCCGCAGCTTCAGCTGCTGTTCCGTTCTCGTAAGTTGAGAAGGATGCGATGATCTGGGGGAAAAAAAAATCCCATTTTACGCAGCTTCATCTGCTACGCTGAAGATACGAGTCTGCGTATCGTTGAGCATGGAGTGAAACTAAAATCCCATTTTACGCAGCTTCATCTGCTACGCTGAAGATACGAGTCTGCGTATCGTTGAGCATGGAGTGAAAGTTTCACTCCATGCTCAACGTCCAACGAAACACTGAGCAATTTCTATCGTGCTGCTTAACATTGGAGTGGTTAATATAAATTGGGCCGAGCCCTATCCACAGTCTATATAGGCCTTTCCTCTTTTTTTTTGTCGGAAGTCTGAAATGGGCCTCCTTTTTGAGATAGCCTGATATGGACCCTTTTTTGAGTAATAACTCTGACACGGGCCCGTCCAGGCGTCCACCACTTCTTATTCTTTACGATTTTTTTTTTCATTTTGTCCTCCCAAGAAATACGATACTTCAACACCACTGTGACAAGAAGGAAGCGCGCAAATCAAAAGGTTTCGAATCCCAAATCCCCCCAAACCGCCAAACCCCTCGTCGTGCTCATCAAGCGCCCGCGGCGATCGCGATGGCGAACATGCCGGTCTCGGAGATGCGGCTGCCTCCCCCCCTCGCGCACCTCCTCGCCGCGCGTCGCCTCACCACCGGCAAGGTCAGCCTCGATCTCCCCTCCATTGTCGTCGGAAACCCACCGCCAGTAACACGGGCCGCCTCGGGCCTGCGCTTTTTTTCTTTCTCAGGAAGTGCTGTCGCTGCCGGAGGTGGAGCTCATGGCGGTCCTTGACGCCGGCCTCCCCACCGCGCGCGCCGCCATCGCCCACGTCAGCGAGGCCGCCTGCCCTCCCTGCCAGACGGTACGTTCCCACCTCTTCTCCTATTGGCTAGGGGATTCAGTCTGAGCTGGGCTTACGCTGTGTCGACCTGTTGCAGGCACTTGCGCTTCTGGAGGAGCGCGTCATGTTAGGAGGCGGCGGACGGCTGGCCACTACGCTCTCCGGTTTGGATGGGGCGCTGGGCGGAGGAATCCCACTGGGCAAGCTCACCGAGGTCGTTGGGCCTTCGGGGATTGGAAAAACGCAGGTGAGCATTGCATTTAGATGAAGTGGGTGACTACATGGCATTTGCTATTTCTCCTGCACCTATTGAAAGGAAATGAAACTTCTGTATGATGCTTGTGTATGTATCATGTGGTGCTGATTGTAATTCCAGTGACCTTGGACCTCTTCACTGAAGCTATTGATCAATTTTTTTTAAAAAATTTTCCTTGAGCTTTCCTTCATTTCAATTCTCTAGGCAGTCATTACATTTATCCATCCGAAGTTCAATTGTTTTATATGTTTTAATTTAGAGAGAACCTCAAGCTTGTTGAATTAGTGATTTCAGTGTTATAAGTCATCTGCTGTTTTTAATTGTATGCTTAACAATTTTTAAGGCATACCTTTTCTTTTTTTGCACACACTGCAGTTTTGCCTTAAGCTTGCATTGTTAGCAGCATTACCAGAATGCTATGGAGGTTTAAATGGTCGAGTTGTGTATATCGATACAGAATCCAAGTTTTCTTCACAGAGGTAACTAAAGTTTTTTTTATTACCGCTTACTACTTTGAAGTGCACTATTTAAGAGTTAACATTATTTGACCTTCTTACGATTATTGATATGTTGCAGAATGATTGAGATTGGTCAGAAAAGCTTTCCTCAAATATTCCGACAACAAGGCTTGGCGCAAAAGGTTCTCATCTTCATCATCTATGGTCCTCTTGTTTATGCCTGACAACCTTAATTTTAGGGAGTCCTTCAGTTTGTACATTGTTCCCACTGTACTATACTTTCTTGGCTGCTTTTCATCCTTCTTATTTCTGTAGATGGCTGGGAGGATCCTAGTTATGCGACCAACATCTTTAGCTGATTTCACCAAGAGGTATAACTGCTCTTGAAATCAATGAACTTCAACAAATATTCTTTTATTCAGTTGAGAAATAAACCAGCAATATAAAGATGGTTTTCGAATGATTTTAGATCTTTAGGAAGGATTGGAAGTTCATTGATTTTTTGCGGTGATTTAATGAGCTGTTGAAAATATCCTAACAGATCTGCTCAACATAGTGCAATCATATGCTTTAAGTATATGGTACTCACCTTTGTGCACAAAAAGATCAACATGCTGCACTGATTCTGATATTTTTTCATATCTTTTTCCTTCCTTTGGACAGTTTGGAACATATGAATGTAACTCTGCTTCAACACGATGTGAAGTTACTCCTTGTTGATAGCATGGCTGCTCTTACATTGCTGTAAGTTATGAATGCAAACTTTCTTTGTCTAGTTTAAGTATCTACTGTAATTTTTTAGGCGTGATGTCATACATATGCATTTTTTTTTCTCGGAACTATGTTTAATGCAACATTGTCTGTCTAATTCAATTTCTTACTGAAGTATGTTTGACATAATGGCCAAGTAGTTGAATTGGATAACTGTGTTGTACTCCAGCTGATAAAAAATCTAATCCATTCCATCATGTATGTAACAGGGAAAATGAAAAAGCTACAGCAGGTTACAGACAAAACCCTCTAAGATGGGCCCTTTCTTTTCTTAAGTGGGCTTCCCAATCTCTTAAATTCATAATTTTTGTCTATAATTTTTAGTTCACCGTTATTCATCCTGTTGAAATACTTTGGATTTTCTTCTTCTTCTTCTTCTTCTTTTTTGGTTCCTAGAACAGGTCCATAGCAGAGTTCTCAAGAATTCCAATTGTAGTTACAAACCAAGTACGCAGCCAAAGTAACAATGATGGTTATCATTTTCCTTTTGAAGGTTTCGGCATCCTCTTATAAATGCAAAATTTTAAGCAATATGTTGTTGAACTGGATTGAAATAACTGTGTAAATTATGTGCAGTTGATGAGAAGGATTTTACTAACTGTGCTGAAAGGTTTGATTCTCATCTTATTGCTGCTTTAGGAGTCCAGTGGGCTCATGCTGTTACAATCCGTTTAGTCTTCGAGTCTCATTCAGGTTTGTCTTCACAAAAGGGAACCTTTATGCCAATACTGATTTATGCTCCTTCTATTTACCATTGACTGGCATTAGTACATCAGTATTTTGATAATAGGAATGCTTGGAATTGTCGGTTTGATATGCTTCATGTTTACGTGATGAAGAATTTACTCTTAACTTTGACTGCTATATTGTCTACTTTCATCTGTTCTCTATCATGTTAGATGCTATTTTTTTATATCTTAGAAATTACCATGTTTTAGTTATGATCTTTGCCACTAGTGCAAAGAAGCACAGTTAATATTTTTTTTAAAGTGTATTGCACTGTTATCTGGAAAAAGAAATATTATATGAGGACGTTGAAATTGAGGGAAATATGTTGCATCAGTGTTATGGCAGCAGCAGTTGTGTTATCAGTTAGTTGTTAGGGTTTGTTAGTAAGATAAGATCAGATTGTTAGTTTGTTAGATCAGGTTGTTAGTCTGTTAAGGTTTAGATAAGATGAGGTCGTTAGTTTGTTAGATCAGATTGTTAGTCTGTTAAGGTTAGTTGTCCCTAGCGCCTATGGCTATAAAGGCAGCTGTGGTTAGAGAGAGAAGGCAAAAAAGGAAGAAGAAGGCTAGAGGTCTCTCTTTCCGTGCCGTCGGCGGAGGCACCCGGCACTTTCCACAACAATTGGTATTCAGAGACAGCAAGACGCATCGCCCTCCATGGCCGGTGCCATCGATCCTGAGGCCATCATCTTTTTCGCCAAGTTGGATCAGACGTTGGCGCAAATCGCCATCTTCAATGCCGGCAGCGATCTTGCGACCATGTTCTCTGCAAAGCTAGATTTGATATTGGCTCAGACCACCATCATCAACACCGGATCGCCATCATCAACACCAGGCTTGATGATCGTGACGTGCGGATTGCATGTGTGGAGGCAAATTTTGACAAGCAAGCTGCAATCTCGTGCTGTGATGGTTTGCTGGCTCTAGTGCCACAGACCATAGCTGTGGAGAACAACAATCCTGATCTGAAGGACATCAGTCTTGCTATGGAGGATAGCAGCCTTATTCAAGATGACAGCAGCCCCATCTTTGAGGACATCAATCTTATTTCGGAGGAGTTGAAGCCCGCCTTCGTGAAGCAGTTAGCCATGCTGCCCTCTGAGGAGCCTGACGAGAATAGAGTCACCATTGTGATATCTGTGATTATACTTGGAAGGTTGATGATCAATGGATCCTTATATGCACTTAAGGAAGGAAAGAAATCAGATATTTTTTCATGGGAACCAGGAGAAAATTGTTTTCTCCCTTGAGAACCAGGGAGAAGGTGCATCTTTCTCTGGGAACCTGGAGGGATAAGCTTTTTGGTACAGCTCGAGGACGAGCTGTCTTTCGCTGAGAGGAGTAATGTTATGCCAGCAGTAGCTGTGTTATCAGTTAGTAGTTAGGGTTTGTTAGTAAGATAAGATCAGAGTGTTAGTTTGTTAGATCAGGTTGTTAGTCTGTTAAGGTTTAGATAAGATCAGGTCGTTAGTTTGTTAGATCAGGTTGTTAGTCTGTTAAAGTTAGTTGTCCCCATCGCCTATGGCTATAAAGACAGTGCGGGTAGAGAGAGAATGCAAGACAGGAAGAAGAAGGCTAAGGGTCTCTCTTTCTGTGCCGTGGGCGGAGGCCTCCGGCACTGTTCCACAACAATTAGAAAATGAAAAATTGATGTCAGTCTTGTTAAAAAAAGGTAGGAAATGAATACACATTGGCACGAGCCCTTAAATATAAATGATACCTCAGCTTCGTTATGTTTAGCCTCCCTCCCTTTATGTTATACAAACCAATTAGCAGTTTTGCATCTATCCATTATCTAATTCTAGGTGAAGTAAATATTAAATGTCTTCTCCCACAGGCCACAGATTCATCAAAGTGGCAAAATCACCTATGTCGCCTGCAGTAGCATTTCCATTCACTGTTGAGTCATCAGGCATTGTGTTACTAAGTGATGAAGGCATTGATGTGACAGGTCCCGACATAACCTCAATTCGCTGTCAAGGTACAACATATGTGGTTTGAAGAAAATGAGCTTAAACTTGCAGTCTTCATGTTATTAGTCATCTGTTCTAATACAGATATTTTCTTCAGGACAAAATGTTCTGCATCCATAATCGTTTGACTGCTAATATATCTACAAGTGAACAGTTTTGTGTAATCCCATGCTCCTTGTCTGATGGTCACATGAACATGTACTTCAATTTCAGTGCACTCTCCTTCAAGTATAGGAGTGTTCTTGCTTATGTATCATGTTCTTTTTCTTTAAACTGAACCTTGTAAAGGTGAGGAGTTTTACTTATCTTCTTCCATCTACAAAAGTGCTTAAAGTTTAGTGACTTTGCAAGTGTTGGGTTGGAACAGTGTTTTATAGGTTATTGAACATAAGATGACGGGGTGCTGCGTTTTTGACAATACAGTATATGGATATAATTGGAATGTCTAAATTCCCTATTTGCAACGAAGAAAGATTTTCCTTTCCTTCGTTTTTTTCATGTGAAATTGAATTGATTCCTGTGGAATTCCTGTGAGATTCCTGTGAAACTCATGCGTTCCAAATGGGGCCTCCACTGATACAATTCTTGTGTAATTCTTGTAGATGGTGCAGGCAATAGTTGCTTTTATTGACTAACATATTATTCTGTGAGTTAATATATTATTCTGTGAGGTTGATATCCCTTCCTGATTAAATCTGCTGCTATTGTGAATTCCTATGATCAGTTCAAGGTACCACAAACTAAATCATGTGCTATATTTTCTAAAGAAAACTAACTCATGAGATTTAAGTTATCTTGATTGATGATTTTTTTGTCTTTTTTTTTGTATGCTTGACTCGGCCTGGTCCAATTGTAACAGATAACATATTTTTTAGATATTCCCTGATTGGGCATTTAATTTATACACTGCAAGGGGATTTGTTAGTGGGAGGGGTGGTGAGGGATGGTCTGACTTGTTTGGTCTGGGAGTAGTGGACTTGCTAGGAATGGATATCAATCCTCCACGTCTTGGGATACCATTTTTAATACCTTTATAAGCTCGTGTGGTGTGTGCATGACATTATCCTTATTTTGTGTTATCCACCCATTGAAAAGAATAGTGCTGCAGCCCACAGTTGCCACCTTCTGGGCTCCTCTACCTAATAAAATAACCAAATCATAAAAATTGTTTGAACTCCTAGCTTTTATTTATTTCAGTCCATGACTTGGTCTTCTCATCTATTCTCCCTTCCCAGCTGGAGTGGACATCCTAATCTTCTGAAAAGAAAATGGGTCGTATGGGGAACAATTGCACACATTGTTCCACAGGGTTTGCTTTACGGAGGATAACGAAACGAACTAGATTCTATGGGAGCCAATTGAGGTGAAGCAACTGAACTATCTTGTCAGTAGACGCTAGACAGGAAGAATCACTTCCTTGGGCGTCGATTGCTCGGCAAATTGACGAAAATTTTAATGTTTCCTTTTGGTGGGATTTTGATGGAATGCTATTGGGATCACATTTGGAAAGGCTTTATCTGATTGGACAAAAGTGGTATGCGTCTAGAAGCACCAACTTTTAGCATGGGACTGAAACGCTATCTACAGTACCAAGAACTAATTTGTACCTGCTATTGCGAGGACCGACAACTTATTCCCCACATACTCTGAAAAAGCAGAAAAATATTCACTCTATGTGTTAGTGCGTTTCCGCATTTGGTGATTTGTAATATGAATAATAGCTCTAGTGCACTGCTTTTTGAGGGCATAGGCTTAGATTCAATTATTTGTGGGTTGTCTAATTGAAAACATTGGGTTTAGATGTAGATGGTATTTGACCATGTTCTCATGTTTGATATGCAGTTTTAACTTAACTAGGTGTGGTCCCCATTCTTCACTTAGGTTACTGAAGCGATGAGTCAGCTAATTACCTTAGCTTTAAGTTGGTACAGTTGGCTTTACTTTCCTCCAAGACCTAAACATAGTATGAAAGTACAAAAGAATAAAGGAAAAGCGTGACCTAGTTTGTAACCTAGGAGAGTAGGGGTCAAACATGGTTGTCTATCGAGCTGTTTGGCAGTCCGGAATTGGCTATTGGTTGCAGGGTCCAAGGTTTGCAAGGATGCTGAGAGCCTAGCTAACATGTGTCTGAGAGCGAAATGTGAACCAAATAGATTGGGTTGTCGACGAGGATCTAGGCCCATCCATAGGTAACTCTTTTTCCACAAGAGTAGGTGTTACAAGTGCACACTTGCATAATTCATCAGTTGCATCTCCCAACTGTTTCCTCCACATTATCCGTGCGGTCCTGTTGGTAGCTTTGTGCGGAGTGTATTTGTGCAACTTAGGTCTGAGGATCTCCCCCACCATCCTAGAAAACATAATTTATATGCAAGTTGCAACCCAGATACCTGATAGCCGAAGCAAAGGCCTTTGTTGCACCAAAATTTTGGGCGCCAACTTGAAGCTAGTCTCTTTACTTTCTTTTTTTCATAAATAAGCTACTCTCTTTACTTGACTACAATCCAAGTGTGGTATTCCTTCTACAGTTCTATTTTCGACAAGTATATGGATAATAAAGCACAGCTGAGCACCTTCCTGATAATATATTGTTACAGAGTCGATTCTGAAGCGTCTTACTTATTGGGTTTATCAGTTAAATCTCTAGAAAAGCGCCTATAATTAACAACTGAATCATTTGAGATGGACACGATGAGCTGGCATGCAAACCATAATATTAAAAAACAAACCATTAAACCAGCATAATGTTCTGATTGTTTGAGCAAGTGGTTTCAATTATTGTGTTGTTTTTTTGGCTAGTAAAGTAAGGGACAAACGTGATTGATTTGCTGTATGGGGGCTATATCAAAAGCGTTGTTTCCTCTTCCTTCGATTTGATGGCTTTCTATCTAATTTGATTGGTGGACGAAAAGGGTAGGCATCCTAGTGGCTGCCCACTTGGCCTTTGTCTTTGCATCCTACTGTGTCGGCACTACCATTTCTGGTTACTATTGTTTGCATCTACATCTACTGGCGGCAAAAAGAAATGCTCGCAGAAATCACATGACAGGCATACACAGTGCAGGCTCCAGAAGGCTTTCTTTCTTTCTTTCTTTCTTTTTCCTAGCAAATAATAATTTATCTATACCAGGTTCCTTTGAATAGACTTTTGTGCTTCCCAAACGGGTATTTCAAATGGAACGCGCTAGCTAGCTAGTACTAGATCCTAATTCATTTTCAACCTTCTTGCGATTTCTTAATTTTTTTTCCCCTCGTGATGTTGAGTGCTAATTTTTAAACTGAGTGACTCGTGGTTATGTGCCGCGTGTGACTTGTGAGCATGACGCGGGGAGGAGGATGGAATCAGATCTACTGTGTCTCCTCTTTTCCTGAGATCCATCATGCCTTCTCCACTAGAGCTCATGACGGATATACAGTTGTCACTACCTCAACTAGAACCCTCCTGCATAATAATAATCTCATGCATTTAACTCTGAACCTTTCCAAGCCCTGTGTTTTCTTTGGCAAGTTCATGCCACCTAGACCACCGCAATCGAGGACTGTGAGCTCAAAGACGGCTTGGAAAAAAAAAGGTACTCCTTGAATATATTTGTTGCACCTTGTAGCAGTAGACTGACTGATTGGTCATCGCCACCATAGTTGTGTAGACTCGTTATTCCAGCTAATTAAGGTTGTCCACTTTGTACTACAGCAAAACTGCGCTCATCGTCATCATCATGGCACCAACAATGTACTTACCTGGAGTAGGAGTACAAGGCAAAAGCCACTGGTGGAGCTACAGGACAGTAGCAGATCCTCGTAAGATATTGTAGGGCTTGGTGCCTAGCTGTCACGCCGTCATAGGTTGTTGGCACCTCGCCAAGTTGCGTCGTGCGAGAGGCTATCATGAGCTAGTAAACCGCCGGTCGTCGTCGCTCGCTGGTGGTGGACCACGGCGGGCGACAGATTGCACAGTTTGGCCGGCCGCCTCCTGGCCCCTGGCGCGCCCCAAGGGCCAACCCCGTGTGCCACGCACGGTTGAATGAAAACCTCGAAAGCGAGGTCCTCGTCAACTTGGGTAAGAAAACTAAATTAGCAAGATAAGATGGCGAAGGTAGAGAGGAAAGCGTAGGAAATGATGGGCGCCACAGAAACCATGGGTGGTTTGTGACTTTGTGTGTGATTGCTCCTAGGTTTTCCAAATGCAGGTTGCACGCCTGCTCCCGATCGAGAGCGGCAAGTGGACGCAGAATGCTTTACTTTTATGCGTTCGATCGCTGTCTCATGTTGCCTGCTTTGATGTTGTTTATTTACATACGGGCCGGCGCGATCGTTGCGGCTCGGCGACCTTTGCGTGAACTCGATCGATCGGTATATTCCCCGCCGTGATGATCTTTGTTTTATTATAAGTATATAATCTGACAACTTGTGCAACTTGCGTGGGCCACGAGCAGTCGATCGATATCCTCGACTTCCTAGAAGAGTGCCGATGGCAACGACTAATCCTTGTGGTGCCACTAGCACCCCCACCGGAGACGCTACACGTACCAATCCCGGTGCCCGGAGCCAAGTTGACCACGGGACCGCCAGCGAGCGCAGGGTGGAGTCCGCAACGAAACCCTCTTTAAATAAACACGCACATGCTCCTCAGGATTCGTAAAGAAACGGGTAATAAGTGATCTGCAGGCCATATGTGCAGTTGTTTAGGACACACTTGCGTTGGTTAGCTTGGCTTGGTCCTCGCAAAAGGCTTTGTGCCTGATAATCGAGGCACCTGACGCCTAATGCCTATGGGCATAGTTTAAAACCCCTATCATTAGCGCATATATCAAGCAAGGGGCATGAATCTGGACACTGTAAATGCCAACCCTGCAAGTATCGATTTTTTTTATACATGGAACTGAAACTCTAAGTTGCCGCTGTTTCAGACATAGAATACAGAGAGTTTCAAAGGTTTAGCTTCTACGAGTTCCGAACAAATCCTGTAGCAGTCCTAATTTGCTTGCCTCCTGCGCACCATCCAAATAAACGCCATTATTAGAATGGTCGGAGGGGCGGTAAAAAGTCTTGAGCTTACCAATGCCAGGCACCAACAGCACTACGGTGATGACGGTCGCTGTCTCGCCGAAACGGGGAGGAAGCTCGTGGAAGCGATAACAGTTTTTTTTTTTTTTTTTTTATACGCAGTGTCAGTATCTGAACTCACGCGTAACACACTTCACCTACACCACACTCACACAACTCACATTCTTACACGTGCACTAAACCCTGCAACTATCCACACACGTATTCGCGTCTTACATCGGAGAAGATCAAAAACCTCCGCCGACGACAACGAGGTCCGCACTGTTCACGACAACAGTTTATGGACCCGACGCCCGCACGTTCCGGATCAGGCCAACCTGTCCACACGCAGGTGACGAGGACGACGAGAGAAAGATGAGGAAGAATCATTTAAGAAAAAACACAAGTACGGTGGGGTCCCCTGTCGCCTCCCGCTATTGGTCCCGCTGCCACTGCCCGGGCGCGAATAATTGCCGCTAGGGCGTCGCTGTGGCGCCTCACCGGGAGCAGCCGGTGGATGGGGGCAACAGCCGCCTTCCGGACTCGGAATCGAGGGGGACACGAGGATCCGACCCCTGCATGCCGATGCGGCGGTCTGAGGTTTAGCACATCGGGCAGCCTTTTAGCTCTCGGTTTGTTATCACCAACCAGCTCCAGCTCCATATATCTCTCGATGTGGACTTACCGTGCGTTGTGGCTGTATTTGCGTGTCCATTGGATCCCTGCGGCCCGGAGGGGACCTATAGGGCTTGGTCTCTCTTGCAGCTGTCTTTTTGGGGCAGTTTTGGACTTGTCAGGCTGTTTCTCTTTCTACTAGGAGTATTACTATCTTGTGGTCTTTGTTTTGTTGTCGATGGGTTCATGTTTATCTTGGTTTCTTTGATGACATCCACACACCTGGGTTCGTATTTTTCTTTTATCGAATAACGAATTGGTCGGGTTGATAACCTCGTTTACAATAAATAAGGGGTAAGTAGACGAATTTTGATTTTACCCAAGGAGATAGGAGATGGGAGTTTACAGCATCTTCGTTTTTTCTTCAGGCTTACGCCTACTATGTGATCCGTATCGCTCCCCAGATGCTGCGTATAATCAGAAAGGCTCTAGCGGCAATTACTATACATAGCAATACTAGATCATTCTAAATCGGGGTTCCTTGAAACGCGGTCTTTCGGACGCTGCATCCATACGATGCCGCTGAATCGCTCGATGATTGGTGCGTTTCCTAGGGGGGTGGGGTCTGCACGCAAGCTTTTCCAGAACGAGAAACCATTTCCTCGTAGCGCACGTCTAGGCTTTTGGTCAAATATTGAACCTTAGCTCTATTGTACAGTTGCTCTGGGTTTTTTTTTTTCTTTTTCTTGCTGAAGCCTTTGCTTGTTGAAGTTGATCTGCTACGAGTACTATGCATGTGCACACCCTTGCATTGGTACAGACGGTTCAACTGGCCGCCCGGCCTGGGGCGAGCAAGACTTTGCTTTATCAGGAATCAAGTTAAGGCGCGTGCATGGACCGTGCCTCTGAAAGGGTCGTCGCAACACGTCACGCAGTGCTACAGCGGAGATTTGATCTGGGCCCATCATCTCTACAGCCACAAAAATATAGAAAAGCATTTCTTGAGCGATCAATTTCCTTATCTCCACGCAACATGTCGTCGATAGATTTGAAAACTCTTCCCCCTTTTTTTTTTCAAAATTGATGTCCTTTTGTTGGTCTAATTGAATTGGCCACAGTAGAGAAGCTGTAGCGCGCCTGACTGGAGAGGCACTGTTCGGGTTTAATTTTCCACCACACTCGTTTACTGGAGTATTTTTTTTTTTTTTTTTTGGGTTTATACTATGGTTCTATGCATACTCCTATCCTTAGTTCACAACCGGTTGGTGGCACATCCATATCAATGAAACGGGGATGGACGAGCAAGTACAACACGGGCAAGGGCACGTGAAAAACACACACGCACACCCATGGAAGATGGGGATTCATATCCTCTGCTTTGCTTTTACGTGGCAAACTTTATCATATTCAATTTTATCTATTTATTGTATAATCAACGTTTCATGATTTAAAATTATTTTTTACTTAAATTATATTAATTTATTTAAAAAGTAAAAAATAAATCATGCAGTTATTACACTCAACATTAATTTTGTAATAAATAATTAAAATCAAATATGATAAAGTTTACCATACAATTAAAAAAAAAGCAGAACATATGAATCCGGAGAATGGGATGTACAACTCCAGTATTCAAGCAAAACGGCCACAACTAGTACCATCAGTGGTCACAGGTAAACGGGTCTCGCCGCCGGCCGCCCATCCGTGCATGATTGGTCCGTCCGTCGCCGTCCGTGCCATAAAACGGCCGGAGCGGTGGTCCAGCTGCCGTGCTGGGACGTGATGAGTGCGACACTTTTGAATAACAAAGCATCGACTCGTGTTGCGCTCGATAAAAGTAAAAGCATCAATGTGTGTTGAAATCTCCGTGTGGACGGTTGAATGGTTGATCCTCTAGCCGTGGAACGACGACGGACCTTGGAGCCTCTGATCATCAGTGACCCTGGTGTAGTTCTAGTTCTTTCCGTTCAGTGAGTAGATCGAGAGGTAGATGTTCTGTGGGTTTTTACTTTTGGTGTAGATTCAACAGTTATAATACATCTTTCTATTTTAAAATAGTCACTTAAGCCATTTTTTTATTCATTAATTATAGTCTTAAACCTATACCGGCTACATGTCCTCTGAACACATTGGCTGATAAATCTTTTATAAATAGATCCGCTAATATTTTTACGGTATTTATATGCTTAAAACTTATAACATAATTTTGAACTTTATCTTTCACAATATAGTACTTTATATCAATGTGTTTGATACCATCACTTAACTTATTGTTGTGGGCATATGTTACTGTTGGTTTATTATCGCAGTACAACTTAAGTGCTCTATTGATGTCGTCAGCCACTTTTAAACTGGGCATAAACTTTTTAAGCCAGTTGACCTGCTCCGTGGCCTTCTAACATGCTACAAACTCGACATACATTGTAAATGATGTAGTGATGGTTTGTTTTTAGCTTTTTTATGATATAGCTCCTCCTGCCAGAGTAAACATATATCCGGATGTAGATTTTTTATCATCTCTCGTATAATCAAAATCTGTGTACCCTACTATATGTAGTGAATCTGATCTTCTGTATGTCATCATGAGGCCTTTTGTTGCTTGCAAATAACGCAAGACTTTCTTTACCAATTTTCAGTGCTCTATTCCAGAATTGCTTTAGAATATGCCAAGTAACCTGGTAATAAACACTAAATCAGAGCACGTACACACTTAAGCATACTGCAAACTTTTGACAGCTGAGACATATGGAACGGCTTTCATTTGATCAATCTCATATTGGTTCCTGAGGCATCGAAAATTTCTATATCTGTCACCCTTAACTATAGGAGCAGGTGATAGACTATATTTATGCATATCGAATTTTTTAAGATTTTTTCTATGTATGCCTTTCGAGACAGTCCCAATACCTCTTTTTTTTATATCGATGAATTTCGATCCTCAGAACGAACGAAGCCTCACTAAGATCTTTTATATCAAAATTTGAGCACAAAAACTTCTTCGTTTCCAGTAGCAGACTGACATCATTACTAGCTAGTAAGATATCATTCACATACAAGATTATGAAGATAAACTTTTCTTTCTTAAACTTTACATAAACACAATTGTTCTTTACATTCTCTTTAAACTCAAATTTTCTTATCGTACTATCAAACTTCAAGTACCACTGTCTTAAAGCTTGTTTTAACCCATAAATCGATTTCTTTAGCGGCATCTCATTCGTTCATTTTCTTCCACGATAAAACTTTTCGGTTGTGCCATATAAATATTTTTCTCCAAATCTCCATAGAGAAATGTCGTCTTTACATCCATCTGATGTAATTCTAAATTATAATGTGTTACTGATGCCATTATGATTTTGAAGAAATCCTTATACAAGACTGAAAAAAATGTTTCATTGTAATCAATCTCTTATCTTTGTGTAAAATCTTTTGCCACAAGTCGCGCTTTATATCTTTTAAATTTCTTTAAGAGTTAAGTTTTATTTTGTAGACCCATTTACAGCCTACTGTTTTGAATCCTTTAAGAATTATTTCTAAGTCCTATACTCTTCATGGACATCATTTCTTCTTCCCTAGCCTCGAGCTATTTTGAAGATTTTTCACTTCTTATAGCTTCTTCATATGAGATGGGATCATCTTCCATTTGAAATTTTTTTTAATGATAAATTTCATAATCATTAGAAATAGCTGAACTTCTAACTCTTTGAGACCTCCTCGAGGCCTCCTCATTCGGCGTATTTTCTGTTTGAGGCTGTTGTTGCTCCCTCTCATATGTGGCAATAGGTTCTATAAAATTTTGAGGAACATGTTTCTCATTTCTTATTACTATAGGAGGAACAATAACACGTGCTAGCACTACAGTGTCTTACATTGTTGATACAGCGACAACAGGTAGTGAGAAAAATGGCTCTTGAATCATTGGAGTGGACGCATATGCCCGCTTCTCTTCAAGATCAATTACTCGAGCTACCTTGCTCCCCTTTGTCGTCTCATCCTCTAAGAAGACAACGTGTCTCGTTTATACAAACTTTATATATTTGTTTAGACAGTAGAAACGAAAACCTTTTGATTTTTCAGGGTAGCCAATGAAATGGCAATTTACTGTCTTGCAATCAAGCTTTCCAATGTTTAGGTTAAATACTTTAGCCTCAGCTGCGCTCCTCCACACTCACAAGTGGTTTAATGAGGAAACTCTTCCTATCTATAATTCGTACGGTGTTTTGGGCATCGACTTACTTGGTACTCTGTTAAGAATATAAATGGCGGTTTTCAACGTCTCCATCCACAAACTCAATGGTAAAGTGAAATAGCTCATCATGCTTTACACTGTATCTATTAGGGTATGGTTACGTCTTTCAGCTACTACATTTTGCTGAGGTTTGTTCGGTGTAGAATACTGGGCTACTATGTTGTTCTGCTGTAATAACCTTACAAAAGGTCCAGTAACTTGACTATATGGGGTATGCTGACCGTAGTGTTCCCCTCTACGGTCAGATCGGACTATCTTAATCTTTAAATCGTGTTGATTTTCAACTTCAGTCTTAAATATTTTGAATTTATCCAAGGCTTCTGTTCTTTCTTTGATTGAATAAATATAGCCATAACAGGAGTAATCATCCGTGAATGTTATGAACGAGTCATAACTATCCACATTTTTCACAGGAAATAGACCACAAATGTCTGTGTGAATAATTTGTAGAATTCCTGTGCTTTTTTTGGCATCTTTTTTAATTTTCTTTGTATATTTTTTTAATACATTCTCTACATTGATCTAAATCTGAGAACTCTAATGGAGAAAGAATATCGTTCTTTACTAATCTTTTTATTTCTCCCCTCGAAATATGGCTTAAACGACAGTGACATAATTTGAACGAAGCATCATGAGTTCTCTTTCGTTTTCTATTTACATTGGAAGACGAGGGTTCACATACTTTGTCACACGCAACGTTACTATCGTCGCATAGAACATTCACATCATCACGTAGTGATAATAAGTAAAGCTTATTTTGTAAGATGTCAAGTCTAACATATTCTTTATTAAACATTATTTTGTACTTGTCATTTTCAAAATGACAATCATAAGCATCATTATCCAAACATGAAACATTAAATAAATTTCTCTGTAAAGAAAGTACATAAAGAACATCTCTAAGTAAAAGAATGAAGCCATCAGCTAGCTCTAATGAAATATCATCAACGGCTTCAACATCTGCTTGGACTCTATTTGCAACTTTAACGCATCTTTTCTTTGCGTAGTCTTAATCAAACGAAATCTCTGCAAGAAATTAACAAC
This sequence comes from Zoysia pacifica, assembly GCA_001602315.1. NCBI lineage: Eukaryota > Viridiplantae > Streptophyta > Magnoliopsida > Poales > Poaceae > Zoysia > Zoysia pacifica. The sequence goes on from BCLH01000115.1 coordinate 196,140, forward strand.
ATGAACAATTGCTCTAGAGTCAATCCACCAAGTGAATTTCAAATATTGCACATATAGAGATTCATTTATAAAAGTAATAATGTTCTCACCTTTCTTTGCCATGATCATCTTTAAGTAATCAGAACAGTTCTTCTTATAATGTTTTGTCTTCTAGCAGTGAAGATACTGGTCTTTGTCTACTGCAAATTTGTTCTGTTGAGATTGATGGACAGAGGGTTTTCTCTTGTTTTTTAAGTGACTGTTTAAATTCTTTTTTTATTGTCTTTTACATAGTTGATAGAACCACCATATAAAGTTTTAATTCTGTCCTTCTCTTGTACACACATAGGTATGTACTTTTTCAAGCTCCATGTCTCGGGCTGCATGTTGTAGTTGACAACGAAGGTGTCAAACTCTTTTGGCAAGTAAGCAAAAATCAGATAAATAAGGATCTCATCTTTGAGACCCAGATCCATTGGTTTGAGCTTAGATGCCATGTTGCTTATTTTTAGTATGTGCTCTCTTATGCCACTGCCACTATCAGAGTACTTTTCTGTCACAAGCTGCTTAATCAGCTGTGTTGCATATGTTTTTGAAGAACCAATGAACTGATTTTTTATTTTGTCAAGGTACTCTGTGACAGTGTCACACTCTGGGATTGAGCCCATAATAGCAGGCTCAATGGTATTTTTTATCACAGTCATATATTTCTTGTTGGCTGTGATCTATTTTTTATGCTTAAAGTCATAGAACATCTTTAGAGGAGCGTAGTCTCTTTGTCTAGTCTGCGAAGCAGCATCAGCTTCATTTTTTTTCTCACTGACTTCTCAGGCTCAGTGGGACATACTGTGGTGAGGACCCAGTCCATCTCAGCTAAGATAAACGGTAGTTCTATCTTTTTCTTTCACTCTCCATAGTTATTTTCTTTAAGAGTATGGATCTATTTGATACAACTCATCAAGTTGTATCCTTCTAAAAAAAATTCAAATAAAGTGAGAACATAACAATAAACTCATATGTCTTAATTCTAATGTTGGTCAAAATTAAGATATATAATTTGTTTATACATTAAATCTACATCGCTGTCCGGCCGGATGCGCGTCCACTGACTCGCACTGTTCTCTGACGATAAGTCGGATTTGTATTTTTGTTTTTCCTTTTGTATAACAAATTTTATCATAGTTAATCCTAACCGATTGTTATAAATCATTGTTTATTAATTATTATATGATTTATGATTTTATTTTTTAAATAAATTAATATAATTTTGATAAAAAATATTTTTAAATTATAAAGCGTTAATTATGTAATAAACAATTAGAATTAAATATGACAAAATTTGCTATAAAAAAAAGGTCAGAGAAGACGAATCCCGTAAGTCGGACGAGAGTGAATGCCTGCTGCCGTACCCGTACCGCCAGTTGCTTGTGCTTGCATCCCGTTTGTGCATGGACGTATAATCTGGCTTTTCGAAAACGCCTAAAATTCCACGCTTTTGCCAAAGATTGGTTGAATCGTCGCTTTTCTTTTGCATATCCCAGGGGCGTCAGGGTATCGGTCAGGGTGGCATGCGACCACAAGTACTGGTGAGTCCTTAATATTGCTACTCCTGTAAAAGCGAGAATCCTAAAATGGCACAAAACTTCAATCTCGCATAGTATTCCTTCGTAACACAGATCCGTGACCGAAAGAGCTCGACGAAGCGATTGGATCCACAGGCTCTCCCCTTTTGTTACGTTTGCCTAGGTTCACACAAGCCTGGCTTTAGCTGCGACGACGGAGATGCCTGAATTAGAAGGTGACGATGAAGCAGCCACAGGCTGCTGGTTCCCTGGTCCCATCGGCGCTCCAAAGCTCTTTGTAGCGGCGCTCGTTTTCTCGCAAGAATAATACTTCATCCGTCATGTTTTATAAATAGTTTTAAATTTGGGCATAAAAATAAAAAAAATAAAAAAATGAGATGCTGTGAAAATGGAAAGAGAGACAAAGTGAAGAAATATTGTAAAGATAAAAAGTTGTCTTGAAAAATAAAAATGACTTATAATTTATAAAAACTTGAAAAACTCAAAATAAACTTATAATTTAGAACGGAGGAAGTAAGTATGCAGCGACTATATATGTGCAAGACAAGAAAACAAAAGGTAAAACACGCAGCTGATCATGATCAGTCCTATACTATTTTCAACTAGTAACAAGCAAAATATAACACCTAACATGTGTCATTACTAAATATGGATGCCTTGCTTTGAACAACCGACGACATTATCTTTTCTTTGAAATGTTAGAGATGCCGGGTGGTGGTTCACATATAGCAATGTGTTTACGAGGAAGTGTCCAGGAGGAAGGGTTATCGGTCCGGTGGTGGGACAGCAGCAACAGCAAAAGCCCCAAAATGGCAATGTGGCCTCAATTATTCGCGACATCGCAACCAACAGTAGCAATGCTGCGCTGTGTGCACCCGCCCCACCATCGGATTGGATGAGCTTCTTAATGAATTCATCGGCGAATCTGGAAAGTTTCTCTAACCGTCTTGATTTGGAGTCCTAAACAACAACCGAAGATGTGCTTAATTTCATGATGCTCTAGTCCCGTGCCATTCTCGACCCAATTTTCGAGAGAGAGAGAGAGAGAGAGAGAGAGAGAGAGGCATCTTGGTCGGCCCATGGATAAGGAACGTGTGGTGGGGTCTTTCATTGGACGAATCGATCGAGCTCCCATACGTACGTGACCATATCCTCGTGATAGATCTTGTCGATGAATGTAGTCAATGTACTCCAACGCGTACGAGGGCCTGATCTCGTCGTACGCCTCTGACATACACGTATCCCACTACGCTTTCTGGTCCAACTCCTTTAGATATCTTGCGCCTACCTTCACCAGCCAGAGAGCCACACGGAACGCGCCGCAGAGGATCCCCGGTGACACGTGTCGACCTCTTGGGGGCAGCCAAATATATTTACCTGTTACTCTACTAAAGTAGGACTGTAGGAGTACAATTTTTTTTTTCTAATCTTAGATTACAACTTAATTAATTGTGCGCTGGGTCCGATGATTCCAAAGCAGAAACTCATGGACACACTCGACGTCAGCTACAATATTTCTTTTTTTTTATTGTGATTTCAGCTCTAATTCTAGCTCAAATGAGATTCCTCCTTGCAGCCTTGTTATTAGCTAGTGTTGTTAACTAGTAGTATTATGTGCTAACCTTATAATAATCTTTCTATCCGAGGTTACCCTCTCAGCTGAAGAAGTTCGTCGTTCAACTTTAGCTTGAGTTCGATCCACGACGACGTACGTTTTGAGTTAGAAATTCCAGTATATGTACTCCTATGCAACTAGTCCTAATTCGTACTAACTGAATACGTACAATAACGCGCAACTATCTAGTGCACGGATCTACAAGCCCTGTTCACTGTCCAATTGAACTAAAATCTGGTGGATCGAATTCGGGCGCGGGCAGCTCTATTCATCAAGTTGATTGGGGGCGCTGTCAACCCGCCGGCGACGTACAGCAGGCACTGCTCGCTCCAGTTGATTGACTGGCGCCCTTCCGTTTCAGGTAGGTTCGTGCATTGAAGCCTGCCGAAAGCAGCTCGAAACGGCAGATATCTCGCCTCTGCTATGTGTGTAATTATCCGATATTTATTCTTATATACAAGTGGCTGCGAGTCCACGTACTGTGCGTTTACTATCAATGATTATATGCATCATCTGATCATGTACTAATATTTTTATCTTTATCTGTCCATGAGATGATTTTTCCAGCCCTTAGCTTAGCAGATTGAATCAACGTCGTCCTCGAAAGCAATCTGTGACCAATGGGTTGCTGGCGTTTCGCATTCATTCGTTTGGGCCATGCGTGCATGAGTACACTGTTCACGTGTCGTAGCTCCGTCCGCTAGCTCCTTAACATATGGATCTGAACGCTTATTTTCTGTCGCTGTCTTGATAGTTTATTCATTTTTGCAGGATAAGCATGGTACGGTGCAACTAGAATCCTCATTTTCCCATCACGAACAAGTGTCATTCTGATCTAGATATCTAAAATTTGACCTCCAACATCTTGTTGAATAATCAACATGGTAAGGCTAGTTTCTTGGCTCAAACAATAGGTTTCACAATCTTGCCGTAATGTTTTGCATAGTTTCACCCCGTAATTGTGGGACAAAGTTGCCCAAAGTTATTGCAGAGAGAGAGAGAGAGAGAAGATCCTGTGTGGTTTATCTCTGAATGAACAATTATGCTCGGAAATTAAGAATTCTTCCAGCATTCCTGAATGGCAAAGGGAGCACTGATCTGGTACAGGTGCGATCTGTTTTCTCTTTGGCGTGAAAATTTTGGATGGATTATATTCCGTCGACGAGAAGCCTCGGCATAGATTTATCCTTGGTGCTCCTAGCTGGAGGAGGATGCTGAGCTTAGCTCGTGGATCAAGCTGTCCAATGGCACGTGGCCACGCAACTATCTGCAGTCATGCATGCAGCTGCTTCTTGTTCTTGTCTTTTGAGATCTGGAGCTGCGCAAGCGACTACTCCTACATAGAGACGCTAGAATTAATAAGATAATGCTACTAGCGTATGCGTAGGTATCTGCAGCAAATAATGCAGAGTATAAAATACAGGAGAGGGCACTACGTACGTAGAGATCGAAGGGGAGGAGGTGGCATAATGCATGCATGTGCATGTGATCCGTGGGACGAGGTGCGTGCTCCTCGTGGTCCATTAGAATTTACGACAGCATATTATGTTGTATACTACTCCTATGATACTTCTGCATTGGAGAAACAATTAAAATTTCTAGAAATGCGTAGCTGAGAGGGAGCCACGTCAGTAGCCATCGAGTACACATATATGGCGATGACCTTACTCTATTTGACTGTGGGTTTAGTACTCCTTGATCGTCAGAACGGTGATTATTTTTCCCCGTAAAAGTCCATGCATAGAGCTACTAATTTTTTTTCACTTATTTCTTAATTTATGTGACTAAATACCTTTCAGTTCATGCTATGCTGTATTTCTTGACATGATAGGAGAATATGTATGTGTATGTGTATGTGCATGTAAATTGAATCACAGCCTTTGTTTCAAAAGCTTAAGACTTGCAAAGAGCATAGTTAAATTTCTCAAAAAAATCTCATAAATAAAAAATCAAAAGGGGAAATCAATTGAAAAGAAAAAAACGAATCTAACGGCAGAGAGAGTGCCCACACCGTGAAGAAGGCAGGAGCAGGTAGACCTGCCCATCTGGGTCGGGTCAAATGAGTTGACTTGAGGCCCGATCAGTTTGGCTCGACACGAGCACGGCCCGTTTAAATCGATCCGATCAACCCGCTACCAGGCCCGTATGGCCTGACACTGCCTGGCTCGGCCCGTTTATTATTTTCTGAAATTTTATATTAAAAATATATAAATTTTTACCTATTTATGTTTAACATTATATAATTAATTTTCAATAATTTTATTGAAAATTTAATATTTATTTTTTTAATCCATGCTCAACCGAACTGTGCTGAGGCCTGGCCAGTCGACCCGTGAGTCGGCACGACCCGACTCGATCAACTAGCCGAGCCGTGTCGGACCGCCTCTCCATTGGCCTGAGCTCGGGCGGGCTCGTGCTGTGCCAGCCCGACCCGCCCGTTAGCCAGGTATAGGAGCAGGTATCATCGCCCAAACAGGAAGAAGATATTTTCCCGTAGCCCATAGCAAGTCATCTGCCACATCAACAGCGCATATGTATTTTTTTTCTCCTCGTGCTGCAATTATTCTTTACCTCCTTTGGGCAAACAGGGTGCCCAAATCAGGAAGGATTTTAAGGTTAACCGGCTGCCACCGGTCACCACCCCCTCTCCACACCACACCCCCATCCTCTATATATTACCCGCCTCTTTCTTCTTCCTTTCACTCACGCCCAGCACCCTCTCTGTTCCGGATCCCTTCTTCTCCGTTTCCGTCGGCCACAGCCACCGCTCGCCGGCGCCGTCTGCCGGAGCTGGTAAAAGCCCAGTCCTTTCCACAAAAATCCCACCTTTCTCTCTCTTGCTGCCTCTCTGTACGTGTGCTAGCTAGCTGTGGGTTCATTGCCCGATTCGTGAAGCGACAGTAGGGTCTGTTGCGTGCAGGATGGTCGTCAAAGATTGGGAGTGAGGAGGCAAATCGACCGGCCGTGGAGGATAAATGTACCGCAAGAACGACTCGGCACTCTCCTGCTTCTATCTCTTCCTCCTCTGGTTCTTCTTCTTGAAATAGACCAAGCCACCTGCAATCCGGTTGCGATAGGCGATTGAGATCGTTGTCGCTTGGTTTCTGATGTCGTAGTAGTGTGATTTTGCTTGGGGATTGGGCTTTGTTGTTTGGTCCAGCAAGAATCACGAGGTGTGCTGTGCTTGCTGTGTCGGGAGTTGGTGGGATCTAGCTTGGCGACGACGACGAGGAGCAGCGAGATGGAGTTGGATCTGAACCTGGCCGAGGTGGCGCCGGAGAAGCCGGCGTCGGCGGCGAGGAGTGACTCCGGGACGTCGGAGTCGTCGGTGCTGAACGCCGAGGCGTCCGCCGCGCCGGCGGAGGAGGGCTCCAGCTCCACGCCCCCGCCTCGGGCCGTGCTCGAGTTCAGGATCCTCAGGAGCTCGGCGTCGGCCGAGGGCGACAGCGACGCGGCCGGCGCCGACGAGGACGACGACGCCACGCCATCACCGCCGCGGCAGCTGCAGCTGCAGCAGCCGCAGCCGCCGCAGCTCGTCACCCGGGAGCTCTTCCCGGCCGCTGCAGGACCGCCGTGCCCCGGGCCTCCGCATTGGGCCGAGCTCGGCTTCTTCCGCGCAGAGCCGCCGCGGACGCAGACGGACATCAGGATCCTGCCGCACCCGCACGCGCCACTGCCGGCGCCGCCGCCGGTGCAGCCGCAGCCGGTCAAGAAGAGTCGCCGTGGCCCGCGTTCCCGCAGCTCGCAGTACCGCGGCGTCACCTTCTACCGCCGCACCGGCCGCTGGGAATCCCATATTTGGTCAGTACTGCGGGCAGCTCGCCTTCTTCTTTCAGCTATCAACCAGTCAATCCTGACTCCTGACACATGTTTCGTCCTCTTCTTCCTCTTTGATGCAGGGATTGCGGCAAGCAGGTGTACTTAGGTAAGCAGATTGGATCGCTTCTACTAATTACTCGCTAATTAGAATTCATTCATCTGCTCCTGATCTCAAATCATGTTCTAACTGAGTGCGTGATCTGAACAAAACAGGTGGATTTGACACTGCTCATGCTGCTGCAAGGTGCGCCACAGAATTGTGCTCTGAACCTTGTCTGTGTTCTTTTCCTTGCTATTTCGATCACCGCTTAATATTGGAAATGCTTCCATGGCTTGCAGGGCGTACGATCGAGCGGCGATCAAGTTCCGTGGCGTCGACGCCGACATAAACTTCAATCTCAGTGACTATGAGGACGACATGAAGCAGGTGAGGAACTAACCATAAGCGTGTTCAAGCAAACATTTGAGTGAACCATCTGCAGCTGAATATGACATGCCATGGTTTGGACTCTTTGGTGAACCAGATGAAGAGCCTTTCCAAAGAGGAGTTCGTGCACGTCCTGCGCCGGCAGAGCACCGGGTTCTCACGGGGAAGCTCCAAGTACAGAGGCGTTACCCTGCACAAGTGCGGCCGGTGGGAGGCTCGCATGGGGCAGTTCCTTGGCAAAAAGTAAGATTGCTTCACAACTTGATTACTTGGAACTGTTGAGATGCTATAAATCCTTGTGAGTGTGCCTATCTCAGCACCATGCTGTTCATGGAAATCATGGCGCAAACTCCCATGATTTACTAGTTTAGGAACAATAGATTAGACACTTGTTGCTTTATGGTTATTTCAACAATAGCAAAATTTGGAGAGAAAGGGCAGTGGATAGGGAATTCCTCACGGTGGGAACGCCATGCTTGGGTGCAGGTACATATATCTTGGGCTGTTCGACAGCGAAGTAGAGGCTGCAAGGTTGCTGATCTTGGATTCTGCCATTGATGAAAAATGAAGTTTTATTTTTTTTGTCTGTTGATTTCCCAAGGGTTGAGTACCAACTCGATTCTCTTCTTCATTTTTCTTTCCTATTTCGAACTTCAGGGCTTATGATAAGGCAGCGATCAAATGCAATGGTAGAGAAGCCGTGACGAACTTCGAGCCAAGCACATATGATGGGGAGCTGCTTGCTGAAGTTAGTGCTGAAGGTACCGTTCTTGAGATGACCACTGAAATTTCTGACGATTGTGATTAAATTTTATCCTTCTGTAGGTGCTGATGTTGATCTGAACTTGAGCATATCTCAACCATCATCTCAGAGTCCAAAGCGAGATAAAAACACCCTTGGTCTGCAACTCCACCATGGATCACTTGACGGCTCCGAATTGAAAAGAGCAAAGGCAAGTGCAAGCAACCGTCTATATTAAAACTTGCAAAATTTCCTTGTTTAATTTAAATGGCTATTTGATGTGGTACTTGCATGGTGATTAAGTTTATCACTATCACCATGACAGTGACATGAGTGCCTTACCTCTTACGGATCAAGTCTTTTTCGTATTGTGCAATAAAAAATTTCTTTTTCATATTGTACATGATTGACGAAATTTCTACAGCTGTTGTCCATTTTTCATTTCAGCTGTCATCAAAAGTCAGACTCACAAGGCAACCTAATTATTTTATTGCATATTACCAAGTTTCTTTTTTCTGCATGAAAACGACAGAAAAGCAGACGTACCTCTTTATATTTCCTACCAAAAGGAGTATGGAGTAGTGTATAGTCCAACTAAGAATGCTTCTTCTGCAGATTGATGCTCCTTCTGAACTTGCTGGTCACCGTCATCGGTTCCCTATTCTGACCGAGCATCCACCAATTTGGCCTGGCCAATCTCACCCCTTCTTTTCTAATAATGAGGTACTAAGTGATATACTATATAAATAACATGGTTCTACTCGAACTGCCAACTGTCCAGCACAATATGGCATGAATCAGCTGTTAGATTTTTAGTACTAGTTACTTTCATCTACTTGCATCTTATGCAGCTGTCAATTCAGCTCTAGACGCTTCATTTTCTTGGATGTAATAGTCCGCTTGTTTCCTGTCGATTTCGTAGAATAATTCTTCTCACAGGTTTCATATGTAGCATCTTGAATTTTCCTCAAATGGTCTAATTTGGGTTCGTAGCAGCAGAGTTTTGGATAGTGATGTGTTTGTTTTTCCCCCCATCCAAAAGGAACACCCTAGATAGATGAAATTTCAACCTTGGACCACTCTAATCTGTCGGTCAAATTATACCTGCGGCTAAGAACCTTTCAATGGCTTTCTTAATCATTATTCAAACCTTCCTTGAAAACAAAGAGGTAGGAAATAAGATCACATCGTGTGATTTGGAATCATGCATAGAATTGGGTGGCTAAAGGTTTTCCATTTGTTTCAAACAAGCATGCACTAGTTCACCACTTCACTGAGAGTTTGGTCAAATTGAACTCTAACTTTTCGGTTCCTGCTTAAACTTTATAAGGTCAGGCTCCCACGTTTCATCTTGTTATCTTGGACGGAAAGTTGAGTCTGACATTTCACGCCCCGTCCTGACATGTCCAACTGAACTGTTGGAATACTAGTACTTTGGAATAATTAAACATCATGCTTAATTTAGTAATCTAATCACTGCATATTTCCATTAAAAACTGTTCGAATTAACTATTTGTTAACTACTAATCAAGAGATCTAATCAGTGTTTTGTTTAATTATGTAGGGTGCATCAAGAGACCATAACAGGAGGCCAGAGGGGAGCACACAGAGCTGGGCATGGAAGGTGACCACGACCACGCCTCCTCCTCCCACGCTGCCATTGCCGCTGTTCTCGTCCTCGTCATCGTCCGTCGCAGCATCATCAGGATTCTCCAACCCCGCTGCCCCTGCCACCACCTCCCCGTCGGCCAACCTCCGGTTCGATCCGTCTTCCTCGTCGAGCCGCCGCTACCGATAAGAAAAAAAAAAACCCCCCCCCCCAAAAAAGCAGACGTATTTTCATATTGCTCCAGTGAAAACGCTCCAACATTTACAGGAAACTAACTTCACTGTCTGAGATCGATTGGTCTATACGACATTGCTGTTGCAGAGAATCATTGTTGAAACAGCTTTACATAATTATTTTTATTATCTATGGGTATCATAATTCATAAGGCATACTGCTCGACTTGTGGACAAGTACGTCCCGAGCTACAGAGGATTGTTCCGGTTCCTTTGTTGGCTGTCAATTCGGTGTTCTTGTCTTGAGCCCACTGCCGATTGTCGTCGCACTGTTGTTTGTTCTCTCGCACAGTTACAAGATGAGTTATCAGCTCGGATGGACAGCGAAGCGTTTGGCGGAGGCTGCCGTCCAAAAATGGATTTATGCAAAAACGAAAACTGTCAAAACACCATAAATTCATTTTTTTAAAAAAGAAAGTTGATAAAGCTCCATATCAGTGAATTTTCTCTAAAACATAACGATGGGTTTGATGTGATACTGACTCTACCTTGAGGCTTGCTGTCAAGGAAGGAGCAGGTACCAAATAGTAAGAAATTTAATCTCGACGCTTTCTGCCGCGAAAAGGCAAAGGAATCCGCCATGTGAGGGGCTCCATTTCCTTACGCGCTCGCTAGATACGCACTAGATTAGTTGCCAGATTCCCGCTCGAACCGAGGGCGCATCGAGATTCGAGCACTGCCGCCTGTTCCTCGACTCATTCCCTCGTCCCCTCTCATATGATCAAATTGCACGAGAACATGGGTGCAACACGGCGGAGCTGTAAGTAACAACCAATCCCATGGCTTCCTTTCAACTGTTTGTTTAACAGCTTCCATGTCCTTCGATCTGAAGGTGTTCATAGTATACTAACCCAGAGCAAGATGTGCTAGTGGCCAATCTGTTGATGCCCCCTGCATATGTTGTCCCTGCACCATCCCGTCCTAGAAAGGACCCCGGCCGGCCGGCCCCAGCAAATATTCAAAGAACAACTCGCTCGTGAATTGGATCAACGACAGACGATGGACCGCCATCTGGTGGTGGTGGTACCGTCGAAGAGACAACCGCATGCAGAAGTTCAAAGCAAAGCCGTCCATCTGCAGCATCAAGACTGCTGCAGAAGTAGTAGTTAACTCCTAGTAAGCATCACCGATCGATCGATCACAGGATTCGGTGTACAACATGAACTTTATTAGCGCCAATTATTTGCGTTAAACAACTCGGTCTGACCCTGTAATCTTGGCGTCCGTTTGAACTGAAAATGCAAGAACAAAGTCGACCAATATAAAAAGATCACATCACCCAATTGAGTGTTGCTAAAAAATACTCCTACCATGGCACCAACTGTTCTGTTCGTAACAACGACCTTGTACAAGAAACTGTTTAATTATTGTTATATATACTTACTACTCTCTCCGTACCCAAATATAAGCATTTTTGAGTTTGGTCAAAGTTAAATTTTATCAACTTTGATTAATAATACATATAAATTTAAATAATTTTTAATATAAAAAAGTACATATTATGAAAGTATGTTTCATGAAAAATCTAATAACATAATTTATATATAATAAAATATTATTAATTTTATATTATTAATAGTCAAATTTAAAGAAATTTGACTTTACCTAAATACAGAAATATTTATATTTAGAGATAATCCATGTATACTTAAGGAACTACTAATATACTAGAATAAATAATTCCCCATTTGGTTTTTTAAGGATGGGAGCCGTCCCTGTTTTCTTGCTTGAGTGGTGGGTCTATCTGTCTCCTTTCGGCATGGTTCTCTCTCCTTCCAACCGATGGGAAATATATTACTATTTTTTGCATCGCCGAGGTGCGTCACTGCTTACGTTAATTCCCAACCGGATCGCAATAATCTAGTAGGAGCAACAATCTTGTTGCATCATGTTATGTTGGCTGTGATTGATTCCTTTTTAGGTGTCCTCGAAGGATCATCAGCTGCTTTTAAAAAGTACTACTGATCGATAAACATTGTTAATTTGAACGCCAGCTCTTCACTCTGCTGGATTGGATTGGTTGGAGATAATCTTCTCTAATCTGTGCAAAGGAGTAACCTATGAACAGTGGTGATGTACTACTTTGGGTAATGATCGACTTTATTTTTAAACAGAGTGATTATCAAGTCTTGTGTACTACACTGGCCCTTGCTTGATAGTCTTATGTACTACTACTCTAGCTAGTAAAAGGCATCCATCGACCTGCTCAACCAAGCTGACAAAAACTATTAGATAATGCATTCAGATCGGAGTCAGAGATGAGACATCATCTCGATATATATAAGTTGAACCGGCTTGCTTTGTGTTACAATGAATATAAACGTACAAGTTTATATTATTAACGTTAATCAAATTTATATATTATTGACAAAAATAGATAGCCTGGAATCCAAATGAACATTTATTTTGAGACGGAGGTAAGTAGAAGATGAGAGTTAAAGTTATATTTTGAAAATCACATTATTGTTCTAAACGACTTCTGTTTTGAGACGTACGTATAATATTAATTTTATGCTGATTCTTTCTGGGGGGTACCATTAGCTGCCAACTGTAGAGGGATTTGGTTATGCCTTGTCAATGATGTAATTGTTGGTGTAGAAAAAGCAAGTGGCACTACTAGGTTTAATTAGTTTTGATGGTAACCAATTAAAGAGAACATGGTAAGACTACACTCTTCTCTGCATACCGGAGAAGACAGAGCTGTCCAGCTGAGAGAACATGATGCAGCCGAATTAACTAGTAAGTCAGTGGATCGATTAGCTTTTCATTTGGTCCTATGTATCCTCCTCGTTAATCCCGGGCGAGTTGACACGTCCGTCTCCAGAGACCTGACCCACTGCATGCCACCGGTCGATGATAGGGAGCGCCATTTCGGCTGCTGATGATGGAGACGCAGCACCATCTTCTATACAGTGAATGCGTGCGCAATCCGTCGCTGTCAAAGTTGTGCTCTAGCAACATCGGCGCTGGCTGGGTTCACACGTGGAGATCTGTGTGGTTGCGCGACATTATCATCACGAATTTATGTTTTTTTTTCTTCAGATTTTGTAAATTAGCAGAAGCGACGACGAATCCATACATATTGTATTGTTATATTTAAACGAAAATATAAAGTGTTGTAATAATGTTAGACCATCATTAGAAAAAAAAAAGAACACGATGTTCGGTGTCTTCAGCCCGTTCATCATGATCGTATATTCAATGTCAGCCCAACCAGATCAGCCCGTTCATTGTGATCAGTACATTCAGCCCAACCAGATCGGACAAGAATTTTCATGGGCCTTCCAAGGCCAATAGTACAGTAACTAGTAAGGAACGATCAAATGTCCAATGGGCTTCATAACTACCAATCTTATGGGCTTTCTAAGCATTGGGGCCATATGTAATCAGTCCAACCATTATGATCAGTATATTCAGCCCAACTAGATAGGCCAGTACAGTAAGGAACGATGAAATGTCCAATGGGCTTCTTAACTGCCAAACTTATGGGCATTCTAAGCACCTGGCCCATATGTAATCGGCCCAGCTAGCTAGCTAGATTTGGCAGTACCAAGCAGCCCATCATCTCTCCAACCAAGAGAGAAAGTCCGGAGAAAGGAGGGAACCGTGCACCACTGCACCCTACGCATCCAGAACCCTCGCCGCCGCCGCCATGACGTCCGTCCGCATCTCCAGCCGTTCCATGCTGCCGTCGATCGGCAAGGTGCCGGAGCTGGTGCGTCAGGCGGCGCTGCGGCGCGAGCTGGAGGGGTGCCAGCTTCTGGCGGGCATCTGGTGCCACGGCCTGACGGTGGCGCAGCTGCGCAGCATCCGCGCGTCACTACCCCCGACGGCGCGGCTGCTGGTGACCAAGAACTCGGACGTGGCGGCGGCCGTGGCGGGGACGCGGTGGGAGGCGCTGCGCCCCTGCGCGCGCGGCATGAACGCGTGGCTCTTCGTCCGGTCCGACGAGATCCCGCCGGCGCTGCGCCCGTACCGCGACTTCCAGAAGGAGTGGAAGCTGCAGCTCAACGACTTCACCGGCGCCGTGTACGAGGGGCGGCTCTACGGGCCAGACGACTTCGCGCAGCTCGAGGCCATGCCCACCAGGGCGCAGTCGTACCAGTACCTCCTCGGCTGCCTCCAGATGCCCGCCGTCAACGTCCTCGCCGTCCTCCGTGAGCGGCAGGAGGCAATGGCGCAGGCGGACAAGTCGCCTGCGGAGGCACAGGCCGTAGAGCCGGCTCCGGCGGCGGACAAGTGAATTGATCCCTCCACGGCGGCGAGGTTTCCGTTTCTTTGTGATCGTCCCGTACTCTGCCGCCTCTGCATTCTTGATCCATGTTGCTGCAACTCGACTAGAGCTACTTTGCCCTGAAAAGAAAGCTTCATTTTTTTTCTCTCTTTTGCACATTTCTGAAGCTACAATTTGTTCTCGCTTTGAGATTAATTACTCCTCCGTTTCTAAATTATTAAACTTTGATTATTTATTTTATTTAAAAAATTAATTTAAATGTGTAAAATTATAATTCATAATTTTAACTATTTTAATAATAAAACAAATTATAATAAAATATATAATTTTTATCAAATTTTTATTTTTTTAAATAAAACAAATAATTAAAATTATGTTTGAAATTAACTGTGTCAATCATTTATAAACAGAGAGAGTATAACGTTGCTTTTGCTCCGATGTGCTATTGTCAGATCAAGAGCTCGACTCTTAGGCGTGTGATGCCATCGGTGATTGGGTCGTCTACTTCACACCAGTGTTGTACGAGCTTACGTGTTGTACTGTAGTATTATGCACAATTGTTCAGTCCTCTCCTTGAAAAATATGACCCTCTCCTTGATGTAGAGGGCTGGTAACTTGCTAGTAATTGCTGTTGTGTATTTCCAAACAATAGCTGTGGTGTCTTTTACATACTGAAGTGATTTGATTTGCACAACCGTAGTGCAAGAAATATTCAACTGGCAATTCTGGAAATACTGACATGGTGGCACAAGGCTTCTATATTGAAGATCTAGTGATCCTTCAGTGTCTGACACAAAATATACATGTCCAACAAATTGCTTTCCTTTTCCCTACACGAGCAAAAGTAAATCTTGGAAGTATTAGAGTGCGATCGATCGTCCAACGATATCTGGCAAGCATCTCCCCGTTCAGTTCATGATAAGTCAGGGAAGCCTACCCAAATTCTCAAATCACAACTTCAGGAGCAGATAGATCGTGTTTTGCATGAAAAATTGGCCAGTCAAGTAACAGATGAAAAATTGGCTACAGTAAAAGCTTCTTCTATTGCTGCGGCAGCCGGCGGAAGCTCGTCCGAACCACAGCAGAGGCTTAAGAATTTCACAGGAAATATATATACTATTTTTATAAAAAAAATAAGTTCAAATTCATAAAAAAAAATTATGTAGTACTGTAGTACTCGTGTTCGTTAGCGGGTGCTCGTGTCGGATCCTGGCCCGCCTGCCGCACGTGCCCCTCCGCCCCGCTATGCTGGCGGGCTCGCCCCCCACCCCCGCTGAGGCTGAGCTCGAGGCCGTACGCTTCCCCGCCCGCTCCTCCCGTCCTCCGCCTCCTGGTCTGACCTCGTCGCCGGCGATGGCTTCCGCCGTGGCGGCGTCGACCGCCGCGCGGTTCCTCCCGCAGCTCCCGGTCCCATGGCGGCGCCAAGCTCGGGTGGCGGTCTCGCCGTCGCCGCTGCTCCCGTGGCGGCCTGTCGCGGTCACTGTGGCCGCCGCGTCGCGCCGCCCGGGGTACAGGGAAGGCCGGAGGAGGGAGGAGAAGCGGAGGCGCGCTAGGGGAACCGACCAGGAGGACGAGCTCTCCGTCAGCTCCGGTGAGCGAATTTGTAGTGGTCGCATGAGCTTACTCTGATGGCTAAGCATGAATATCTATGTAGAAACGGAGATGAAAAATTCCACCTTGCACGCTCAAACAGACAAGACCTCAAGCTCAAAGCCTAAACCAGAATCCAGCGTGACTGGGAAAGGTGCAGCCATTAGAAGAGTTACGCTGGTGGTGAGTTGCTAGTTGCCACCTACTCCTACGAATCTAAGCTCAGAACTGGTTGTGTACATAGAGTTAAAAAAAATTGTGTTATTGCAGGTTCTAGCTGCGGTGGTTGTTGGGATTAGCATCGCCTTGAAGGATGGAGCTGAAAAGGCATCAGAGTATTTTGCTGGGTGTGTATTATGTGTATTGACTTGATTGTTAACATCGTTATTTTATTTAGAAATATTTGTTAGGTTTGTCTCCTTTTGCATTATGATTTTTCGGATCATGTAACAGGTATTTGTTGGAACAGAGTTTGTCGGTGGACAATCTCTTTGTTTTTGTTCTGGTCTTCAAGTATTTCAAAGTTCCAAAGGAATACCAGGTATGGCTCACTAACTATTTTGATAGCTGAAGTTCAGTTAAAAATTGTCCATTTTCTCATCATTTCTGATATTGGAAACAAGAACCGAGTACTTTCTTACGGTATTGCTGGAGCAGTGGTCTTCCGTGCTGTGATGATTGCCCTAGGTGTGGCAACCATTCAGGTTGATCTTGTCCTCCTGTGTTACAATTGGTTAGATTCTTTATATGTCCTACTTTAGTAACTGATAATAGTTTTCTCATCGCTGTAGAGATTTGAGGCGGTGAACTTACTGTTGGCTTTGGTCTTGCTATTCACTTCTTACAAGGTAAGAATGTGCGTTGTGGCCCTGATATGTGTTCTAAAGTTGTCTTCAGTCTGTGGCAAGCTTGTTATTTCCGTGCTATATTTCCATAAGCTTAATGTATTCCATCACTCAATAGTTAATGCTGTAATGTATACATCTGTTGCTGGTGTTATTTCTTTCAAGCTGTATTGTAAAGATTCAGCCTGACATTGTAAAGTTCCCACACACTTATATTTATGTTTTTGAAAGTTTATTAAAGAATTCATACTGGCAGTCTTAATATTATGACAGTTATTTGCTGAAGAAGAAGATGACTCCGATCTATCCGATAACTTCATTGTGAAAACATGCCAAAAGTTCATTCCTATCACTGGTAATTGACTTCATTCTGTGATTTTTTGTTCCAGTTACTTTTCTGCTAGTTAGAGTATTAGCATGCTCCACTATCCACTCTTGATTACAGCCATATCCAGATCCTTAGTGAAATTTTTCGTTTATGTTAGTACCTTAAAATTGAACCGCTAATTTTTGGAGAGCTTGGTATTTACTTACCACTCCTTTGTTTTTCCTGTCAGATTATTATGATGATGATCGGTTTATCACTAATCAAGATGGTTTATGGAAAGTAAGTGTTATCCATTTTGAGCTGGATGATTTATGAAGCTGCTTAGCATAAGTTTTTTGTTTGACAGGATTTACTTATTACTGGTATATAGTGAACTTGTATATGTTGTCAGGAAAATTGAAACTACTATTAACTTTCTGTGTCTGTGGTTATGCTTTTGTTGATGCCAACATCAACGCATGGTTAAGTGGACCATTTGGGAAAGTTATCTATTGTTAGTAGTTATGTATATTCCTAAATATTTTTTTGTTATATCTACAGGCCACACCTTTACTCTTGACGTTGGCAGTGATTGAGTTGAGCGATATTGCTTTTGCTGTAGGTTCCTTCCCAAGCTGTATCTTGTACACTGTTTCCTTTTCTATTTTGTAAGCACAGATGTTGGGACTGGGTTCTAATATTTATGATCTGTAGGTTGACTCGATACCAGCAGTCTTTGGTGTCACAAGGGATCCACTTATAATATTATCATCAAATATTTTTGCTATTTCAGGTAACTGTTCTATCTGTTTTTCTTTTCTTTTCAGCTAATCAGTGGTATACAATTTAAAACAAGAAATGTATCTGCCATGGATTTGCTGTCAGTCTGGTCTGAATCTTGTGTATGGCGCAACTGTGTATCCTTATGAAACACAGTTGAGAGTTAACTTATGCAACGTTATGTCAGGTTTGAGGTCACTCTACGTGCTCATTTCTGAAGGAATGGCTGAGTTGGAGTATCTTCAGGTATCCAGTTGCTCTTTCAATTTTTTTTCCTGGATTATTTACCTATTGAATTGAATACTTAGTTTGAAATCTTCTACATGCACTGCTTACTTCTGTTGGCATCTTGCTGTACAGCCTTCCATTGGTATCGTTTTGGGCTTCATTGGGACAAAGATGATCCTTGACTTTTTTGGTGAGCAATTAGAAGTATTTTCTTATTATTTGATTACATCAGATATGTTTTGAAGTTATCTCCCTTAGCAGCAGACATGTTGACATTTATATGTGCTTTTATTCATCTCACTTAATTATGGGTTTCCACTTCATGCAGGCTATCATTTGCCAACAGAAGCTTCCCTTGCTATTGTTACCACTTGTCTTAGTGGAGGTGTAATATTAAGTCTAAGGAAAGCATCAAAAGAGGAGAGAGACAAGTAGATAGCTTGCTAACGTGACAAGAATGTAAAGGTATGGATCAGCTTGCTGCATTCTTTCACTGATAATGAACCTAAAGCAAACAGATGGTAATAAACACTTTGAAGGCAGGGGGAATATTCTAAAATTAATTTCTTGAATAACTAACTTGAGGCTATCTGTGCTGACTTAGCTAAACCTTATAATAGCCTGATAACTTCAGTCCATATTGTTGGTAAATTGGAGCTAAAAGGATGTATAGCTGTAATGGTCAGCACTGACAAACACTAATAAATGAATGAATTCTGCAAATTCAAGACACTACACAAAGATTGGCATGGTTATCACCATATACGCAATTCTGTAGCTGGTGGCATTGCAGTGCCTCTACAGGGTTTGCCATGTTAATCTAATCAGATGCTGACAGTAGTTTTGTGATTGTCTTGCTAAATTCATCTAGTTCTTTAAATGCATTTTGTTTTTGAAGAAAGTATAGTTTTGGTGAGGAATATCAAATGTTGCAGCATGTCGTGTCATGATCATTGGAAAGTAAGAGCACAAGTAATTATCTTATTGGACCTCACATATACACACACTGTTCTTATTCTTGTCAAATCTTGTGGCACCCACATCCAAAGTGTCATCTTTCTGTTGGTGCAGTATGGCTAATTCACTGTTCAAATGAGGTCGCAGGCCTCAAGGACACTTGCAGTTTGCATAACTCCAGCGCTGTGCTGTGGTAGCCTCCATAGCTAGCTGATTTCAAGGGAACTTAGCTGATGACTACCTGTGACCTTATCATAGAATTACAGAATGAAGACCAAGGTATGGCATTGGTGCCTGACCAAGATCTGAAAGTTTGATCACCTTGTTTCTGAACCAAAAGGTTTAGGGGCCAGGTTATGACGAGTGATCAATAGAACAGAGGATGCATATAACTGGGATTTTTTCTTCAAAATGCCTTTTGTATAAGCGAGTGGATATTGTATATTCTGAAAGTAATGTGTTATGAACCTTGAGTTTATATAATGTAACGTAAAATAACAAACTATGCTCGTTTTTATAAATTGTTATACTGCCTGCACTTTGAAGTAATATAAATTTGTTCCTATGGTAATGCTTCTGACCTTAGGTGTCAGAATGAATTTATCATCTCTGCATTTGAATGGCAATATTAGGACCATTTTACTTTATGCATACAGAATATACTACATCAGCTGTTCTAATATGATACTATTTGTACAAACTTCCAAAATTTCAGTCACAGCGTAAGACGAAGCAGTTAAATTGTGAAGAAGCAAACTAATTGTATTACGAAATGCACTTTATTGTTTACACTGGAATCAGAAATGCAGAATAAGGGGCAACTTACGAACCACTTTTGGAACCATTGCAACACATATATATACATATTTAAGAGAGCTAAATCAACTTTGTTGATGAAATAATACACCCTCCGTTTCAAAATATGAGTATTTTTAGCTAGTCAAAATCAAATTTTTATCACTTTGATAATATTTTTTGGTTTCATCATGAAATAAGTTTTTATAAAAAATATATAATTTTTAGATATTATTAATTAAAATTAAAAAACTTTGATTTTATTCGAACTTAAAAATGTTTATATTTTAAATTTTAGAACAAAAGTAGTATACTCTAGCTAACTAGACACTAATCATCAAACCCTGAAGGTCATGGCCGCATGGGCTTCAGACCTTCGAGTCATCAACTTCAGCAGCGTAAACCTGGCCATATTCACCCTTGTCATCCTCATCCAGATAGTCCTCCCTCGCGTTGAGTGCCAGCATCTGGCACACAAGCCAGAAGAGCGAGGCATCCAGGGCAAGGAACGCGGCGCCACCGAACAGCCCAGTCTTCGCAGTAGGGCAGTTGTACTCCATGTCCTGGTGGACGTTCTTGTACCGGTGAAGGCTCTCCGTGACTGTCGCCCAGAGCAGCATTGCAAGAGCCAGGGCTGAGACGAGCCTGAATATTTCACAAACAGCAAGTGGATCGATCAGCAATTTGCATATCTTGATTGTTTCACAGCAGTTTCCACTCCACATGAAATTTTTGGCCTTTGTAGCTAATTGAAGAGGATACTTACTCGGCAACAACGAAGAACACAGACAAGCTGGTGCTTTGAAACAGTGCCCCGCGAGGAACCGGCTTGCCGGAGTACGGATGGAAGATGGCGACGTGCCCTACGATAGCTGCGAGGACGAGTGCCGCAACGGACAGGCTTCCCAGGACAACGGTTGGGTCGTTTGGGAACTGGCAGATGACAACATCCTTTCCTTGAACAGGGGTTCCGTAGGGTGGCTGCAACAACACCAAAACAGAGTTTGCAAAAGATGAATTTTTTGACGTGGTAATAGTACAATGATAGAAGGTAAAGGATAGCAAGCAGAAGTTTGAGCTGGGAAATAATTTTATGATGCTTTGCATCTGAGCCCATGTAAACAAAATAGATATGATACAGTCCTAATATCTGAACCAGAAATTTGCAAGTGTTGCTGTTTTCCTGCTAGCATCTAAATTTGATGAGTAGGCTCCTAATTTGTGGTTTCTTCACAGTCTGCTAGTGAAAACACCGCCTGAATGTGCAGTGAACTAAGAACCTTCACCAAAAAAAAAAAAAACACGTAAGGAATCAGTGCTCAAATAATAAATCATGGAAAAGGCTGGACCTTTTTGTTCTCTGCGACGACCCCAAGTATGAACGCCAGAATGCCAAAGAAGGCGACGGTGAGAGCAATGCGCTGTGGCGAATACAGAGCCATCGCTCCTGCAGGACAAGCAAACGGGTCATTGATATCAACGAGGGTTCGTTTGATCGCCAAAGAATGCCAAAGAAGGCCGCCGGAGTGCCTGACTTACCGGACGAGACGAGACGAGGTCGACGACGCCGGCAGGAGGAACGCGCTCGATCGGCTGGAGGTCGCTGTCGCCTGTTGACTTGGTGAGGAGGGGAGGGACGGAAACAAGGGGGTGTCTAATGGAATCCCGTCTCGTGAGGCTGTTTTGTTGGATCCCCTATTTCTGACGAGATTCAGTTGTGATTCCGTTTTTTTGTTACGGTTCCGCCACCGGGAATATCCACCTGGTTGTTACGGTCGTTGACCTGAGAAAACCATTTTTTTTTTTTTGGAAAACAAGTTGATTTGGAGACGAAGCATAAATGGAACGGGTGGCTAAACTTGGCAGTAAAAATGGTGATGCTAAAGCGTCTCTGAACAAATCTGTTATAACAGTTGAGCTGCAGCATTGTAGTATTGGCTGTTACTCTGAATTCAGGAGTAAACTCTTTCTTCTTCCAACCAAACCAGCGAGGGTCTGATAGATGTACGAAAATGGAGACCGTTGAAGTAGGTGAGCTACTGGTACGGCCCGAGTTTTTTTTTTATAAGTTTTTATTTAAAAGTGACATATATATATTTTTATGAACGAATTTTTAAAAAACAAATTTATTTATATAGTTTTTACATTTTTTAAAAAAATAATTATTTTAAAGTAAATTTGTAATTTATGTTTTTCATGTTTAAAAATAGAATAATAGTTCTGGAGGGAGTACGTATTATACCAACGCTGCTTGATTCTCTTCCATCCAGAGGCAAGAGCTTCCCGGATAAAACAGACATGCTGTACGCCCTTTTACAGCTCAAGACAAGAGTTTACTGTATTTTTTTTTCTTAAAAAGACGCAAGCGCAGGTAACATTTCCACCGACCATTATCTCCGTCTCCAGGAGGATAAAGCCAGAGTGTAAAGAAGTGAGGGGGTAGACTGAATACGCACATGTACTAGCAAGATTCAGGGGCCAAATTGGTAGTATCATAACACATGTGAATACAGTTTGGACATGCATGCTGAAAGAGAGGAACAAAAGGCAGTAGCATAAGATTGCAGAAGAACACGCAAATGCTTCACCTTCACGTGCTTGCCACCTAATTACTGGGTTTTATCAGTCTCAAAAAAGGGCTGTCACCAGCTTGTAAATAGTTATCAGACATTTCATTTTCGCAATTTCTATTGTTACTCAACTGAATCCAGTTAGTAGTAATACTGCAGGTAAAACTCCTGGGCGACGATGCTAATCTGCAGAAGCGAAGGGGCTTGTTTATGCGATATCGTCACAGGCTCATCAGCTCCTGATTTGAGCTGCAAGCGGTAATTTTGTTTTGTTTGGCACCCTGTCCAAGATCCAGCATTTCGCTTTGGGGTTTGGGCTCGTCAAGGTGAGATTCGTTCAGGACCCAAGACACGGCCGGAGATTATCCCAACATCGTTCTTTTCTTTTCTTTTTGAAAAAAAAAAAGAGTTTCAAGGCGAAAGCAGCCATTGGCCTTGATCAGCCAAACAGGGACTTGAAAAGGGTCTGGTCATCCCTGTCAAACCAAAAGCAAACTTGTTCTTATTGGCAAAACTAAAAAGATGTCACGTTCTTGGGCGGTAAGCTTCCGTCCTCTGAGTATGACGAGACACCATACAATCTCTGCTCTGATTTACCATCCATGGACATTTCAAAAAGGAAACTTGTTCTAAGTCTACACGTTTACGATCCATACATATGAAGAAGCTTTCCTAGTAAATCTTAAAAAGATTTTTCATGACATAGAGTATAGTGAATCTCTTTCTCCGTCTATAGTTTTTTTGCCACTATTTCTCCATTTATAGTCGAGAAAACATTTAGCAACGAGTGTATATTTGTTTAATTTGCAACACAGAGAAAAAGAAGAGCGGCTTTTATTAGTTCACCTGTCCAATTACAATTAGGTTCAGCTAATAGCCGATTTGACCGGTCAAGTCATGAATCAGGTCAGAAGCAGTACACCGAGATACTAGATCACATTAAGTTACAGCTCACCGGGAACAGTCGGTGCGCTAATCTGCTCCACTGATCAATGCAATAGAGTACTCCTAACAAACAACAAAAGACATGTACATTTGGATAGAATCTCGTTGGGCTGCTGGACGCGATAATAAAATCCGATCAACGCCTACCAAAAGGAACACGAATGGACTATACTCGAGGTTATAAAATAGAGTAGTTATGAAGTACTCTCTCTGTCTTACGTTTTTTACTTTTTAAAATCGTTATTTGATTATTTTTTTTATTCAAAAATTTTTTACAAAAATGCAAAAATAAATAATCCAAACTTAAAAATACTTTTAATAATAAATTATTTTATAATAAAATAAATAATTTTTTAATAAGACAAATGGTCAAATAGAAGTTTGAAAATTTAAAACGAGCGACGAAGGGAGAGTAACACAAATAAATGCAGTCACAATTTTAACACGAAACTCACTGTATTATAAAAGTCTTTGGCTTAGTTAAGTAGATGAAAAAAAATAGAGAAATGCCGCATGAAATTTTTTTATTTATTGCACTATAACAGTTGGAAGAAATAAAACGTAACTGAAAAAAAATTAAAAAGTTCATAACCGGTACTAGTAAATCTGTCATTTACCATTCACAAACCAACGTAAACCTTCCCTGCTGCCTACAACCACGGCAAAAAGCTCGATAGCCTGCGTCGGTCTACTCTGACGACTGATGAGCTGCCTCCAACACAAAGGTAAAGGAAAAGCAGGTGAGAGAGAGAAAGACGGAGGCCATTGATAGAGACCACGAGCTGTTCTAGAAGTCACCGCGCCTGCCACTCCGGGGGGCCTGCTCCCCCTTCGCTGCTCGGCTGCTCCCTGGATCTCGCCATTGCCATTGCCGCGGCACGCTGCCCCCTACCTACTGCTGCTCCTGCAGGCCTAGTCCTGAGGTTGTGTGGATCGCATTGCCTGCCTGCCTGCTAGGATTTCTGCTCCGTCTGCGGCCGGGACAGTGTGAGTGCTCCCGCGCTCTGTTGTTTGATTCGTCTCCTTGCTCGTATACCTTTTGTTTTTGCTTTGTTCCTTATCTTTTTATTCTATGGATGGAGAGATTTGACGCTTCTTTCTGCGAGAAAGATCTCATTTTTATGATTCGAAGCCTTAAATTTCTTCTTGGATTCTGCGGCTCCGTGAAGCCTCTGTTTTTCTCCCTATTCGTTCAGGTCGTCTCAGGTTTTTGAGCGTCATTTTGACAGCATTTAAGCAGCCGCAGCCCGCAGATGCCAATTTTTTTCAAATGGTCTTCAACGCGATCGCTTCACGTTGTTTTGTAATTGTGAAGCGCGAAAGATCTCGGTTTCGATCTGCTACTCAGCTGCAATCCTACCTGGATGTATTTCAGCCTCCTCCGCGGTAAAGATCTCATCGCGATGAGCCGATGAGCCCCGAGATTTGCATCGGCTTACCTTTATCTTGGTTCCGTTGTCTCTTTCTGCATTTGGTCCTAGTGGCCGGCAGCTTTTTGGCTCTTCTCGCTACAACCCTGATCTTGGCCCAAATTTGACAACATGAAACAGACTGTCACATCCGGTTAACTATCTTTTATTGTGATTTCCAAGCTGTTAGCTGTTGGATTTATTTTCAGGTCAATCATTCACGTAGTTTGCATAGTATGCTTTAAGCTTCAATGCTGCATTTGATTTTCGCCAGGGACTAGAGCTTCGGTTGTTCAGCGGAATTGGAGATGGAGAAGAGGAATTGCCCTCCATCTCCATCACCAAGGTCAACTGAAAAGTCAGGAAGAGACATGCGATCCGGGGAGCCTAATGGTGGCATAAACACTAATAATAACACCGTCACGAAGGGTGATAAGGGAGTCAATGTTCAAGTCATCCTGAGATGCAGGTAAAGATGAGAGGGTTGAATAGCTGTAATTCTTCTGTTCCCTTTTTATTTTGTTCTGTGATCACACTCTGGAATTTGATACATTCAGGCCCCTGAGTGATGAAGAGACAAAGTCGAATACCCCCGTAGTGATCTCGTGTAATGAGCGCCGTCGAGAGGTTGCTGCTGCTCAAATTATCGCCAATAAGCAGATTGATCGCACATTTGCCTTTGATAAGGTACTCAAACATCTTCCACTAACACTTTTGTTAGGCAATTACCTGAGTGGTTAGGTACCTAGTACTCTTTCACTTCGAATTCACCTAGTATTGTTTTCTTCATGTCTGCAATTTTGACTCAAATTTAGTTATCTGTTTGATTTTTGGTAGGTCTTTGGCCCCTCGTCAAAGCAGAAAGACTTGTTTGAACAGTCCATCTCACCGATAGTTAATGAAGTCCTTGAGGGCTATAATTGCACTATTTTTGCTTATGGGCAAACTGGTACAGGGAAAACATACACAATGGAGGGAGGTGGAACTAGAAAGACAAAGGTGAGCATTTCGTTATTAATACATCATTTAAAGTTGCATATTTGGTCTGGATATCCTTTACTATTAACTAGTTCTTTTATTGTATATAGAATGGTGAACTGCCAACCGATGCTGGGGTCATCCCAAGGTCTGTAAGACATATCTTTGACATCCTTGAGGCTCAGTGCGCAGAGTACAGCATGAAAGTTACCTTTCTTGAGCTGTACAATGAAGAAATCACCGATTTGTTGGCACCTGAAGAACCAAAATTCCCTGTTCCTGAGGACAAGACGAAAAAACCGATCGCCCTTATGGAAGATGGCAAGGGGTTTGTTTTTGTGAGAGGGCTTGAAGAAGAGATTGTGTACTCCGCTGGTGAAATCTACAAGATTCTTGACAAGGGTTCTGCAAAGAGGCGCACTGCAGAGACATTGCTGAACAAGCAAAGCAGTAGGTCACACTCCATATTCTCAATTACAATTCACATTAAGGAACTGACTCATGAGGGTGAGGAGATGATCAAAATTGGGAAGCTTAATCTTGTCGATCTAGCTGGTTCAGAAAATATATCTCGCTCAGGTGCTAGAGATGTGAGTAGCTTTTGAATGTCCTATTCGTCAACAGAATAATTTTCATTTGTCTGGATTTTCGAATCCGATGAAGTCTTTTTGATACTGAATGTACACTGCAGGGCAGAGCTAGAGAGGCTGGAGAGATCAACAAGAGTTTGCTCACTCTTGGTCGTGTTATCAATGCTCTAGTTGAGCACTCTGGACATGTCCCATACAGGTAATAAAAATGACACTCTCCTAAAGGAATTGATCTTTTTTATTTAAGGAAAAAAGGCATCGATTTTAGCAAATTGCCAAGAGAACTTATATGTTGCTCAATATATTTGTTTTAGGGATAGTAAACTGACAAGATTGTTGAGAGATTCATTGGGAGGGAAAACAAAGACTTGCATTATTGCTACAATATCACCTTCAGTATATTGCTTGGAAGAAACATTGAGTACATTAGATTATGCACACCGTGCAAAAAATATCAAGAACAAACCTGAGGTTTGCATCATATTGATAGTTCATTATCTCAGACAACAGTAGCTAGGCCAAATAGCGAATGCATATTGATTGTTACTATCAAATTCAGGTAAACCAGAGGATGATGAAGTCTGCCATGATCAAGGACCTGTACTCTGAAATTGACCGGCTTAAACAAGGTTCTTTAACATGCAACGGATTTGTATGTTAAATGCTACCTAAATATCATACATCTCTTATTCATTCTCTCTCCTTGTATTTCCAGAGGTATTTGCTGCAAGAGAGAAGAATGGCATATATATCCCGAGAGAGCGCTACCTTCAGGAGGAAGCTGAGAAAAAGGTTCACCTTGGTCTTCTAATTAATATCAAATTTACTTTTATTCATATAACTGAAAAAATTATATTCTGAAAAAGTCATGTCTCAATTCTTATTTACTTTTTAATTAACCTTTTCAATTAGGCCATGACAGAGAAAATCGAACGCCTGGGAGTTGATTTAGAGGCTAGGGATAAGGTTAGTTTTATCTATAAGTATTGCAAACAAAGAATTATGCAATAATAATTTAATCTTAAATTTTCTGCTAAATCTGTGGCCAGCAATTGGTTGAGCTAAAAGATCTTTATGATGCTGAACAACTTTTAAGTGCAGAACTGGGTGAAAAGCTCGAAAAGACTCAGGTACCGTTTTAGTCCCACTATAACTTTTTTTGCAGTGTCTTATTAGACATACTGCATTTATTATTTCAGCCTTATCTCTTGATTGCAGAAAGACCTGGAGGACACAAAAAGTTCTCTGCATGATCTAGAAGAAAAATACAATGAAGCAAAGTCTACTATTAAAGAAAAGGAATATGTCATATTTAATCTTCTGAAATCAGGTTAACACATATGTGCAAGACTTCTGGCTTAGCTTTTCTTTTTTTATTTACAATCTTATGAAATCATGTTGTATATTGACCTGAAGTTCCATGAACATCCTTTCAAGAGTTTCTCACTCCTCATTGCTTGATTTTTGTTTAGTCAAATGATTGAGTTTTTTTTACTGCTTTTACCATGACTCGGTGACACTTTTGATTTTTGTCACAGAAAAATCACTAGTGGACTGTGCATATAACCTTCGCGCAGAATTAGAAAATGCGGCAGCAGATGTTTGTGGGCTGTTCTCCAAAATAGGTTTGGGATTGTAACTTGACTGCCCGTACTTTGTGTATCTTATGGAGTGAGGCTCACATTCAATGGCCATTATTTTTTTACTGGCAGAGCGTAAAGACAAGATAGAAGATGGTAACAGATCACTTGTGCAGAGATTTAGGTCTCAGCTGACTGATCAGCTGGATGCCTTGCATAATACCGTTTCCAGTTCTATCATGCAACAGGAGGACCACCTTAAGGAAATGGAGAATGATATGCAATCATTTGTGTCTTCAAAAGATGAGGCAATTCACTCTCTTATCATGTTATCTACCTCCTAACTTTTGTATGAAATTTCATATATTAATATGCATGAATTACCCATTTTCAGGCTGCACGAGGGCTGAGGGAAAGTGTACGAAAACTCAAAGTCCTGCATGGTTCAGGTATTACTGCTTTAGATAATTTAGCTGGCGAAATTGACACGAATTCGCGGACCACATTCGAGAAGTTGAATTCACAAGTACAGTCACACACGTCAGCCCTTAAGAAAGTAAGTAGATTTCGTTTGATCTGACTGTAAATGCAGTGGATTTTGCAATGTTTCTGATTTTCTTTTTCTGTTTACAGTGTTTTGGAGGAGTTGCTTCAGAAGCAGATGACTTGTTAAACGAGCTTCAGTGCAGCCTATCCAAACAAGAAGAGAGACTAGCCCATTTTGCAGAGAAACAGAGGGAGGTCTGTATCTTGTTAAAGCACGAAATTATTTACTTTTCTCTAAATACACTTTCTGCTTAAACTTTCGTTATTGGGCACAGGGACACCTGCGGGCTGTGGAAGCATCACGGTCCATCTCTAAAATCACTTCTGGTTTCTTCCACTCACTAGATGTTCATGCATCTAAGCTTTCCAGTATTTTGGAAGACACACAAAATGTTCAAAATCAACAATTACTTGATCTTGAAAAGAAATTTGAGGTATGAGTATTGCATGGGCTAAGCTATTAGTGGTCAATAGAATTTCACCACATGTTATCGTTTTAGTTCTTATGGGTTACATCTCTTGCCTACTCCAACATGCTTGGGACTAAAAGGCTTTGTTGTTGTTGTATTTTAACAGGAATGTGCAGCTAATGAAGAAAAGCAACTTCTAGAAAAGGTAGCAGAGATGCTTGCAAGTTCCAATGCACGGAAGAAGCAGCTGGTAAGTGGTCATTGTTTCCGTATTTTGTACTTCATTTTCTGTCCAGCTGCCATCCGAATTGTGTACTATAGTATTATATGATCTGCAACAAAAAAAAAGTATTGTTGACAGATATATGGCTTGAACTATCACAACTTTTGATGTTGGGCGTGGATGGCAGGTCCAAGCAGCAGTAGGTAGCCTCCGGGAGAGCACTGTAAACCGTACAAGTCACCTGCACAAAGAAATTTCAACAGCCCAGGAATTAACCTCATCTGTTCGGGACAAGTGGGGCATTTACATGGAAGAAACTGAGAATAATTACATTGAGGATACCACTGCAGTCAACACTGGAAGAACTTGCCTGGCTGAGGTTCTTGTAGAATGGTCAGTCGAGCATTATAATCCAACGATTCCTTCTGGTCTAAAAGGTAGGCTTTTGAGGGTTTTAACATTTACTTGGAAATCTGCAGCAAGGAAAAGACAATCATGGGTTCGCAACAGTGGAAGAATGCTGAGGATTCACTTTTCAGCCTTGGCAAAGGAAACATGGAATCTGTGGATTCTATAGTCAGGTATCAGCATATCAGAGCTGATTAAGAATATCTCAATTTTTTATTTCTTCATCTGTACCCAGTAGGTTACAATGGTATATCTGTTAACAGGACAGGGACAAAAACCAACCAATTGCTGCGTTCCAAATTGTCATCTGCAGTATCCTCAACTCTTGAGAATATAGATGCTGCAAACGAGTCCCTCCTTTCTTCCATTGACAGTGAGACCGCAATCTGAAAGTTGCTTTGCCAATGTGCATGGCATCGAATTTCCCTTTTCTAAGGATGATTTCCCTGTTTGTTTCAGGCTCGCTGAAGCTTGACCATGATGCATGCGCAAATATCGGTTCGATTCTCACCCCATGCCATGGGGAAATGAGGGAGTTGAAAGGAGAACATCACAGCAAGGTTGTGGAGATAACCGAAAACGCTGGGAAATGCCTAGAGGAAGAATATCTGGTAAGCAGTCATGAAAAGCAACAGTTAGGAATCTGTTCTCTCTATATCTTCCACCAACCGAATTGCCACAACTTCTTGAACATTGCAGGTGGATGAACCATCATGTTCAACACCAAGGAGAAGGCAGATCGACCTGCCGAGCGTCGAGTCCATAGAGGAGCTGCGAACACCAGACTACGACGAGCTTCTGAAATCGTTCCGAGAGTCAAAGGGTAGCTGGAAGCAGCCAAATGGAGACATGATACATTTTTCAGAAGTGCAAGAAGGAACCAACGTCGCCATCAGTTAGAGATTCAAGAGTTCCTCTCGTAGCAAGAAATTAGATTGGCCAAGAGCTTGTACAAAAACAAAAGGAGGCATTTTAGTTACACGCTTTGCTGGATTGCTGCCGATAGTGTTGTCCATTTGATTAGTTGCTGCTGTTGGGTTGTGGGTTGGTTATTCTTATAGATTGGTCTGCTTGTAGAGTGATAGGTACAGTCAAGCATATTTCACCCCATTGAATCTGGGGTTACATTTGTTTATACACGGCACACAGTAAAATTTTCATCTCAGATGTACCTAAGTAACCTAACAGTCAGTGAATCTGGTGTTGCTTCGGTGGCTGTGCCGAGTCTCAGAAGGCACACGAAGAACCTGGTTAATGCTGCATCTTCTCATAGATAGGTCGTCAATTTGAAGTCATAATCTAGCACCACACGGAGCTGGCTTTGGACTTACGCTAAACATCGTACTACCTACCTCCATTTCAAAATATAAGTATTTTTAAATTTAAATAGAGTTAAAATCTTTTAACTTTTAACAATAATATTTAAAAAAACACATAATTTTTAATATAAAAATATAATTTTTATAAAAGTTTATTTAATGATGAATTAAAAATAAAATTTTTATGTGTTAAAATACTATTAATTATAGAGTATATTATTAGTGGTCAAAATGATAAAATTTGACTTTAACTAAATCTAAAAATACTTATATTTTAGAACGGAATGAATACTTCATTCAAGCATAAATAAAAAGAACACAAATATTCTATCTATCTTTAGATTATAACCTAAACTCAACTGCGCCAGGCCACTAGAGAGAAAATAAACTACAAAGAAAACTTGTTTTCATGACAGGAAAGAATATACAAGCTATCAAAGCTGCAAAGTACGTTTCTTGGACCGAGTTTGCCGCGGATGTGTGGTGTCGATACAAAACAAGATAGAACAAAAGAGTTTGTAATATATAATGCATCAAATATTTCAAAAAAAAATGATACCTTTCAAAATATCTGCTGGATACAATCAAGACACTAAACTAATAAAAACATCTTAATGTTTATTGAAATAACAATAGCAGACTTCAGGTAGATGTTATCAGAACAAAAATGTTGCTTCTCACACTTGATATCTAATTTCATCTGCTTATTTTCATTTGTAGGGATCAACAATGTACTGATATTTTGCAACAAAATAGCAGTAAATATATACTCCATTCGTTCTTTAATTTATATCGCTGTTGACTCTTAAGTTCAACTTTAATAATTTGTCTTATTCAAAAAATTTGCTCGAATGTGTAAAATTTTAAGTTGTGATTCAAATACTCAATGATAAATTAAATTATATCAACATATATGAAATTTATCAAAAAAAATTTGAATAAGATGAATGGTTAAAGTTGAATTTTAAAGTCAACTACGACGTAATTAAAGAACGGAGGGAGTAAATATCTACTCATCCCCTCTTTTTCCATCTCATTAGGATCTTGAAAAAAAAAGCATTGGGAAAAAAAGAAAACAAAAGGAAAAGCATTCTACTCCGTAGGGTTTTGTCTCACTCCCGTGATAAACCACCAACTAATCCTTCGCGCCAATCCGAACCGTCGAGATTTGTTCCATCAACGGTGTCTACCGCCTTCCTCGACGCAGAGCGCATTCCAATTCCCGATTCCGAACCACCCATGACGGCCGCCGCCGGCGACTGGACCGTCGTCCGCCGTCGGGGCCGCCGCCGAGGCGACGCACCGCACACGGCACCGCACCCCGACGCGCCACCGCCGCTCCCGGTGACCCCAATCTTCTGGTCGCCCTCCGACCCCTCCCTCGACCCCGCCGGCGTCTCCCGCCTCGTGGCGCGCGCCAACGCCGCTATCTCCCGCGTCGCCGACTCCCGCCTGTACCGCCGCCTGCTAGTCCCGGACTCCCCGCTTCGCCGCCGCCTCGCACTCCTCGGCCCCGCTCGACTCTCGCTCCTCGGCGTAGGTAGCTTCGAGTCCTCCCCTGCCGCGCGCCTCCAGCTCGCGCTCGCGGCCCTCCTCCGTCGCGACCTCCTTCCTGCCGCCGCCGCCGCCGACCTGTTCGACCCCGTCCTCTCCGCTACCGAGTGCGCCGCCGCTGCTACCCTCGGTTTCTCCGTCCTCAGCCTCGACGACGGGGGCCGCCGCCGCGTGGAGGAACCCACGCTCTTCTACATGCCCCATTGCGAGGCGGGTCTCTACGACGCGCTGGTCGCCGCTAACTGGGAGTCTCCCGCGCAGCTCCGACACGTCTGCGTGCTCGGCAACAGCTTCCGGCGGTATGCCATCCAGGCCGAGGAGAACCGCGCCGGCCCTGCAGCCAAGGCAACGCATGTCCTCGCGGCACAGCGATTCGCGTGGGAGGAGCGTGTTGACGAGGCGGGGGCTTTGGATGAAGATGACTGGTTCACACGCGCGTTCAACGAGACGAGCTGGCATTTCTTCCACGTGGAGGACGACACGGAATTGGCAACTGAAGGAGATAAGTTCAAAAGCTCTGTTCTTTGAGCAATTGTGATCCTGCTGTATGTTGTGTGTGTCGATTCATTGGATGTAGTGTTGATCAACTCAAAGTTTATATTTTAACAGTATAATCTAGGTTGAAGAAATGAACTGTATTGATGTAGAGATCTCATTGGTGTATTATTTATCAGATTCAGACCAGTAGTGCACTAGAGCAATTGTGATCCTGCTGAACCAGTATTGTTCCTGGTTGATGCAAAATTTAACATAATTGGCTAGTTCATTCTGCTTAGATATTCAAGGAACGCGTAATGATCACCAACTAGACAGTGCGATATGAATCTGACAAAAGGAATCAGATGAGTCATTTTTCATAGTTCATTTTGATCTGCAAACGTTCAATCTATCCATTAACTAGAATGTTTTTTAATATCATAAAATGTCCTTTGGCAGAAATCTCAGACAAGAATCCTATCGCTTTTGATCTCCACATAAAGATTTATGGCTGCCAAGCTGCCATCATCCAAACTATTACCAACTGTTGGCAATTACTAGTTAATTTGATGCATTTACCTGCATTTATTCTCCAAAGTTAGTTCTGAATCATATTATTTGGCTGGCCCCCTTGATGAGTAGGTGATATTCCTCTGCCCCTATTATTCAATGAAAAAAATCTTTAAACTTGTGATGGGGTTATATTTCACTTTGAAAAATAAAAGCAAAGGAGAGTATTGCGACTGAATATGAGTGAAAACTAGGGAGGTAGATTCATATTGCTGGTCAAATCCTTAGAACAGTTAACCTTTTGAAAACGTAAGGAGGGGAGAATATGAAGTGATCAATTTAGTGCCAATAGAGCGAGCTACTAGATAGCACTTGCAAAAGAAAGCTAGTGGATGTCTTAGTGTTAAATCTACCTCTCCTCATTTCATACAGAGCTATAGCTGGGTGTATTGAAACCACATTTTAAAACCTTGGACCATGAAACCACTGTCCATGAGATGTTTTGTGGTTTTCTTTCTTGAGCATAAATTTGGCACATTGGATTGTGGCCAGCTTCTTTGCATTAAACCTTCTGCCTTTATGATCTTGTTCTGCCGAATGACCCACACAAGAGGACATGACATTTTTTCACAGCATTGTTTTCCATATCAACCTACAGATCGAATGTAGTTTACGATCCATTGAATTTGACCCCTTTTTTTTTAAAAAAAAAAAGGGTCCCATTATTCTGCGAGGTACTTCCCACCATTTGTCCACATCGAAAATATCTTGACAGGTGTTTCTTCTGGCAGTAATTTCAGGCATGGTAATAGGAATTCTTGAAGTAATATATGTATCTGTATGACCCTTTGAATAAAAAAATAATCATTTCTGTCTGTTCTATTGCTAGCTAGAGATGCTGGTTTTCGCAAATACTGCTGCAGACGTTTCAAAAATTCTTTTTGTAGATTGTCATCACAAGGAACCTGTCTATCAGCATTTGCAATCTGGAGGTGGCAGTAATTTCAGGTATCGTAATAGGAATCTTGAGTTGAAGTAATATATGTGTGACCCTTTGAATGAAGAAATAATCATTTCTGTCTGTTCTATTGCTATCTAGAGATGCTGGTTTTCCCAAATACTGTTGCAGACGTTTCAAAAGTTATTTTTGTATATTGTCATCACAAGGAACCTGTCCATCAGCATTTGTAATCTGGAGGTGGCAGTTAACAGCAACCTATGGGTCTCCAGTTAAGAAGGATGCAAACATCTCCAAGCTTCTGAATAAACTGATAACCTGATGTAGAAAACAGAGCTTCATTTGGAACGTTGCAACTGACAGTGAATCATGGTGCTCTGTTATATTTGCTCAGTGCATTAGCAGCACAAAGTCTTGACTTCATGTGAAACTTTCTTCTGTGCAAGATATGTAGACATAGCAATTCAGAGTGTATGGTTTGAGAATCTCATGAGTCATTATTAATTTATTCGTGGTTCAAGTAAGTTGGAGGAGTCAGAAATTAATTTTAAAGGCTCATAATTAGATCCTTTTTGTATAGATACTTAAACCATAATCACCGAATAATCTCGTAGACGGGATTATGCTGAGCTTTTGGAAGCATAACTGGGCCTAAAGAAAGCTATGTCCGCTAGCTACACAAGTAGGCCCGTGAAAGGAGTTAATATGGGCCTTAAATGGGCCAAATGCTGTGCGTGGCGGCTCCACTGTTGTCCAGGCCTTTTGTTGCATCGCGATTGTGTGACATAAGTTTGGATGATGTTTAGGCCACGGTTTGAAACGTCGGAAATTTTTCTGTTTCCTATTTTTTTTAAAAAAATAAACTTTATTTATATGAAATTTCTGTATGATTCATGTGAAATTTTTGATAGTTTGCTTTTTTTACCATTGACCTCTTAACAAATCTCACAATTTACCAACTCCAATAAAAGGGCGTGTAAATCCTTCTGTGATAAAGCAACGAACCCGGGCGAGCTTCTGATCGATCCAGCCGCGCAAGTCAATGCTCTCTTGCTTGTCAGTGGCTAGCAGTGGTCTGAATTCTGAGGAGAGCGAGGAAGCCTGCGCTGCACACTGCACTGCGTGGAGAAGCACGCGCATGCGCGGCGAGCATGGCTGGGTGTGTTGGACAGGTCTACTACTAAGTGCTGCATGCTTGTGTGAAGAGAGAGAGAGAGAGAGATGGCAACACTTGGAATGTTATGGGTAAAGACAAAACCGGAGCAGATCGCCTTACAGTGAGGAGCAGTAGTGTGTGTTGAAATACAACTGAATTGCTCATTTTTTTATCAAATTAAGTTTTTAAAGATCAATTAATTGATGTATACAACTTAATAGTGTGTCCATATACAGTAAAGTAGTGGTAGTAGATGATGCAATACGGTCCCCTCTCTCTCTCTCTCTCCATGCGTCACGTTCAGAGAGCGAAACTGTACAGTATGTTTGGCATTGAACTTGGCTACTGTACCCGGCGTGCATGTCCAAACCGGCCTCTCGTCTGCCTCCATTCCTCCACGGAGAGAGAGACACACAGAGAGAGAGAGAGAGAGAGAGTAATGCATGGAGCAGAGCTGCACAGTGCACTGCAGGCCAGCGCTGGTCGGGGGTGGCGTGAGGAAGAAGAGAAGAAGAGGAGAGGAGAGCAGGAATGAGTTGGAAATGATTTAAGAGATGATGAGGGACTGGTCACATCACCGCTGCTGCCTCCATCGATCGATGATCGATCAGAGGAAGATGTGCCGCCTGCTGTAAGATCCGCTCCCACGTCCGCATGCATGCATGCGTCTCTCCACGTAGGATACATGGCATCACAGGCTCACAGACCTCCCAGAGAGAAGCTCGTCGATCGATCTGGCCACGCAACAGCACGCTTGCTTGCATGGTGTACGTGCATGCGTGGCCACATATGTCACCATGCGCACACACTTGTACTGCCACGCAAGAAGCTTTTGGAGCTTCGATCGGTTTCCTTTCCTTGTGCTGTTACGGGCGCTCGATCCTTGGTTCAGCTTCCTCGATCGACGACGGCTGACAGCTCTGTCCCGACCGGCGCCCTGCAGCTTGCTGATCTTCTCCTCCTGTCGCACGCGTTCCAAGTCGTCTTCTCCGGCGAGTGGATGCACGGCGGTGCCCTTCCCTCTGCTCGTTTTGCATTTTTAGCAATATAACTCATGAGTTGTCCAATCACAAGCTAACCGATCCATGACAAATTTCTTTTAGAAAAATACATAAGTGTAGTGTACGTACAGTATATTTGAGAGCTTAACTCGCATCTGTCTGCAAATGAAAGTAGCGTACGTAGTTCATCTAGTAGGAGTATATGGAAATGAAAATAGACGAATTTAAATGTTTGTAATGTTCGTAGCATGACCGGCCTACATTTGCTACGACCGGTACTAGATGGAATCTCATTCAAGACAGCAGCATCCAACGGTCTTTCCATTTAGAAACTCTGGTGCAAGATCTGTCTCACGACAGGGATCGAGTACCTATAAGCCTGCTTAAAAAAAAGGCAGGCAAATGAGCTGGTGCTGTGCTCTACTCCTCCTTGTAGTATCGGACGAGTACTACAAGCATACGTACTCTACTCCTATACTAGACTTCTACACACACAAAGAGTACTAGCAATGGAGCGGCGTCGTAGGGCTGCACCACCACGTTCAATTCTGCGAAGAAGGCAAGCACAGTGAATGAATGAACGCGTGAAAGAGAGATGGGACGGCCGGGAGGGACAAGACGTTTATTTCACACGCAGATGACTTCAATATCCATGCAATTGCAAGCTACAGTAGCAGCCACTATCGCTGCTGCCTGCTGCTCCATAACAGGGGCCATAAAACCCTGAAATCTCTTTTGAATCGGAGCGAGATGATCGATCGATCTATCGGCTGTGCGCGTGGTCAGTGAGTCACTCGCCACTGATCTTGTTGCAGAGGTGTACTGCTGCTGCTGCTGCTGAATTCTTTGAGGAAAGGATTCTTTTGGTACTACGAGTACGTAGACGCTGCATTACATTGCATGGCATCGCAACAATGAATGCCTGCTTATGAGGAGCGTAGGAGCAAGCAAAGGGATTGGTCTGATCGAAGTAGAAGTAAATGAATTCGAAGGATTGAAAAAAGATGTTCTTCTCCTGTCAAGTTATTGCATGCGCTAGGAGTAGCAGCCGCTAGCGCCGCTGCATGCTGCAGCAGTAGGATCGACAGGTTAGTAGTACGTAGAGTTGCTGCAAGCAGACACATGCAGGTCAGCTTGTAGGAGTAGTGCATGGAGGTGCTGTTCTTAGCATTTTAAACCTTTTAGCAGCACGCAGCAGTACTACCAGAGTACTGTAGTCCTCGGCGAAAATTCACTTCGCTCTGGGCAGGAATTGAAGATTGCGTTCATTATATATCAACAACGGAGTGTATATGCATGCAGTGCTTGCGATCTGTACTTGCTATAGTGTAATGTTCGCCGAGATGGCATCGACGACGTCCATCAGATCATAATTAGTGGATGGATGGATGGCGCATCAGATCCTAATTAGTGGAAGCGTGCAGTGCGCAGGAGTGTTCTGATTCGGTTTTAATAGTAGTGCTGCGGCTAGCTGTGCTGGAACATGGAGCAGTAATATTATACGGTCCTATTACGCGTTTTTTTATTGGGACGTACTCGGAGTTGATGCGAGATCGATCATCACCTGAAGCTGTGAACAGTGTGCTTAATGATCGACCTGGCCTCCTAAATCTTTCTTCTGTTGTACTTCTCTGAAATGATGTGATTGTTTCTGTTCATGCGACCACTTAAATGGCCCTCAGACTGAAGACATGTTTACTACTACTCTGAACTTAATTAAGCCCTCATTATATAGTTTAGTACTACTAAAAAGTACACGATCTGCCGACAGTATTATATTTCTCTAATGGCATGGTCTATCTGAATTTGAATTCTGATAAGTTCATGCATGCAAGGAGAAAGTGAAGGCAGGTTTTATTTGTTTGAAGCAAATGGTAGTGATAAAAATGAGCCTGTGCATGCATGCAATGGAGCAAGAAGCAGCAGAATATGGACAGAGCAAGAAACTTTCTGACAGGTATTAACGTTGTCAACTTTGTCGAGCCAAGGAAGGAAGCGAGGAATGAATAGAATTATTGGCTCCGCGTAAGTGACCGAAAGCTAGAGCAGCAGCGCTGCAGCGGTGACGTTGCCACTGAAGAAACAGAACAGAGATCGACATTGCTGCATACCATAACTTCTCTACACGCAGTGCGTAGTGTAGGAACTACTGCTGCGGCTCTACATGGGTCTTTTTCTGGGACTCTCTCTCTCTCTCTCTCTCTCTCTCTCTCTCTCTCTCTCTCTCACACACACACACACACACACACACACACACACACACACACACACACACGCTGGTCGAGAGAGAAAGGCCTGAAGAAGAAGATGCGTAGATGTACTTTTGCAGCAGCTGGCATGCAAGCGGCAGTAGCATCAGAGCGTGTGCACGGCATGGCGCATGGCATCTTGTTGGTCAACTCCCCTTTTGATCAATCAAATCAGACGATTATATCAATGGATTGAATCACTCGGCGGCGTGTTTGTACAGACGCGGCCGGACGCGGGAAATTTCGAGAGCCGTATGAACAACAAACATGACACAGGCCGGCCTCTGTACGTGTCGATTAATGTTTTCCGTTCTGGAATGAATCCAACATGGTGGAGCATGATCGATATCATGGCCGAGTTACTCCAGTACCGTTGGATCGTAATCACTGCATCTCTGAAAAATTTTCTCCGATACGGCATCCAGCAGCTAGTTACTCCGGCCTAGCGTTATTATTTTTGCGCGTGTTCGTATATTCCGACACAGCATCTTGCAGAAGTTTAGTGTTTCCGGTAAAAGAAATTCTTCATTTTTTTTAATTGTTGTCACCGTTGACTTCTAATTCTAACTTTAACTATTTATTTTATTCAAAATTTTTACAAAATATAATATTTTTTATTATAATTTTATTTATTATTAGAATTATTTGAATCATAATTTAAAATTTTACACATTTAAAATAATTTTTTAATAAAATAAATAATCAAAGTTGAAGTTAAAAGTTAACTGTGACAACAATTAAAGAACCGAGGGCTTGCTACTTACTGCGATCGACGACGATACTACGATGGTCCTAGCAGCTGCTAGCTTCATATGGCGCAACTAATATGTGGTCGACGTCAGCGCCCATGCAATCCGGATCGGCGTAAAAACCACGAGCTGGTACACATGCTAGCTGCATGCCCTGGAGATATAGATACAGTATAGTAGATGCTACGAAATGAGAGGGTTAAATGGCTCTGAATGTTCTTAAAATCGACATAACGGATGCGTAGGACAACGTTCTGAATTGAAT
Organism: Zoysia pacifica; assembly: GCA_001602315.1. Lineage (NCBI taxonomy): Eukaryota > Viridiplantae > Streptophyta > Magnoliopsida > Poales > Poaceae > Zoysia > Zoysia pacifica. Next base: position 235,780 of record BCLH01000115.1, read on the forward strand.
TGAGTGTGTGGTGCGTTTGTATCTCGATCGACCGGATCGCCTCGTAAGTGACGTTTCGATTTCAAACATGCATGGTTATCTAGAGGTTAGTAGGAGTAGGAGTAGCATTTTGTTAGACACTTACCGTAAAGTCTAAACAAACTTCTTGAGTTTAAGTACACATGCGTAGCATATGGATGAATGCATGTTCCATTCATAGTAATCAAATTCGATGAATGCTAGCTAGTTAGAGCTCTCAGTACTCCTACGTAGTACTACTTGCATGTAGCACTAGATCAATTTCACCGAATAGGTGGTTTGCAACGAAAACGTAACAAGACGTCTAGATAAATGCATAATCAACAAACAAATTACGGCCGTTTGAATCTTTGGAATTGAATTCATTTTAAGAATTATAATTTAAGTATAGTTTAATTAAGCTAATATAATTGTATATGGAATATATTTGTATATTTATTGTTAGATATATAAGAGTGTGTTTTAAATTAGAGAATATAATTGTAATGTAATGGTCTATAAAATTTATTTTCATCTGTCACCCTATATAAATTTGAGATAGACTTATTTGTGAGGTTAAAAAAATTTTAAAATCTCAGATTTCAATTCTTAAAAAATGAAGGGATCCAAACCGCGTAGAATATAGGAGTATATCTAATCTGAAGTGAGCCAAGCGAATTGGACGACAAAACGATGATGGACAAATGAGTAGAGTAGTACGTACGTAGCCAGCACTAGCTATAGTCCTAGGATCACGTAGCCAGGAATGTGGGGAAAAAGAGGAACCGATAGCAATGCCCAATGAATATACAGTACTGCGTATATTTGCAAGCAAGAAAAATACGGTTATGTGGCTCGCAGCGCGTACGAATACATAGGTACGTACGCGTCAATAGACAGGATCGAACAAGGCATTCAGCCAGGCCGTCAGATGTAGCAGCTGCAGCATCACATCGCTCGTCCTATCCCTTCGCCTTCTCTCACCCAGAGCTGCAGCCAGTTTGTGTGTGTTTGTGTGTGTCGACGATCGAACACGACTAGTCGATCCCCTGCATATGGCCGGCTTGGCTTGGCTTCTCATTTCAGTTTCTTCAGTTACTTCGATCGTCAGACCATCAGGCGCGACAACACATCACATTTGGATCGACGGATGGACGTATGCATGCACATGCATAGCACCATCCTGCATATGCGGCCTCCAGCTCCAGGTGGATAGAAGTACTGTAGTAGTACTAGTACGAACGGCAGCCAAAATAATTAGTAACACAGAAGTAGTAATATTTTTTTTAAAAGAAAACTATACTACTGTTGTGAGCGTGTATATATATACACTCATAACAATAGTAGTATATAATTGAATATGTGAATATAAATAATACTCCTCCTCCTAGTACAAGATACTTCCTCTGTATCAATAAAAATTTATTTCTATTTTTTTGTTGTCTAAAGTTTTGATCAATAATGTGAATAAATTCGATTAAATTTAAAAATTTAGTATTTATACTTTTAAATTCATCGAAAGAAATATTTTTATAATATATATAATTTATATTATTAAAAGTAATTAAATGTATCTAAATTATTAATCAAAGTTGTAAGTAAAAAAAATAAAAATAAACTTTTATTACAGTACTTGACCTACTAGAAAGCTGTAGGCTCCCTGCTGCGTCCTGCGTCCTGCGCCTGCGCCTGCGCCGTGGATTCTGAATTCCTGATTAATTGGATTCCGCGTCCATTCCTAATTAATCCATCCATCCTGGCCACTCTAGCATCTACCAGTACGCTGCTTGACGATGCTTATACTGCAGGAGTAGATCCGTTTCCATGTCTATCAATTCCATCCGTCCAATCGTCAGATTTGGATTCAGGTCGTTTCGCAAAGATTTTACTACTGTACAGTAGCATGGTACCGTGTCATCTTGACCTTTAAACATGATTCTTGCTGTATTAGCTTGACCTTTAAACATGATTACAGATCACAAAGCGTACTAACGTGATGTATGTTTGATCTTTTTTTGTACTACTGCTCCTATACGCAAGAAAGTTGTTTGAAACCAACTTGGATCAAAACTGATCAGTAGAGTATTTGTGTGTAGAGGGGCACAGGAGACCGGCTCAGCAGTCAGCAACGTAGACGCATGCATCTAGCTCTTCGAGTTCAGCATGGACATGCTACTGTAATAGAGTACTAACGAATGGGGTTAATTAACAAGAATACTAATGTGTTCAGAGTAATCTTCTAGTACTCCTATAGCTGCTTGTCCATCCGGCCGCTGTGGCCCTTGCATCTTAAGTACTGATCGGGCAGTACCACGTGCGATCTACTACTGGAACAAGTACTACTTCGATCAGCTTAACTGTTTGCCACATCTTCCGGCAGCGGTCTGTCGATCAATGGAGGGGCGCGTACATGGTTCTGGCCGTTTCTTCGTGAATGCAAGCTGCTTGTGTGGAACAGGGTTCAAACTTATCGTTTCAATCGCAAAAACCGCTTCGGAGCGGATTGATAAAAACAGCGAAAATTATAAAAACTGTTCGGTTTTTTTTTTAAAATTTAATTTTCAAATTTTAGGACGGTTTGGACGGTTTGAAAGTGTTAAACCGCGAGATTTTTGCGGTAAACCGTTTGATTTATCTAAAAACCGTGAAATAAGTGAAAATTAAGAAATTATATTAAAAAGTGCTGGAAAATTGAGCATGAACTATTCTAATTTCTTTTAATATCAACATTTACAATATACTTCATCCACAAATAAAATATAGTTATTTATTTATAACAAATTCAAAATTCGGAACACAATAAATTCATATATACATGTTGTTTATTCACAGCAAATTCAAAGCTCATACATAGTTTTTGAAGCACATTTTACTTGTGAATTGTACTATAATCAAAATATGCATGTTTCGCATTCTTCACTTGAGAGGAGTTGAATTCCTTTAGTAGCTAACAACTCCGCTTCGAATTTTTTTCAAGATTGTCCCGTCTAAGCAGTAGTTGTCTTCCATTGCGAGTATAACATGTTATAAAACTCTGGATTTTGCAATTGTTATACCCATGTGGTGAGAGGTTGTGTGCTACGATCACCGTACAGATAATTATAGTACTTTTTACTTTGTCTGTATAAGAAATCTTTGTCTGACGCAGAATAGTATATGCCGTAGTAATGTTGTCTTCCTCTATCGATATCTTTGGTGACTGTGGGGCACCATAGTCTTCATCCTATGTAGCATGGGTATAGTCTGTCTCACCTGACAAAAAAATAAAGTATAAGATAAATGAGTCAAAATTGATCGTATGATGCGAAAAATTTGTTACCTGTGAAACGATGAGATGTGACCGGTGCCTGTGACTCAGAAATTATACTGCCTGGTGGGTCTCCAGATATAGTCCGGGAGCTGCTATTATTTGATTTCTGGTACACTAGGCTTCGTCTAGCATCTCCAGAATCTGTGGAGTCGTCATTGTCTACATTCTTACCTTTTTCTTTGCTTCTTAACCTCATCTTTTTACCACTTTTTTCGATCTTGCACTTTGAACCTTTCTCTTGCCTATGTGAGTATCACCCACATTTTGATCCGCTCATTCAGATATTGTTGCAGCACGAGACAAGCGCAGCAACTGTCTATCAGCATCATCATCTGTAACAAGACGGCTGGGTACAGGAATGTCAGTCTCAGTGCCCTCTTCATCAAGAACAGGGTCAGAATTGGATCTCCCATGTTCTATCCATTCTCGAATAGGATTTGAAGAATCATACAACGACAGCTTCATGAGACGATCAAATGGATCGGCTTCTAGTGGTTTATATATCCACGAAACATCTCGTATACAGATTCGAAAGTTGTAGTTAACATACAACAGCTTATGCAATTTCTCATGAGATAATTTATTACGCACCATCGTGTGGATCAATGTAAATGTACTCCAGTTGCGCTCACAACCACTGGATGATGCACACTGTGAGACTATCCGTAATACAAGCTACTGGAGATGAGGTGTGTCACCTCCAAACATGTTCTATCAAGCTGCAAGAGAAGTATTCTTATTCACTGTCATTCTGTTGGCCAACTCAGTGCCAAATGAATCTTGTTTTCTTCTAAAATTTTTTGTCTCCTGCAGGGTTTGCACACACAAGTCGGTTGAAGCTATGCGTGTAAATGCCTCTCGAATATCGTTCATCATATTTCGACCCATCCCGTAAGAATAGTGATTTCTTGGGTTCAAAGATCCAGCTGCACATGTAACAATAGTTAGATATTGTTGCAGTACAAACAAAAAATACAACAATATTTTTTTAAGTACATATTATCTGCATTCACAAAGGTATCATTGCAAAGATCCACCATCCTACGATTTATAATGTCTATGTATCTCTACATCTCTCGCTCATCATTTCTATAAAGGGCTTCATACTCATTTTTACATAAATGATATCTGAGAAGTACTTCACTCAAGATAGAGCTTTTGTCTTGATCAGCAAACCGAAAAAATGCATACGAAAGTTGCACTGCATCTACCACATGTTTCATTGAATCTCACCATGACATGCTTGCTAGGCAGAAGTGAGCATGCATTCCGTCCTCAGTATTGGCAAATCTACTATTTAAAAATGTCTCAGAACCTATCTATGTCATGAATTTTTCTCTCCGACGAAGCATACTCTTAAGAAACATATAATTTGTGTCAAAACGTGTTGCATTCCATCTAATCAACTCACTATCAATAACATTGATCATTATAGAGTGCAACTGATTATGATTATACAACCAACGAGAAATATTACGAACCGACTGTATCATAGCATTATGCTTTGAAAACTCACCAATAGCCTTTAGCATCAGATTGATTATATGGGCCACACATAGTTGTCAGACAATATGAGTATACTTGTTTATTAGCAGCTTGCACGCCTATTTATAATTTGAACCATTATCTGTAATAAACTGCACAATATTATTTGCACCTACATCAATGCATACTATATTCATTTCCTGCACTAAAATATTTCTTTGTTCAAAATACCATAGGTACAAATAAAATAAATAGTGCACAAAACTGTTTCATTGTTCAAATATCATAGCTGCAAATAAAACAAATAGTGCTATAGAATAAACATATGTCTCGTACCTTGAATCTGAAGTCCGCAGATTGACTGTGCCCCGTAACATCACATGAGTTGTGAAAAAATATGACACCATTACCGTAGATCATAAAGTTTATCAAGCTCATTCATGTAGGGCCAATCCAAGAGTCACACATAATCGTGACATCGTACATCGGCCACTTCATCTTGAATTTATCGAATTCTTTTTTGATGTCTTGCTCGTTAGCATCAAGATACGTACCATCTATTTCCCTTCCAGTTGGGCTAGACACACCCTCACCTGCAAATATCATAACACACGATATAAATATGATAACATATAACGAAACATGTAATACAATAAAATAAAGGTCTCGTACCCCATCTATGTGTCTCCTTTAAGCACTAACAAAGTATGAACTATCAGCTTTTCTACCGAGATGGCTTCTGTATAAAATTTTTTTGACCATGCACATCCAATAGCCGACTTTGCTAGCTTGCTTTTCGCAGTCCATGGACCTGTATCGATCTTAGTTTGAATCTGTTCATTACCTGACCTCTATGATGCGGACCTCCTCATCATTCCAAATAATCCAGACTCACCACCTCCCTGTGACAAACCAGAAGCACCTTGCGATGAACCAGCACTAGCACCACCACTCTCGAATTGATCACCATATGAACACTGACGCTGTTGGAATTCCTCCTCCTCTCTATATAACCTCATGATAGCCTGCATCTCTTCATCGTCCTCCTCATTGACATTTTTTCTTTCTGCAACTTGGTGCTGTCTAAGAGTCTTTTTAGCTCAGTGCTTACTCTGCTCGGTGGTTTTATTAAGCTCTCGACGAAAATAGTCCCGCACGTCTGTGGGAACATGAGGACACTCAAGTACGCTGCTTTCACGATGTGCCAAATGTTGTTTGAATCGTGTGGCACCACCCCCTCTCTTCACGGCTTTGCAATATTTGCAACGAAACTCGAGATACATGTTATCCCCGTGCTCTCAAACTAAATCGAACTGATCTGACATCTTACAACAAACAATTCTTGAAAATGACCAACTATGTTTTAAATTTGCTAACAAATTGACCAATATTTGAAAAAAAACAATCATCTCACCTTCGCTGCTATGGAAACACAGTAGATCGAACGGCTTTCCGTGCTAATCGGGCGGCTTACCGCGAAAATCGCGCGGTTCACTTGTGGCGACGGCTAAATGCCCGTGCCGCGCGGCTAGCCGCTTCTGGAGAGCGGCTTACCGCTCCAATCGGGCGGCTTGCAGAGCGCTCGACGCGCGTGGGGCTAGCCGCTTCTCCGCCGTGGTTTGTGGCGTGCGGGCGGTGGACGCTCGGTCGCAGCAGGCGGACGGAGAAAGGGGAGAGGATAGAATGGCCGGTGAGTGGCGTTGAGGATAAGGTTTGGTTATATATTTTTCATCCAATTTTTCTCGAATTTTTTCGTCATCAAAATCAAAAAAAATTAAAAACTAATTCAACCAATAAGTTGCATTTTTATCTAGTTTTTTAACATATTTTTTTTATGAAATCCACCAAATTTTTAAAATTCAAAAAAAATTAAATTCGAAAACCGCTAAATCGCTCAAACCGAACCGAAGCGGTTTAAACGGTTTTCGCGAAAACCGCGCGGTAAGCCGCGGTTTTGCGACCTCTGGTGTGGATAGCAATTCTTGTGACTTTAAGCTCCGGCGCCATATGGTCCCTTGCACAAATTAAATCAAGGTTCTACTGTAGTAGTGTAATGGTAGTCAACAATATGTGTGTGTGTGTGTGTGTCTGTTTTTCTACACGTATATAGCCGGCAGCTGGGAGTAGTGCGCGACCTATACGCAAATACTATACGCGCTAGTACATGTAGTCATCATATAGCGTATAACAATACAAAAAGGATGGAAGTAATTACTCACTGAAACCTGCTGGTCTACTTTTGCAGTCTATACTCCTCCTACCTCCGTCAACAATGTAAGTATTTTAAAGAATTTGTTTTTATTTAAAAATGTAAGAATTTAAATAGTGTGAATGTAAAAAATGAAGAGTGATTAAGATGAGTGCGAAGATTTTGCGTGTGTTAAAAGTAAAAGTAAAATAATATTTTTATTTGATTTTTATTTTATATTGAGAAATGTACAAATTCTTACATTCTTAAATGAAGGAAGTACGCGTGGATCAGAGTACAGAGCGGTGGTGGTCGCAGAGCTGCGAGCCCTAGACGGAAAGCACCATTTAGTCAGCCCTTCAATTGCAAGGACACACCCCAGTGGCTTGGCTGCTGTAGCTGAGGCAGCACGCAGCTATACTCCTACTCCATGGATGCTGTCGGGCAGGCTAGCTTGAGGCCGGCCGGCCGGGGCCATCATCACCTCATAATTCTTGGGTTTCATCCCGACCTGAAATCCTAGACAGATCCTCAAAGAAAAAGAAAAAGAGCTCTCTATCCACAGCTCCCTCTGACTGCAGGCCTGTCTGAACTAGGCAGAGGGCGACATGACGTGTTAAAATAAATTTCGCATTAGATGCAAAAACATTCAAGGCGTTCGCAGTTTGCAGGAGTGTAAACCAGACATTTTCTAATCGGGAATGTACAAGTGAGCATGGGACGGCTCGTCGTCGCCCCGACAGCTTTTTTTCAGTTCTTCCGCACTAACAGGATCAGTAATCGTTCTACTACTCCTTTTGATCCAATTCAACAAAAGAATTTGTCGTCGCTGCGTGTCCGTTATAAATTTAACGTCAATGGCTAGTTCAAATTTGAAACCACTGATGACAACAATTTTAAAACGGCGTGAGCAGGAGTACTAACTACAGCAATCCTACAACGAGTGACCAAATAGACGCGACTGCAGTATACGTACTGTACCTATATCTCCTCGCGTTTGAAGCTGGAAATCGGGAAAGACAGAACGAACGTAGGAGTACCTGCATCCCAGCAATAAATAAACACATTTATACAGCAGTTTAAAATTTTGAAAAAATGTTTCTCCCTTCACTTTGTCATGCATTCGTAACAGCTAGCTACAGTACAGTAGTAGCTTACTGATAGATCCCTTTCAAAACTGTTCGACAGAAATCTGAATCACTAGCAATTGATTGGATGATATTATCATCCAATTAATTATTACTGTAGCCAACATTAGTAATTTAAAACGGAATGAAGTACCTAAAAACGCACAACGGTCATTGGATTGTCTTTGATGGAGTTAATCGATCCATCAGAAAATCCGTCATCCGACGGCACACGTTCTTGACGGCCACACCGTGGCTAGCTGTTCTTGCTAGATTACTCCTAGTAGTATCAGAATTCAGAACGAAAGAAATGGACAGCATAGGAGTACCAATGAACAGTACGGATTCTCTCTCCTCTCTCTCTTCCTCTCTCTCTCTCTCTTTCACATGCGCCGTTGACACCTCTCTCGACTTGTTGCAAATGCGCCGTTGACACACATCTCTCTCTCTCTCTCTCTCTCTCTCTCTCTCTCTCCATAAACTGTCACCGTAACGGTAGCAGTACTCTGTCCCGCTCTCGCTCTCTCTCTAGAAGACAATGGTGGGGGAGGGGTATGTATAGTGTCCGCATCCATTATATATACTGCAGACAGGAAGCAAGAAGCAGCAGCGAGTGGCGTTATATGCTTCATCCTCTTCCTCCGTCGTCTTCAAGCTCTGCTGATTGCTGAAGCAACAAAACAAAACAAAACCCCATCCACTACCGGTCGATCCTCTCCTAGTACCCGTTCTGTCTCCTCTCCACAAACCAACCAACCACAACCACAGACAAACAAGCTGATCCAACAGCAGCAGGTGCGAGCTGATCATTCCACTAAAGATCGATCACGTTAGCTCATCCGTACATACGCTCTCTGTGCTTTGCACCTCGCGTAGCTGCTAGGAGTAGCCAGGAAGAGAAGAAGACGACGACATGCCGTCGCAGCAAGGGGGTCAGCAGCAGCTCCCGACGGGTCCGACGCGGTGGTGCCCGACGCCGGAGCAGCTGATGATCCTGGAGGAGATGTACCGCGGCGGCCTGCGCACGCCGAACGCGTCGCAGATCCAGCAGATCACGGCGCACCTCGCCGCGTACGGCCGCATCGAGGGCAAGAACGTCTTCTACTGGTTCCAGAACCACAAGGCCCGGGACCGCCAGAAGCTGCGCCGCAGGCTCTGCATGAGCCACCACCTCCTCACCTGCGCGCACTACTACGCCGCCGCCGCCGCGCACCACCACGGCCCCGGGTTCCTCGCGCCGCCGGTCACGGTGCCCGTGCCGCCACCGGCTTACGGATGCGGCGCTGGCGGCGTCTTCGACCAGGCAGCAGCCGTCGCAGCCGGCCCGCTGCTCGCACCGACGTCGCCTAACCCCGCTGCCGCCGCGGCGTACGGTTACTACTACCCCGCCACGGCCTTCGCGGCTGCACCGCCGGCCAGCAGGTGCGCCGGCGGCGCCACCACTCACCCGTCGCCCAACCAACTGCTCAACTACCATCAGGTACGTGCATGACCGGTCACGACTCTCCGTGGTGTTGTTCATTATCATGTTCTTTAATTGTTAGCCTTCTTTGATCTGATTAATTACAACGTGCTGCATGCAGGGTGGAGGCGGTGTTGCACCGGCGGACGCGCTCGGCCGACCGGAGTACTCGCTGGGGAAGCTGGACAACTTCGGCGTGTCGGCGGCGCTGGACAACGTAGACTTCGACATGGTGCCGGCGGGGTTCGAGGTGTCGGCAACGCCGCCGCCGGCGTTCTGCAGGCAGCTGAAGACGCTGGACCTGTTCCCCGGCGGGCTCAAGGAGGAACAGCACGACATGGTTTGATCGATCTGCCACCCACAGCAGAAACACTGACATGTTCTTATTAATGTTGTCTTAGGTCTTATAAAGCTAGTGGAGTAGGATTATGTAGTCTGTCGTCGTCTTGTTGTTCGATCTTCTTCTTGATCTGTTCAGCAGTTGAGATGCCGGTGCACTTAGTCTAGGCTTAGAGGTGGTGTACGTGGGGATGTAGCTCAGCTAGAACTATAAGGGGATCAGAGTGCATTGATTATAATAGGAGCCGTTATGGAATGTGAATGTAGCTCTAAGGCAGTATCTTAGCCTGGTTGGAACGCAAAAATCTCACAAATATTTTAAGACCACTTTTAAAACGTAGATTTTTTTTAATATATATTTTTTTGTGAAATTAAACTAATTCATATGAGATTTTAAAAAATTCTGTATTCCAAAAAAGGTCTAAAGATAGTATCATAGTCTATTCAATTTTATAAGGAAAAATTATAAGAACTAGCAAATTTTCGAGTTTCAAACAAGGTCTAAAGCTTTTAGCTGGCTGTAGCATTGGCTTTGCATTAACTGATGGTGGGAGATCAGCGAGAGCAAACTGTACTATGATGAAATGGAATGTTTCATGCCTGGTCCCAAGCCTCTCTCTCTCTCTCTCTCTCTCTCTCTCTCTCTCTCTCTCTCTCTCAATGTCTTTCGACAGTACATGACGGATCGGAGCTGCTTCGCATGCATGGTTGCCGACGACGACCATGCACTGTACGTACGCGTACCGTATGTGTCTATCACGTGTGTATTCTGTACGGCGGCTGCGTATCTTTGCGCGGTCGGCATGTCGTCACGAATCATACGATACTGTACGTTCTAGACGAATACGGACCGACCGCAACGAGGCCGAAGCTGTAATGCGGCCGATCAGAGAATAAATCGTAGCCCACCCGGACACAAAACGTGGGCCGAGACGTTCCGGCCCATGGAAGCCCGCTTGGAAGGCACCAACCAAGCAACTGCAATCCAGCCTGCCTGCCCTGGAGCAGCAGAGATCGATCCCCTCCGCTCGATTTGTGCCGGAATCCGCTCGACTTCGTCCTTCCCCTTCCTGCGGGTAAACTTCTCCTCCTCACCGCTCAGCCGTTCCCTTGTTCCGCGTGTTGTTGAAGGGATAGGTATTATAATTAACTGCTGGGTAGGGCAGGTGCTGTAAATCGAAGCTGGTGTTTGGTATTGTGAGGAGGACGCCTCTGCTAATTTTTATAGGTGCGCGTGCTCCGAATTCGTCACAACCGCGCGCTAAGTTTGTTTTACTCGGTTATTCTAACCTATAATCGAGCCTATTTGATGAGAAGTCAGGGTGAAGTGATTCCTTTCTTCTTCTTCTTCTTCTTCTTCTTTTTTTTTTTTTTTGAGCAAAGAAGTGATTCCTTTCTTGCTTTTGGGGAAGTCTGTTGTTGCAACTCTGCTGTCGATCAATGTAGAACAAGGTTGAAGTACTTTTTTTTTTTTTTTGCTTTAGTACTTGATGTAAATTGCGCTGTTAGGTGCTGCTGTAATATGGATTTCAGTTAGGTCGACTAATTTAGAAATGATGTGTATGAAATTGGTTGACAAGAAAGGAGTCTGTGAGCTTGATTCTTACTTGTCACTTTAATGGTAATCCTACATTGTTTCATTCGGTCTTAACTGTAACAAATAGGGTTCCTGAGTTCGACCAGTGATTTTCACGATTACTCATGCTAACGCTTGTTCTTTAATACTAGTAGCTATTTGTATCTTATTTTAGGTTTCCTTGGTATCAATTTTGTACAAAACTTCAGATGCCTGGAGGAGCTTATACATTTGTGAATTGGAAGAGTTATGTACCACTATTTTGCATGTGCTCTGTCTTTGCTTGCAGATTACTGCTAAATTAAATTCTTCTCTTAGATGTATTTTTTTCTATATGTGGATGTAACTATTGTTTAGTGGCAAACTAATTTTTTTCGAATAATCAAAAAATGGGAGAAAACTAGTGAGGTTTGATCTGTTTACAGCTTTGAGATAGCATCTGAGTTAGCTGTTATAGTTTGGGTCTTTTTCATATACTTGCTCAGGGTCTTTTTTCAAGAAGAAAAATATTTGTTGCTCAAGGTATTTATAGTGCTTGCTTTACTTTTCTGCAGATTAGGTCAGATGGGTTTCCTGCAGAACACTTTCTCACTGTTGATTGGTACCGGGTGCGGTATCTACATCGCCCAGAACTACAACGTCCCAAACATAAAGAAACTTATGAGGAGTTTGCTGGGCCGAGCGAAGGAGCTCGAGGAGTCTTACAAGAAGCCCAGCAACGGAAAGAACAAGGATTGATGAGTAGATTTGACGCATGCTCCATCATGTTTAGGGAACCGCCAGTTTATATGACAGGCTAATTGATCTGTATTCAGATACTCCGTTTGAGATACTGTAGTTCGTTCAGTAATATTTTCTTTCTGCATATTGTCTGAAATAGAAAACTTCGTACTGTAAGTGCATCTCACGGTCGACCCTTGCCATGGATTCTGTATGGCAAACTAGCAATGCAAATTTTGAATGAAGGTATAAGCAGTTGACCTGCATTCTGAAGTTTGATAATTTGATGATTCATGTTGGCTTGTAGAGACACTTTTCATGCCTGTGTCGTGACTTTTTTTATTTTATTCTGATGAAGCCTTGATCTGTGTTGTCTGATGAAGCCTGGCACTGATCTGTTGCCGTTTTGTCACCTTCATAGGAGTAGTAGAAATGTCACCAGGAACCTGGATCTGCGGTTCGCTGCTGTATCCTTGATCTTTGACTGTGTAGATCAAGGTTGCGTGTCGCAGCTCGCAGGCTGGCCGATTGTTTTGTTTATCAGTTAGAACAGCGCTTGGATTGGATGGGTAACCTCTATTTTGTGAATTGTGAAAGGAATCTTCATCGTGGTGAGCAGCATCCTCTGCAAGTCTCATTTTGTCAACTATCGAAACGGGTCGACCAACTTTGCAGCTCGTCATTGTAGAATAATTGTACTGCTAACCTGCATCAGAGACGTAACTCAATTTTAATCGTCATGGTTCAGTAAAAAATCAATTTTAATTGCCGTGCTTTCCAACACTTCACTTGCTTCCTCCTCCCGCCGCAGCAACACCGGCGAGTTCTTGCTCACTGCCTCAGCTCACTGGAGGTCCCCGTTTACCATGGCGCGCGGCGGCGGCAGCGAGGGCCGAGGGCACCAGCTGACGCGGAGTGATGGCGTTGCTGGAGCAGGTGGCGCTGCTGCAGGTGGACCCCGGGTTCTGGGCCTGCTGGCGCGAGTTCCTGATGGGCATGGTCAAGCCGGTGGCGGGCACCGCCGTGGTCGCCATGGTCGTCGCGCTGAGCTTCACGCAGGGCCTCGGGATCGAGGGTGAGATGGTCTACGCCGTCGCGCGCTCCTTCCTCCAGCTCTCCGTCATCGGCTTCGTCCTCCAGTTCATCTTCACGCAGAAGAACGCGGTGCTCTGCTGCATCCTCGCCTACCCCTTCACGGTATTACTTCAACTATATAGCTGCAGTTCTTGTGAACTTTGTGCTCCGTTCTCGACGTGCCAAAGATAAAATATTAACGGCTGGATCGAATGCAGGTGACGGTCGCCGGCGTCACTGCCGGGCAGCGCGCGAAGCGGGTTCCCCGAGGGGAGTATATAGCCTGCGTGTCCATCCCGGTCGGCACGGCCGTCACCATGTTCCTGCTCGTCGCGCTCAACGTCTTCCCGTTCACGCCCCGGTACATCATCCCCGTCGCCGGCATGATGGTAGGAAACGCCATGACCGTTACGGGCGTCACCATGAAGAAGCTCCGGGACGACGTCAAGACGCAGAGGAACCTGGTAAGGTGTTCTTTCTTTCTGTTCCAGCTCTTACGCCAAATAATCAACTAATGTTAAGTTTTTTTTTTCTTGTTCTTGAAATGATGTAATCAGGTGGAGACTGCAATTGCTCTGGGCGCAGCACCGCGGCAAGCGACGCTGCAGCAGGTGAAGACGTCGCTGGTGATCGCTCTGTCTCCGATCATCGACAGCGCCAAGACGGTGGGGCTGATCACTCTGCCGGGCACCATGACCGGGCTCATCATGGGCGGCGCGTCGCCGCTGGAGGCCATCCAGCTGCAGATCGTGGTGATGAACATGCGCCTGGGCGCCTCCACCGTCAGCAGCATCCTCTCCACCTACCTCTGCTGGCCAACGTTCTTCACCAAGGCCTACCAGCTCGAGCACAAGGTCTTTGCTGATTAGCCAGTGACTGCAATCTCCTGGTTGATAAGGGTTGTGACTGCTTAAAGATCTGTCTTTTGAGATCTATGTCGTGCTACAATAAGTGAACTTTCATATGAAAGGAATTGTTGTACTATCTCTATCTTAAATTATTAAAAAATTTCAAATTATAAATCGTTTTTACTTTTTAAAATAATTTTTTTATTTTTTTAATATATCTCTACTCTATTTTTTCTTTATTTTTAAAACATTTTATTTTTTTTATGTCGAATCTAAAGCAATTTATTAAAAAAGCTTTTTTAAAAAATAAAAAAAGATGAAAAGAGTACAATACTGTTTAATAACCGTTAAAACTGATCCATTTTCGACAGTTTTTCGAAGCTGACCACGACAATGGCCACGACGGCCGGCTACCAGCTCCCTCCAGCCGGAGCGGCTGGCCGGCGACGCCGCAACAGAACAGATGCTTTATTATCTGACAGTACTTTATTTGGGCCTGACATCTGGGCCACACCTACGCGCTGGCCCACCACAGCCGTAGCGTACCTCACAGTCACAGCACGGAAGCCGCCTACCCCACGTCGTGCCCGGACACAGTGACAGCACTACGAAGCCGACGACTTTTTTTGGCGGCACCGCAGCTGCACAGTACAAGTCCCGAAGTCCTCCACCTCACCAGGCACCACCTCCACCTCGACGCCGCCTTCCTCACTTGCTCCCGCCCCGCACACCTCCGATCTCCGGCCGGTGATCGTGTTCGTTGCGGAGGAGTGAGCGATGGAGCACGCGAAGGCGTTGCTGGAGCTGGTGGTGCGGCAGGTGGATCCCGGCGAGCCGGGGTTCTGGCGCGACTTCCTGGTGGGCATGCTCAAGCCGCTGGCCGCCACCGCCGTGGTCGCGATGGCCGTCGCGCTCAGCTTCTCGCAGCGCCTGGGCCTCGAGGGCGAGATGCTCTACGCCATCGCGCGCGCCTTCCTCCAGCTCTCTGTCATCGGCTTCGTCCTGCAGTTCATCTTCACCCAGAAGAACGTGCTCTGGATCCTCCTCGCCTACCTCTTCATGGTAACCTCAGCAACCACTCGTCAACACTTCCCGATCACTCGATCTGAAACTTTGTGTATCGAACAACGCAGGTGACGGTCGCCGGTATCACGGCGGGGCAGCGCGCGAAGCAGGTTCCCCGGGGGAAGTACATCGCCTGCGTGTCCATCCTGGTCGGCACGGCCATCACCATGTTTCTGCTCGTCGTGCTCAACGTCTTCCCCTTCACGCCCCGGTACATCATCCCCGTCGCCGGCATGATGGTCGGGAACGCCATGACCGTCACCGGCGTCACCATGAAGAAGCTCCGGGAGGACGTCAAGATGCAGAGGAACCTGGTCAGTCCCCAGCAAGCTTGGTTCTTGGTTTTCTTTCTCATTGCATAGTTGTCGTCATCCAGCATACCATTACCATAAAAAAGAAAGAGTTTGTTCACGGACTTTAATTTCTTCAAAAAAGAAACTGTTCGCGAACGAGGAAGTCAGAAAGTGTTACATCAGGACCAGCTCTGAATCAACTTTTTTAAAAATGTTGCGTGACATGTGTTCCAAATTTTATTACTTTTGAAACCAAACTTTTATTAGATAGTAAAAGAAATGTAGAATTTTGGCCATCGTACATTATTCAGCTGATGCTTCTGGATCCAGCAATTTTGTTTAAAAAAATAGTAAAGCAGAAAGATTCATTGCTCCTTCCTGTATAATACTTTGCAGGTCGAGACCGCACTTGCGCTGGGTGCGACTCCACGTCAGGCGACGCTCCAGCAGGTGAAGAGGTCGCTGGTGATCGCTCTGTCTCCGGTCATCGACAACGCCAAGACGGTGGGGCTCATCGCTCTGCCGGGGGCCATGACCGGGCTCATCATGGGCGGCGCGTCGCCACTGGAGGCCATACAGCTGCAGATCGTGGTGATGAACATGCTCATGGGCGCTTCCACCGTCAGCAGCATCCTCTCCACCTACCTCTGCTGGCCAGCGTTCTTCACCAAGGCTTTCCAGCTAAATGAAAAGGTCTTTGCTGACTAGTAAGAAACAAATCTTAGTCAATGGAGTCTCTGTTGGCGTGAGAAGGGGTAAAAAGTGTTACTAACTTTAATTGCATATGTTAATGGTGAATCACTGAGTGAGCTTATTTTGATGGTGAATCACTGAGCATACACAAGCATGCAGTAATCATGCAAGTTTCCCCTAATGCAAGTCATGAAAAAACATGAAACTAGAACAGAGTAACTTGGAGAACTCTCTTTTTTGTTTAGCATCAACATAAGGAAATAGCATAAACTCACAGCAACAAGAAGGGATATTCTGACAGAACTTGTATCATAAGCATCAGCACTCAATGTCGTAAATTCGCAACAGCAAAAAGGATCTTTCGGTGGAGGATAAAAGCAGGGTACCAATCAACAACCACACAATAATCTTCTCAGCATTTTGATGAACAAGGTATCAGGAAAGGGTTATTCAATTAATTATTAGCACTAGATATGTCAATCGCGCAACAGCCAGACCAGAGTACTGAAATATAGAGTGAGGATGAACAATCATCCAACTAAATACATCTCAAACGCATTCCCAATAAAACATATTTGCCTGGAAGCCTACAGAGTTTTGGAGCTATCGACAATTTCATCACTTCCACTTCTTGAACTTGCCACCACCGAACATGCTGTGGCCGTGCTTGCCGTGCTTGAACTTGCCGTGGCCGTGCTTGCCATACTCGAACTTGCCGTGGCCACCATAGCCATGTCCATACCCACCGTAGGCTGCGTGCCCTCCAAAGACTCCATGTCCTCCGCCGTGGCCGTGAGAGAGTTTGTGTGCTCCATAAGCTGCAGCTGCAGCGGCTGCGCCTCCAGCTAACAGACCCATGTGGCTCCCACCATGGCTGCTTCCGTGACCTGCAGAGCAGGGTGTGTTTAGTTGAGCTGTAAGCTGTGAAAAAATAGCTGTGACCTGTGAGCTGCGAAAAAACAGCTGTAGAATATGAGCTGTGAGAAATGTAAAAACCGTTTGGTTTAAAGTAGCTGTGAGATTGTGAAATTGTAAGATAATGTGTGTGTATATATATACATTTGCTATTCTTCACATAGCCAATTAACCAGCTAACAACCAAGTCAAGTGACCAAAACCGACCAGCGTGCCCCTCCTGCGCGCGCCTGCGATCCGCGCCCACCAACTGACCAACTATTTTTATTAACTTTATCTTCAGTAATTTTTTGTTCCTATCGCGTCAGTAATTTCTCGACTCTATCAGTAAGTTTTCCTTCTTCAGTAATTTTCTTGGGTTTCTTTAGTAATTTCTTCCCCTCAATGCAGATCACGTCATTGCATTCCCCTCAATGCCGTCATCATCACCAGAGAATCTCTTAGCTACGCGGGTTTATACCCCCGAGTTCCTCCTCTCCACCACCGGACATAGAAAAACGAAGGAAGAGAAGCCGGCGGTGG
>BCLH01000115.1:253427-303039 GCA_001602315.1 Zoysia pacifica
AGGGCGCGCTCAATCGGGTGCGGTCGAAGGCGCACGGTTGGCTATATATATATATATATATAATTATAATTATATTACATAATTGTAATTATATATTATATAAACGTACCTATAGTAATATATAATTATAATTACAATTATGTAATATATAATTACATATAATTATAATTATGTATTATATAAATATAATTATATTGTATAATTAAAATTATATTACGTAATTGTAATTATATATATATATAACTGTAATATAATTATAATTATGTACTATATACAATTATAATTATATTACATAATTGTAATTATATAGTACATAAACGTACCTATAGTAATATATAATAATTATTATATATTATGTAAGTATATATAATTATAATTATGTATTATATAATTACATATAATTATAATACAATTATGTAATATAATTATAATATATATAAACTGACGCTGGCAAAAGCAAATCCAGATCTGTTTTTACTTTTGAATTAGGAGAAAGCTGCTTTCTCAAAAGAACTTTTATAAAAGTTCACCCCTTTGATTGAGCTTTTGGCTTTTGCAAAAGTCAAAAGCAGCTCAACCAAAAAGACCCTAAGAGTCCAAGGCCATTGGATCAGTTTCACTATTAGACAGAACAGACAACAAAACTACTGAACTCTCAACATGATTAAAAAAACTTTCAACAAAAGTTGATTCACAGCATAGAAAATGGCCTTACTGAACAAAAAAATGTATCTCGCAGAGCAAGAAAACAAACAATCTTCAGTGACTCAGTATAATATAAGGAAAATGGGAAAAGCATTAAGAAACTAAGCGTAGAATTGAAGATAAGTTCATACCACTCTGGTGAGATCCGCCGGGGTAGCCAGCAGGGGGATAGCCACCGTGCTGCGGGTAGCCACCTGGCTGAGGGGGCCCATGCTGCGGCGGGTACGCCCCAGGTGGAGGAGGATATGCTCCTGGGGGAGGTTGGTAAGCCCCCGGGGGAGGTGGGTAAACCCCCGGCTGTGGCGGGTAGCCCTGCGGAGGGTAGCCCTGAGGCGGGTACCCATGGCCACCGGCAACACCATGCATCAGGTTGGAGAAGAGCCCCTTGTCGCTCTCGTCATGCTTGTCCTTCCCTCCTCCCATTGTCGCCCCAACTACCTGAAGAAAGAAGAGAGAGAACATACAGTAAGCTGTGAAACACAGAACACTAGGATCTAGGACACAAATTGTTGTTACCATTGACTTTTAGTATCATCTTTAGACATTATTAAAAAATCAGTTCACGTTGTCAAATTACAAGTCGTGTTTCAAATACCTTTAGTGATAAAAGAAATTATATCAAATATATAAGATTTATCATACTTCGTAAATAAGACAAATAGTTAGAGATAATAGTAAAAGTTAATGGTGATAACAATTAGAAAACAGAGAAAATACTAGCTAAGTTTGGCCTTTAAAACAGAATTAGTAGCCTACTGAGATAACTAGGAATAACAAACTGGAGCAGTTGTACATTATAGCCTTTGCTATACACAAATTAACTGCACTCAGCGATCAGGTGAAGCAGGGAACAGATGATCACTGGCTTTCACTTTCGATGTGATGTTCCTATAACGCAGAACCATGCTCGATTAGGACCATCTTCAAGATAACCTCATTACATTAACCCTCAAAATATCAATTTCTTCACCACAACCCCACCAAAAGCTCCAATCCCTCCGCAAGATAAATTTCCCCACTTCCAAGCTCCAACTCGACCAACGAGAGGAAGGTTTGCAGGATCACCGACCCAAACCAAACAATCAGCTCTACGGATCACTAGATCTAACCGAACTATCACAAGGATGACTGATTTGCCAGTCCGAAGGGGAACGAGAAAAAAAAATCAAGCAAAATACTACACGCAACAGCACCACTTGCAGATACACAAACAAATACAGGCCAACACGGCATTGCGGAAGCAGAGCAGAGAGAGATTGAGCATACCAAACGTCGCGGGCTCCGGTGATCAATGGTAACAGCAGCGGAACAGCAGGGGAAGCAGCCGATCTCGGCGATTTCTCGGATGGTGAGAATGGGATTTGGCTGTTCCCCTCTCCTCTCCCGAGGCTATATACTCCACACGCGGGGAGGGGGAGGGCGCGACACGGAGCAAGGCAAGCCGCCCGTTGGGGAAACGCGTGCCGCCGCGTCCCTGACGTGCGGGTCACACGGGAGTCAGTTGGATGGATAGGCTGGCCCTCTCGCCGCCATGTGGGACCGTGTCACACGTTTACGCGTCCCATACACCTGCCCCACCAACCGGGCCCACCTCGCTGTAAGCGAAGTCTCAGCGAACCCCAACAGACGAAGAGTGAAGACGGCGGAAAGGTGGGTCGATGCGCGGCCCAGTTGGCCCGGCCCACTTGAACTCACAGATGAGGGCCCATTCTAGATTCGCTATGGGGCCCATGTGAACAAGATGGGGCTGGCTCGGCTCCGACCTCCGAAGCGTAGCCAGAGCCGATCGCAGACACAACATGAGCTCGGCACGCAGCGTCCAGACAGGATACCGGCTCCTCCAGGCCTCGGCAGGCGTTTGCGCGCATCTCCGTTTGCGACGTGCTGGCTCTGCTTGGTGGCGTCCACAACCTGTTCGGCGGAATGCCGCGCCATGCGATGCTAGCTGCAGCATCACCTCGACAAGGTACTCCGTGCTTACTGGCACCACAATTTTCCTGATTCCACCAGTTCGTCAGAATGAGCTTGCTGTGTGTTTCTTCTACTCTGGTCACGCCGTGTTGTAGCCCTGAAATGAACGGATCACATGTTTCACTGCCTCAGAACGTACACGGTACACCGAACACCTACACAGATTGAACTTTTTTATCCTCGTTGAACATAAACTGAATTTCTCGTGCCATTACAACCAACAATATGAAAATACAATCACTCTGTTTCATCGCACAAGTACACTGCCCTATAATGTCGAGCTATGAATGTTAAGAATACAAATACAAAAAATGTAGTATGCCCCCTTTGAAAACAATCTTCAGTGCACTGCAAGGACCTGATAATCAGAACACCATGTAGTCCATCAGATTTTTAGCTATATATAGCTGCAAATCTAGTCATTGAGCACTGAACAGGCAAGCTGGAGTAACTATTTCATTTTAGTGAAGAATGTCATGTCGCTGTTCTGCTTCTGAAATGCTGGATTTACACATGCAAACAGTGACGGCTTCTTTTTCTTCGCTGGGAAGAGGAACATTCGGAGTGGCACTTTTGATTTGGTGGGTGTGTTCCTCCAAGTGCTGGTAGCCTTGGGCGCCGATGAGCTAGTGCTCGTGAGTATGTTTGACATAACCTTTTCAATTTCTGTTTGGAGCCCTTGCACAAGATCCAAACCAGCCTTCAGTTCATTAGCAACTTTGTTGTTCTCCTGCTTCATGTTTGACACCTCCCCCTGTAATTTTGCAGCCTGGTATGAAGTGAATCTAGCCCTTTCCTCAATGTCTGCACCCATCTCCATGGTTTCTTCAATTTCTGCTTGTATGCTGCATAGGGAGTCAAACCTACACTGGAGTTCCCCTTTTAACATTTCATGTTGTTCCAACCAAACATGCAATTCAATCTTGAGCTCTCTTAGTCTCTTTTTAGTAGCTTCTGCATCAGATCTTGCCAGCTGGTCATCTGCACGATCTTTGATGGCCTTCAGCTTGTCCTCATTTATTAGCTTACTGATATCAGGTTGCATCTGTTCATACTTGGCCTGAAATCCTTGTATCTGTTGAAACAACATGCTGAACTTCATCAAGAACGCTAGGTTTGACTCCATTAATGCATCAATTTCTCTTCTGAACTTTTCTTCAAGAGGAGAAGGATTGTCCATCTCAACAACTCTTGTTGATTTGATGTCCTCCAGAATAATAATCTCTGGGCTGGGACCAGCATCGTATGATGAATCAACATTGTCAGGAGATTTGATTCTTAAGTTAGCTTTCATGCTAGAACTAGTCTCCTCTATCCTGGAAATAGATGATGCACTTTGTGCCCTTTGATGAATATGGAAAATGCTAGGAGTTCGTCGGTGGCCCCTAACTATCCCATCTTTTTCACTCAGAGACATGGTTGAATTCATCCGGTTGCCATTATTTGATGCATTTTTATAAGTAAAAGAGTTCAGTAGCTCATGAAGTGAACAAATCTCCGCGTCCTTCATTGCTTTGGCGCTCTGTAGTTCACTTATCATGGCTGTCATATCATTCAAGTGTTCCTGGTTTTTTGTCTCCACTTCTGTGAGCTTTCTTTTTGCATTCTTATAGTTTCGTAGGATGGAAGTACACTCAGCTAATAGCACCCTTTCCTTATCTTGGAGCCCATTCAAAAGCAAATCCTGCAGCTTAATCATGCTATCCTCTTGACCTCCAACATCTGCAACTTCAACACTATTAGTGGTCATATATGAGTTTTCTTCTGTATTTGTCTTCATATGTGGTTTGTTGTCCTCCTCAGTAATTCTGTTGCATGGTGTTGAGTAATCTTGCTTACTGTGTTCTTGTTTCACATTTTCTCCTGGGCCATTAGGGGGAATGAGATGCATCTGTTCTAATGAACCTCCCTCGTGGGAATGTATATATGATTGTACACTGCCTTTGGTGCTAGCGGTAATGTCATGGAGATGTTCTGGTTCCTCATTGATATTATCATCTGATGAATCATTATATGTATTTTCTGTTGTTCTAACATTCACTGATGCTGCGGCACAGGTCGAATTATCTTCAACTTTCCAACAGCACAGATCGTCAGTCTTTTCTAACTGGCAATGCTTTTCTGCTTTCATATCACTGTTAACACTTGATGACTGACTGTCACTAGGAAGTATAGCTGTCTCTGGTATATCATAATGTTCAGGAGATCCACCCACTTGTTGATTCCTTGCAGCTTCATCCCTCTCAGGATCTTCTTCTGATTGCCTTGTTTTGTCATCCTCACCTGATGGTTCGGTGCTAATGGATGTTGTTGCTTCATCAATCAGCATGCACCTAGAAACATCTTGATGCTCAATGAGTGGTAATTGCAGCACATTTAAAATATCATAGAATCTAGTTATCATTTCAGCAAAGTTGGAGTAGAATATTCTTTCCTCTGCATGGTAGGATTTGCAAACGTTCTCCACTCTAATAAGCTCCTCTTCTGCTTCCTTGAGGTTATCAATTAATTCATCTGGGCCATTGGCTAATTCTTTCTTCTCTTCCTCTAGTTTTTGCAACAAATTCTCCAGCTCATTGTTTTCCAGACATAGCCCCTTTATTTGTGCAGTCTGTGAAGAAATCATGAGCTCCAAATCCACAACTTTATTGACTAGGTCATCAATTATTTCTGCTACTTCTTCAACAGAAAGATCAGAGTTCATCTGAAAGTATTCTTTGATTTTATCTACTGTTTCTCGCAGTTCAAGTTTCTCCTGCTTCAGGGAGTACAATTCATATATTCTATCATTGACATCCTTTTGGACATTCGCATATGGTGAACTTCCTGAAAATGGTAGGGATTTACTAAGTCCCCTCATGATACCCTCCAGCTTTTCTCTGGCAATCTTGATTCTTTCAGACTCGATGATTGCTTGACTGATGAATGTCCTCTGCTGTTCCTGAAATTTAATTATGGCGTCCTGACAGGATTTAAGAGCAGTCACTGTCATCAAAGCCCGGGCCTCGTTATCCTCGATCGCTGCATTTTCATTGAACTTCTCTTGGAAGTAGCAAACTTCTTCCTGCATGTCATTGATTTGCTTTTCAAGATCCCAGTACTTTGCAATTCCACTTTCGTAAGAGCTTTTGATGAACTCTTTCTCAGTCTGCAGGATTAGTATCTCTTTCTGTAGCCTGCCTATCTCTGCATGTGCATTCTCCTTGCTGATTGGAGTTACAGATTTCTTGCCACCAGATTTCCCTCCATGCTTCTTCTTCATGAGTCCATCCACTGTTGACTTGTGGATTTTGCGAGGATCAACCATGGTAAATGCCTTGGGGAGATTGTCATCATCCTCTTCTAGCAATGCATACTGGACCTGGTCAGGGAAGGCAGTTGCAATGGTATGGTTTGCTTTATGTAGCTCCCCAGATATATGGTCATAGCGTTCAGCAAGGGCCCTGTATGCCCGGTATGCCTCTTCCACAGAATCAATCACCTCCGGCCGTCTGTTGTAGTACATTTCTGCCCTTTTTGCGAAAGAATCAGCTTCCTCTCCAAGAAGGCAAAGAATGCACTTGACTCTGTCCTCCATGTCTGCACATCCGCTGCAATCTCTTAATATTTGAAATGAAACAATGTTGAACAGCAACATATAATCAACCATATTTTGAAGACGCAATCTTTTCAGGAAAACAATGACACTAAAAAAATCATTATCCCATTACATTTTCTGGATTATAGAAGCGTGTGTTGGAAAATGTTTGTGATACATTGTATGATAATGTCTAGTGTAACTAGTATTTTCAGTTTTCATAGTGGTTGTAGTTTGTTTTATTTGACACAAAACGACATGCAAATCTATATTTCAAATTAATTTATCACACAAATCAATACTAGACCAGCATTTGTCTATCAGAGAACTGACATTTTCGTACATTTTTCTTTGCCAATTCACAATTATGAACCTATACCATGTATCAGTTTCATAATACATTACCTGGCAATAAGTAAGAAGTGTGTATTTACTAGAAATTTGGCATAAATGATAGATTTTGTGACGGAGAATCATGACCAGTGATGCAAGGGATGATGCTAATGCTAGTTATTGTACCTCATTTTCAGGAGTATGCAAATTTTGAGAAAGAAAGAAACTATCAGTGCATATAAATATCTTTCCCCCTAGTTGTCCAACAAAGCTGTGATGCTATGGAGATAAGTAGCACGCAAGTTACACCTTTTGCTCAGATTGAACTGCCCAATTGAACCGGGATCACAAGAAAGCCAAACCTTTGAGGTTGTTGTCGAGCCATTTGGACTGCTTGGTGCGGACATGGCTCGCCCACCACCACGAATAGGCATTGCTCGCTGCTCGCTGCAGCATCTTGTTTCGGACTTGATTCAGCTGAGAGTTCTTCAGACCAGTAGCCCTTCTATGTACTTCCACCTTCTTTGTAAATTCATCTCACTGATCTTCTTCTATGTTGCAGTCAGGACTGATCAATCTGGATGCCTTTTAGATCGTGCTGGTGTTGCTCTTTAGCTCCTACTATGAAAGATGGGAAACTGATGAGGATATTTGAACTTCAGAAAGAAATTTGAGAAAGAAAAAATGTCATGGATGGTCAAGGTCCAGTACCTACTACATTCGCAATGTGCCATGTCCAAGCGAGAAGGATAGGGATGCTTATGCTTCGTTGTCAACGCAAGAGGGTAATTAGTTGGTGGTAGTGGAGACGAAGTGGCAGGACTCAGGAGGATAGTCTCTAGCTGGTGGGATCCTTGGATGTGCTGACAGGTCCTGGTCACGGATGTGTTGCTTGGCACGTCGGTATGTACGCGTTGTGCCCAATTTTTTTTATGGGAAAACTCTATGTACTGCTGTGATGTAAACTTGTTCAGTAATAACATTCCCTAAACAGAAGAACCAGATAATGTGGAGCTAATCTTGCGGTATCTGTCATGTTTTTTAGGATCGAAGTTGCAATTAAATTTGAACTGGAATATTCAGTATGCCACTCTCCTCACTTTCCCAGCTCTGGTACTGTAAAAACTAAAAACTCTTTTGATTGGGACTAGCTAATCTCTGCCAGTTTCAGAAAATATCTACGAAGGGATTCCACACAAGGCTCTTACAGAGTTTGCAAGCTTTGGGTCATCCTCAGGGCACACGCCTTTCAAAGGAGTATGATCAACAAACCAATGTGGGTCTCAACATTAAGATTCCATGAGATTGCGCGACCAGTGGGCTACGAATCCACTTGATCATGCCCTGGAACAAAATCAAGCGAGGAATACATCCACTACAACCGAAAAAGGCATTATTCCTTTTGCTGTTATAATCATCAACACGACCGGTGTTGCATTCCATCTTAATTAAGGCAAAACAAATTCTTGCACGTTTCTAGCTCAAGCAGCGGTAAACAAGTTCTTCCAGGTTTGTACTTCAGACCACAGGTAAACAAGTTCTTAAGAGTTTCTATCTCAAACAACTGGGTAAACAAGCAATCGTTCAGTACAAAGCAAATAGAGTAAGTTTATCTAATCCCACAAAAATATAACAGTTACAACCATAAGAGTGCAGTGCATCATTTGAAGTCACAACAGCATCAGGATCCAGGTTTTCAAGGAGACCCGCTTCCCCTTGGCGAACCACGATCCTCATCACCATTGCCATTGTCCATAGGACTTGGGCTGCGGTTACCCCTGGGACTTGGGCTGTGCCCTTTAGCAACAGGGCTCCGGGCACCATCAGATGGGCTCCTGCTCCTACTGTCCCTCCCACGAGGGCTCTCACCATGTTCTGAGCCATTGCGCTCATCAGTATCCTTTGGTGGTGGGCTCACCCGGTCCCGAGGACTGGGGCTCCTTGGACTCCGGCTTCCATCAGGCGTGGGGCTGCGCTCCTTTGCAGGTGGTGAGGCAGATCGCCTTGGGCTCCTGCTGTAGCTAAGACTCCTTGATCTCCTCTGGTCACGGTGTCCACCTCTAGGAGAGCCAGATAGGGATCTGGATCTAGATCGGCTGGATATAGAAAAAGGATTGTTAAAACAATAAACTTGAAGTTCAGGAGAAATACTATTCAAGATGAAATATAATAGAAAGCAAAAGGAGTGGAATGATAACCAACAGCATGGCTTACCTATAGCTACGGCTACGGCTTCTGCTGTAGCTTCGACTGCGGCCTCTCCCACGGCGCGGAGACGGTGACCGTGAATAACTCTTATCACGCCTGGTAAAAAAAGAAAAATCATTATCAAGGGTACTTTTAAATAAAGCCACTCAAGGAAATTACAAACCCAATGCAACAAGAGATTTTTTTTTTACCAGGAATAATGCCATATATAGGGAATGGTTATAGTATATATTGAAATGATACCTGAGGCTCCTTGGACTGTTCTGGCAATTTCTTTCTATATGACCCCTTTCTCCACAGCGGTAACATTTGTTTTTCCAGTCACCAGCCTTGCAGTCCCTTGCCCAGTGACCATCAATTCCACAGTTAAAACACCTTCCTGTTCCTGGCGGTGGTCCCCTTCCCATATATTCACGTGAGCCACCAGATCCACGTGGTACCTAAAAGTATTGTTTAGTACATAAGCAAGGTCAGCTATAAATTATCCGCACCATCTGTAGCTTAATATGAAAGTAAAACTTACTAATAGTGAAGACAGAACTTACCCCCTTCGCAAACTCAACAATAATGCGGCTTCCATCAACATCCCTTCCATCTAGCTGATATTGAGCCTCATCAGCATCACGAGGATCACTGAATTCCTGTAAGTTGATTTGCATGAAGAGGCACAAGACCAAATATGTTACAAACATTGTTTCTTATACAACAAGAAAAATCATGAAGTGTCACAGAATTGAAGGTCATAAAAAATTCACTTACAATGAAGGCATAGTCACGCTTCATCTCCACATCACGCACTCTGCACAAAGGGTTGCCACAAACAGTAAGCCGTCATGAATCAAGTAGTCAAATGCATCACCAACTTGGAGTTTCCACTAAAACAGCCAATAAGATTACACCAAGGGCGCCCTTCACCAAAGTCCTCCATAAAATTTGGAACAATGGTCACCAAGTCCACCAAGGGCACCCTTCCACCAGACCAGCACACCTCCCGGGTTGTGTAAAAAACCGAAAAACCTTCAACAAGATCACTCAGGTCAAACACAGTGTCTCAGATCAATCTTCTACATCATGCTTAATTATGTAGAATCTGCTAAAAAACAAAGGGCCCACAGGGACTCAACCACGAGTATCTAGAGAAGCGAAAAGACCCATGTCATGGACCAACAGCTGCTAAACCAAAAATTATGGACAAGGATTGGACGGACCCCTTGTTAATTTAGTACTCTACACATCGCAAGACAAGTCTCAACAGAAGTAATCTCAACCTATGAAGAACTATATACAAAGCATTGCAAAATTCTTTTACTAAAGAGAAACCTTTTTTTATTAGCAAACCTACCTTCCATACTTGCTGAAGATATACTCTAGGTCACGGGAACGAGTACGGGGTGCCAACTTGCCAACGTACAGGCGAGTGTTTCCATAACGATCATCGTAGCGAGGCATGTCTCCTGGACAAAATAAAAGCCCCCGTCAGTCGGTCAATTTCATCAGAAAAACGAATATAAATAAACTATAGTAATATACACCGGGAGCAGAAACTAGTATAACCCTGTAAATAGTAGGAACACGTCTGTTATTAACAATTCTGTTGCAGTAGGCAGAGTCTCAAGCCACAGGACGCAAAGAGACAGCTGAACTCAGCACATGAGATACCCTAAACCTACCCCGCCAATAATAAACTCTAAAGAACCGAAAAAGCCTAAGCAATACTTCAGGGAAAAACCCAAAAAAATTCGCACCGAAACTACACAGACTATCGCTCGAAAACCATACGGCGACTAAGATCCGACCGAAAACTTACAGATCCCCAACAACTTGGCGCTCGGGGCTCAGCCGAACCTCTCGAAACCGAGGTAAATCAAACTACCGCTAGATAGGGCGACGAGCCTACCAACTACGAGACGAAGAGAATCAACGCGCGCGGGGTCGATGGAGCGAGGACGACGAGGGAGGTTACCTGAGAAGGAGGCGGCGACGCGCGGTCGCGGTGGAAGGACGCCTGGATCTGGATCGAGGCGTGCTTGGCGGCGGAAGTGGGGGAGGGGCGGACGAGGGTTGGGGCACCAGAATATAAACGGCAGGCCTCTGAGTACGCTACTCCTACGTGATAATGTGGCCCAGTTCGCTCGAGCTCAATGGGTCACATTTGGGCTGAATCAAGGAAAAATGGGCCGTGTTACTACTCTAGGAAGGGAATGAATTCCGCGTGGCCCATCTGTCGGTTTACCGAAAGGTCGTAAAAGCGTTAACACTTGACGCCCGCGGTCGGATGACATCTGTCGAGCTCCACCGCCTCTTCCAGATCTTTCTCCACCGTCTCAGGAAGAAAAAAAAAAAAAAAAAAATCTCCACCTGCCCACACCATATCCGTTCGTAACGTTCTTTCCCGCACCCGGACCACACTCGCACGCAGCTCTAACGCCGGCGGCGATCCCTCCATATACACGGTATGCTCCGGCCACCGCGGCTGCACCACCGTTCTTCCTTCATTCCTTCCTTCTCCATCAGTCGTCTTCGTCTCTCGGTGTCCCTAGCTTCCTTGGACGAGCGGTTGTCTCGCGAGTAGAAGAGGTCCAATCCCCAAAATCGTTTCACGTTCGCTGTGGGGTGGCGGTTGCGCGCTAGTATTGGCCGATTGATTGACCCCGAGAGCCGAGTTATGTTGGTCGGGGGATTGGTACGGTCGGATCGATTTGTCTCTAGGACCTCCCGCGTCGGAATAGTGAATGAATTCGATGTTATTTGTTCTTGGGTACGTTTGTTGTGGGTATGCTGTTTGTGTTGGATTCGGGACGATATTATCCTGTTAGTTTCTGTTTCGCCACGTATGGAATCCATTTCCGTAGCTCGTATAATCGCTGACAGCAAGCAGAGTTCGGTCTGTATGTGATTTGATGGGGAGGAGTTTCAGATTCAGATTCCGGTTGCAGCTGCTGCTGCTTTCTGATTACTCTAGTGATGATGTGACCTGCTTCTTTCTAGAATACGCCATTAATGTGATCTGCTGCTAGTTCGTAATGTTCAGCTCTGCAAAATGCGTAGCAATCATCTAGTTTAGTGCTTTAGTATTTAAAGTGCCCTGGTTAACAAAACTTTAAGTCTGCAACCCCCCATTGTCCAATTTCTCTCGACTGTAGTGTAAAAGTTTTTAAATACTTTTATTGTTATTGTCATCGTTGTCATTGTCTTGATGAAATGACTGATACATCTGTTTGTTTGCAACTCATGCCTTATGTTCAAACTGTATTAATGATACTCAGTAGTTGTGTGCTGCCCTTTCTCTTAAGTAATTGATGCAACAACTGATGGAGTGTTTTTCCTTGTGTCCAGAAAATATGCCTCGCTATGATGATTGTTATGGAAACACTCGCTTGTATGTTGGCAAATTGTCTCCCCGAACTCGTTCCCGTGACCTAGAATATATTTTCAGCAGATATGGGAGGTAAGAACAATAGTGTGCTCTTCAAGGGTTCTTCAAGAGCTGCCTGAAGCAAATAAGTTTGTCAACACCTTCAATCATTTTGTCAGTATATACTACTACTGTAATTAGGGATGAGTGATAACCATGGTGTTTTGTGCTACAACTTGTCATGGATTCATTATACCTTGGGGCCTAGAGTAGTATAGAGAGTGCAGGGCCCTTCGTAGACTTTAACCCTTCATAGGCTGTTTATAGTGTATTTCAGAGCTTCATCTAGATGAATACTCCCAAAACTATTTCTGTGGTACTTTAGCTGGTGTGCTGTGAAAGTTTGACTCCGAAAACTGTGTATTTGACTTGAATGAACTTGTTGAAGGTTTTTCGGTTTTTTACACTACTAGGCGTTCTGTGGTGGAAGGGTGCCCTTGGTGGAACTGTTGGCCATTGTTCCATGGAGAACTTTGGTGAAGGGCGCCCTTGGTGGAATATTATTGACTGTTTTAGTGGAAGTTCCAACTTGGTGATGCATTTGAGTACCTGACTCATGGCGGCTTAATGTTTGTGGCAACAATTGGCGCAGAGTGCGAGATGTGGAGATGAAGCGCGACTATGCATTTATTGTATGTGAATACGATACCCTCTGTTTAATTCTGCATTATTGAAATGTTACCAAACTTATTGCTATATGGAAAAACGTTTTTCCTATATTTGAGGCTCCGTAATTTACCTAGTATTGTGAATTACATGGCAGGAGTTCAGTGATCCTCGAGATGCTGATGAAGCGCAATACCAGCTAGATGGCGGAGATGTTGATGGGAGCTGTATCATTGTTGAGTTTGCTAGAGGGGTATGATTGCTCTGTAGATTTCTTATAACTGGTTATAATAATTGTATTGTTTTTGTCAAAAAAATACTCCTATATCAACTATGAATATGGAATTTCCTTATGATATTGCGAGCAACTTTGCTTTCAGGTTCCACGTGGTCCAGGTGGATCACATGAGTATATGGGAAGAGGGCCTCCACCAGGAACAGGTCGGTGTTTTAATTGTGGAATCGATGGCCACTGGGCAAGAGACTGCAAGGCTGGAGATTGGAAGAACAAATGCTACCATTGTGGAGAAAGGGGACATATTGAAAGAAACTGCCAGAACAGTCCAAGGAATATCAGGTAGCATTGACACTATTCTTCAGTTCCATTCCAAAACTGTATGGCATTAATCAGCTGTTTGTTTGCTAGTAACATTAACAATATTCTTCAGTTCCAGTCCAATACTATATGGCACTGATCAGCTGTGCGTTTGCATACTTCCCACTTGAATGATATTTTTTCATGAATATTTTCCAGGCGTGAGAGAAGTTATTTGCGGTCCCCATCTCCACGCCGTGGACGGGGCCGGAGTCTCAGCTACAGTCGGAGCCGTAGCTACAGCAGGTAATTACCTTCATCTACCTATTCATGTATTATTTCCTTCCAGCAATTTTTATGCCATCTAGCTTGTTTTAACTCCCCTATTATTCTCAGTCGGTCAAGATCCAGATCTCTATCTGGATCTCCTAGGGGAGGTCGTGGAGATCGTGATGAGAGGAGGTCAAGGGGCCTTAGCTACAGCAGGAGCCCCAGGCGGTCCATCTCTCTCCTGCAAGGGAAAAGGAGCGCAGCCCCACACCTGATGGAAGTATGAGTCCAAGGAGTGCCAGCCCCCATGATCGAGTAAGCCCACCACCAAAGGATAAGAGTGAAGGCAATGGCTCAGACCATGGTAATAGTCCTCCAGGCAGGGAGGACAGCAGGAGCCGTAGCCCAGGTGGTGATGGTGGCCGTAGTCCTGCTTCAAATGGACGCAGCACAAGCCCTTTGGAAGCCGATGTGCACAAACCAACTCCTATGGAAGCCGATGGGCGTAGCCCGAGTCCTAGGAGTAACGATATCGCAAGTCCTGGGGACAACATCAAAGCTGAGGATGATGACCGTGATGGTTCAACTAGAGGAGGCACATCCCCATGAAAACCCTTGAATCCTATCATAGTTTGTGACTTGACTAATGCAAGCATGTAAGTTTACCAATTGGGAAGTAACTTGTACGCATTTGTTGCCCTTGAGCTATGCGTGGTGTGTATCAGAGGTAACTTGAACTTAAATAGGATCGATAGTCGTATGGTTTGTTTATACTCTTCCTAGCAAGCTTTACAAGACGAGTGTCAGTCTCCAGAGGAGATAACTCATGATATGCAAGACTAGGCACACCTAGAGTTGTTGGACCAGATTTCATGCTACCTGCTGGCGATTGTTAAAATTGTTTACCAACGGATGATCTTGTGGCCTGGCAAGCGAAATGAAAAACAGCATGCTAATCAGCTGTTAAACGAGAGAAAATTCCTGTTCTGGAATCTGGACAGAGGGTGCGTTCGGCTGCCCATTTTACGGCTGCCATTGCGCTGTTTGGTATCAGGGGCGTCTGGGGAATTTGGAGGCCTACGAAATAATAATGAGGCCTAAAACTTTAGTGTCAATTTTTTTGATTATTTGCTTTATTTTAAGTCTTTTTTGAAATATGAGAATTTTTTTCATTTTTTTACAATTTTTTCTATGAAATTAAATTGATTCTTCTGAAATTTCTATGTAATTTTTATAAAATTCCGCGTTCTAAAGGGAGTATTAAGGTATATTTGAACGCAGGAATTTAATAAAAATTTTACATAAATTTTATAAAAATTAATTCAATTTCACAGAAAAAATTATAGAAAACTTGAAAAAAATCTCGAATTCAAAGGAGACTTTGTACCTTTGATTCTCTAATTCATATTTTTAACTCAGTTTATAGAAGATCTTACAAGTTAGAACAATTAAAAACTAGATAAATATGTATTTATTATAGACGATACACGAAATTTATTAAATTAATTTATTAAAACAAAAATTATAAATATAAATATATATTTATTATAATTAATAAATTTAAGAGCTAATAATTTTGAGGACCCTGTGCGATCGCACAGTCCGCACGGCCCCTGGGACGCCCCTGTTGGTAGGCAAGCTATAGTACAAATCAACATGACGGATGCAGCGGCTGCGGCTGAGTTAATCTGATCCGAACATGTCCAGATTTTGTGTGTGTGTGTGTGTGTGTGTGTGTGTGTGTGTGTGTGTGTGACACTGAACGGAAACTGTTCACAAAGAAAGGAATCGTTATCGAAGAAAAAAGGATCGAGGACGTGGACGGCAGGTCGCCGGTCTCTATTTAACCTCTAACCCCTAAACCCCGCCTTTCTCTCTATTAGCCCGTCCCGCGCCACGCCCTCTGCACGCCAACGACTTGCCACTCCACCCCCCCCCCCCCCCCCCCCGGCGGAAACAGAGCAGCGCAATGGCAGAGCTCGGCAACCACAGGCCAACGGAAAGCGGAGACATGGCGGCCTCAGGCCACGTCGTGATCGACATCGACGCCGCCGACGAGACGGGGGGAGGGGCGGCCATGCAGCCGCTCGCGCCGCCGGTGCCTTACGTGCTCAACTTCACCGACCTGTCGTACAGCGTCAAGAAGGGCGGCGGGCTAGGGTGCCTGCCGTCGCGTCACAGCAACCGCCTCGCGTCCACGGACGCGCCACCGTCAGCGGGGAACATGAAGACGCTGCTCGACGGCATCTCCGGCGAGGCGCGGGACGGGGAGCTGTTCGCCGTCATCGGCGCGAGCGGGTCGGGCAAGTCCACGCTGGTGGACGCGCTGGTGGGGCGGATCGCGCGGGAGAGCCTCCGCGGCACCGTCACGCTCAACGGGGAGCCGCTCCACGGCCGCCGGCTGCGCGCCATCTCCGCGTACGTGATGCAGGACGACCTCCTGTACCCGATGCTCACCGCGCGCGAGACGCTGCTCTTCGCCGCCGAGTTCCGCCTCCCGCGGGCGCTGCAGCCGGACAAGAAGCGCGCGCGCGTGGACATGCTCATCGACCAGCTCGGTCTTGCACGTGCCGCGGACACCATCATCGGCGACGAGGGCCACCGCGGCGTGTCCAGCGGCGAGCGCCGGCGCGTGTCGATCGGCACGGACATCATCCACGACCCCATCCTGCTGTTCCTGGACGAGCCCACGTCCGGGCTGGACTCGGCCAGCGCCTTCATGGTGGTGCAGGTGCTCCGCCGCATCGCGCAGAGCGGCAGCGTCGTTATCATGACCATCCACCAGCCCAGCGCGCGCATCCTCGGTATCCTGGACAGTCTCCTCCTCCTCTCGCGCGGCCGCACCGTGTACGCCGGCACGCCCGCCGGCCTCAAGCCCTTCTTCTCCGAGTTTGGCGTGCCCATCCCGGACAACGAGAACCCCGCCGAGTTCGCGCTCGACACGATAGGCGAGTTCGAGCGCCAGCCGGACGGCGCAGCCGCCCTCGCCGACTTCAACAAGAAGTGGCAACAGACTTCAGCAGGCGAGGACAAGAGCAAGGACGACAAACTCATGCCCACCATGCCTCTCGAGCTCGCCATCGCCGAGAGCGTTTCACGGGGGAAGCTGGTCGCTGGCAGCGGCGCCGACGGAGGCGCTGTGACCGGATCCGTGCCGACGTTCGCGAACCCTGCGTTGACGGAGGTCTGGGTGCTGATCAAGCGCTCCTACATCAACACGGGGCGCATGCCTGAGCTGTTCTTCATGCGGCTCGGCATCGTCATGGTGACGGGTTTGATCCTGTCCACAATCTTCTGGCGCCTCGACTACACGCCCAAGGGCGTGCGGGAGCGGCTGGTCTTCTTCGCGATAGCGATGTCCACCATGTTCTACGTCTGCGCCGACGCGCTGCCGGTGTTCGTGCAGGAGCGCCACATCTATCTACGCGAGACGGCACACAACGCCTACCGCTGCATGTCTTACGTGCTGGCGAACGCCGTCGTGGCGTTCCCGCCGCTCGTGTTACTGTCCCTGGCCTTCGCCCTCATCACCTTCTGGGCCGTGGGGCTCTCCGGCGGCGGCATGGCGTTCCTGTTCTTCGTCCTCGTCGTGTTGGCATCCTTCTGGGCTGGAAGCGGCATCGTCACGTTCCTCTCCGCTGTGGTGCCGCAGGTGATGCTGGGCTACACGGTGGTGGTGGCCATCCTTGCCTACTTCCTGTTGTTTTCAGGATTCTTCATCACCAGAGATCGCATCCCCAAATACTGGATCTGGTTCCACTACCTGTCGCTCGTCAAGTACCCGTACCAGGCGGTGCTCCAGAACGAGTTTGGGGGCGCGTCGCGCTGCTTCTCGCGCGGCCTCGAGATGTTCGACGGGACGCCGGTGGGGAGCATGCCGGAGGCGGTGAGGCTCAAGGTGCTCGACGCCATCAGCGCGACGCTGGGGAACAACCTCACCGTGAACACCTGCGTGGTCACCGGCGTAGACGTGCTGGCGCAGCAAGGCGTGACGGATATCGGCAAGTGGAAGTGCCTGCTGGTCACCGCGGCGTGGGGCTTCTTCTTCAGGGCCCTGTTCTACGTGGCCTTGCTCGTGGGGAGCAACACCAAGAGGAAATGAATTCGGAGCAAATGCTGCATCGATCGATCGATGAAATGTATAGTTTGATGGATGTTATACGGTTTCAATTTCTTACAAAAAGAAAGATGACAATCCTGCCCGTTGCTACGGGATTTGTATAGTTACTTTAAAGATAAAAAGGAAAAATAATTTGGAATACAATATTATAATATTTAGGATATGTGTTTTTATTTGTGATATATTTGGTGGACCTTCTTGTTTGCGGACCCTTGGTTTCTCAAATTGTTTATCAGTTACGGGTGAACAAAAGAGTGAGTAGTTAAATGAGAATGAGATGGATTGTTCACTGGATTATTTTGTGGGAAAGGAGAGAGTGCTTGAGGATCACTTGGAGAGAACAACTAGGATGATGAGATTATTTAGGTGATATGGATCAACATGTTTGCAGGGAAATAGCAATCAATGATACATAATGGGTTGTATCATACATAATATATTTTTTAGATAATGGATAACAGAATCAAGCCTTGGTCTAGGGAGAGATTACATCCATTATTACGTAATGATACTTGATAGTCTATAGGAAAACAAAGAAACAAATAAGACAACAACCAAAGCAACTAGATTAGGACGGAAGTCTATAACCAATTCTCCATCTAAAGTTGGTGAAAAGGTTTATGGCACATGCTTCAATCTTCTGACATGCAACTTAAACCATCTCGTTGCCGCCATCTCTCCGCTGCAATTGCGTCCAAAAGCATAGCCAGTGAGTAGCCCTGAACAAGACTTGCAAATATGTTTGTGTAGAAGCTTTGTCAAAACCAATACATACATCATATATACATGTACTTTTGTTATTATTATAGCTCTTTTTTACTTCAACATGTTGGCATTAAAGGTATGGAAGGGTTGGTGTACAAGCTATTTATGCTTCAACTAGAGAGCAATGTTGATGTCCCAGAAGAATCTGTCTCAGTTTCAGTTTGTGCATTATTGCGATGAACCTATATACGGAGTATAGTGTTTAAGTTGTGCAGTTATAGGTATAGTTTCATACCCAGTCGATGTTTGGTCTGGAGTGACCGCTGACCTGTGTGTTCTGATCTCCCAGCAATCTGTCTGAAATATTCAGTGCGTGCAACATAGAAAAATCACTCCACACAGAATCGATCTATCACTTCTTGCTCACGTGTTTGTTCTATGATTCATTTGGACGTTCAGACAGAGACATCCGTCCTAGAGCCATTTTTTGGTCAATATAAATCGATGCATGTCGCTGGTATATACTTCAAGTTCAACCCAACTCCTACCACTTCTAACACTGATGGTGCAGTCTTCTTGCCTTCGTCAAAGCAAAACCCTGTGCCAATTAACACCCGTAGCTTAGAAAACCTTGTGCCAATTAACACCTGTAGCTTAGATTTCCCTGTGCCATTTAACGCCGATAGCTTGGAAAAGTTAAGCAGGTTCCCAATCCTAGAAGAGGCTTATCGAGGAAAGATTGAACCATGAAATTGCTCTGACCTAGCCTGACTGACAACGTTGTGTACTGCGGTTAAATTTCAACGTCTTGGTGTAAGGTTCTTCTTACTTGCTAACAGTGATTGTGAAAGCTGAAAACTGTTTCCTTCTACTAGCAGACTATGGATTTTTTTTACTGCTGCGTTGTTAGTCAGGCAGCCTCGGCGTCTCTTCACCGTAGTTCTCTCGTACACGATATGTAGCACTCACATTTGTGGTCAGATACCTGCATTGACACCTGCAGAATAATTCTGCATTGACAACAACACACACTGAAGACCAGTGTTTTCGAATCTAACGGGCAAGTCAAACACGAGGATGGCCAGCAAATTAACCTGAACTTGATAATAACCCTTCAACCTTTATGCATGTCATAATCTCAGTGAAAATGTGTGTGCCTTTTAAGAAAGCAGAAGTGTCTGTGTGTGAGAGAGATATAGGTGACAAGACGCCAATGCGAAATGGTGGCCGAACCGGATCAGGGGGATATCCATCATCCAAATCTTAAGTCCTCCCCGTCTCTCGCCGCGGCGGCGCCGCCATTGGCCGCCGCACGCTTTGTTCTGGTGACCGGGTTACCTCTGATGGCTCCTCCAACCAACTCCTCATTTCCGGTCTTAGATTTCCCAAGGGTCTCCTCCGTGAAGTAACCAATCCAACTAGACCCAATAAATCGCATTAGAAAAACTACCGGCAGGTTAGAGCGTTTCCACACTGGTTAGCTCTGTGATCCCGGGCGTATCACCGCGGCTGGAGGTGCCGGTGTGTTGACGGGAGGAGCTAGTAAAATCAACGTCGTCAGGGTCGTCTCAGCAGGGAAGAAGACGAAGGTGATGCATGCAAGTGGCCTTGCGTAGCCAGGTCAGGATCTTGAGATTTTTTTTTTCTGATCAAAGGATCTTGAGATTTTGAAACTGACCATGACAATATGACATGTTGATTCGGTCAGATCTTGTATCGGGCCTGTCATCAAATTCCCTCTGCCTGAAGTTAGAGCCCAATGGGCCAAATGCCTTGGTGTGCAAGCATAAAAGCTCAACATATACAGCTCCCAGAACGCTGCTGCATGAGTCTGTCACAGAAGCCTGGTAATTAACTAGAATCCATTCATACGTATGAGTATGTACGTAGCAGTACGATACGATACGTACGTGGTGGCAGTGAACCTGTCCCTTGCTTGAAGTATGGACCAAGGTTTGCGAGAACACAGAGCAAGGACCAGGAGGAATACTCTGTCAGCAATGATGGTGCTGTCTCCTGGCGACGCCACTGACTGTTGCTACGGAGTCTTCTTCAGGCTTTCATTCAGCCACATATATACGGTCCCAGGGGGGTATTTATTTCTTCGAATCTGTTTTTAATTAGCAGAGAGTGCTGGTAATCTCTAGAAGGGATCCATCGATCAGCAGAGGGGCACTGGTCGCTGTCGAGCTCGCCGGCAATGGCGCGTGCACGGTGACCACAACCATCATAGTCCATGCATCAGGCATGCGCGTTACCTGGGTCTCATGGCAATGGCCATTCGATTAGACCACAAGACGGGCCTAGCGCATCGCCCTGTGTTCTGTGCCTAATCTTGGTTTCTGTGTGTGCGTGTGGCTAGCTAGGCTTTGTTTGTCTGATGACTAAACATCTTGTTTAACTGTTAATTCCTCCACGCTTCATGCTGAAAACAAGTTCTTTTGCTTGTGTCTCCGAGAGGGGACACGCAAAATTCATGCCTTTATACATTCAAGACATGAGAGGACTGATTGACTGTTATAACATTACAATATTTACTGTCAGCACAGTTGGTTGACCACAATTTCGACAGCAAACAGTCCTGCAAACAAGCTGCAATTAAGTTCATAGATAATCCTGCAAGACATGAACATGAGGATCACTCATTCTGAATATACACTCTCTGCACCTAAACATGTTTTTTTTTTTGAAAAAACTACCTAGACATGTTGTTAACGGAAAAAAAAAAAGGTTTGCTTTGTAATGCACTAGCAGCACTTGGCAGCACACCAGCACATCACACAGGTTCTTGTCGACGCACGCATCCCTCCAATATGATTGCGATTAACAAAAGGGCGCCTGATCATTTCACTTG
Organism: Zoysia pacifica; assembly: GCA_001602315.1. Classification (NCBI taxonomy): domain Eukaryota; kingdom Viridiplantae; phylum Streptophyta; class Magnoliopsida; order Poales; family Poaceae; genus Zoysia; species Zoysia pacifica. The sequence continues at coordinate 274,727 of BCLH01000115.1, forward strand.
GCGGTGCCATCTCTCATCTCTGAACGTCCCCACATCAGAAAAATTTTCACCTTTCTGAGGAGCAGTGCAGATCGAGACTGGCCAGTGCGAGCAGTCCACTTGTTCCATATGCGTGGCGTCTACTACCTAGCTGTTCATCTGTTCATCATCGAGATCAAGGACGCGTGTTAATCTCATGCCATCAAGAAAGGCAGAAGAGAGCTGTATTAGAGATCAGTCGCTTTCGATCGGTAGTGATTGGGATCAGTTAAAGTGAACCGGACTCCTCACTCTGCCCTGCATGTTGATGCTTCTGTCCCTTTCTTTCTTGCCTCAAAAGACCCATCAGTAGGACAACTCACTGCCACTGGCTGTAGTAGTAACCTTTTTTAACAGCACATTAACAATGTTAACTACTGCTAAGTGCGTGGAGTATAGGAGTATTTGTTAACAGTAAGCGTGCCCCTCGGAATACGCACCTGTATATGCGCATTATTATTACTATACTAATCCTTAACCACAAGTTTCAATCATTTCGAGACATGCTTGCTCCATGCCGGTGTCGAGCTGTCTGTCGGACGTGCAGATCTGCACCGTCGATCCGGGTCAATTTGCTTTGCATCTTCTACGAACTGAACATTTTGGAAATGGATCTTACTATGAACTCTGAACAGTTGGTTATTTTGCCTATAGCTTAGCCGATTTAGTCGCCCTGCCTGTTAGATAGTGCTGTTTCAGGTTACCTTAGTCCATGCTCCAATTAAGCTAACCTTTGGACTAAAAAAAATTTAAGCTAACCTTTTGTTGTTATGTACTCCTGGCACATGTAATCCTTGTAAACTCCTCTTCTTATAATCAAATGCCGACAATGTTCCGGATCTTTTGAAAATTTTTGCCTGTAGCTCGGTGCAGCATACCACAAGGTAGGAGTAGGCTACCTTCTTGAAAGGAAAAAGGCCGTCCAATACGCCACGTAACGACGATTGATTAAACAAGATCCTGTGTTTAAATTCTTGCCAAACCATGAACCGTTACTGTTTAGAATGAAAGATAACCCAATGGATCTTCAGAACCGCTGATAAACCGGAGTATGTTGCTTCCTGTCAAAGGTTTTGACATTTTTCACTCCTCGTCGAGCTTAGCTACTGCAGTCGGTGACTCAGTGATGCCGAGTGCGCGCGGAAGGCCTCACAATTTGACCGAGCCGATGATCGAAGAGCAGCGCCGGCACTGATTGCTCGAGAGTGGCCACGATCATGATGCCGCATAATTCTCGCGGCAAAAATGGCGACACCTTTCCTTGCAACCAAAGCCAAGCACTCCCTGCCCTTGCATCGTCTTCGTCTTCTACCTTTATTAATCTATCTCCTCCATGACCCTCGCACATCCTCACATGCACCCATGTCCTTCCAGTCGCTGTCTCCCTCGCCTGTCTGTCTCTCTGTCTCTCTTATAAACCCCTCACGAGCACAGGTCACCGTCTCCTCCTTCCTCTCTATACAAAGCAGAGCAGATGCTACTAGCCACCGATGAAGAATTGAGCGAGAAAGAAGTGATTTGTTAAGCACACACGACCACGAGCTGGAGCTGGGTACTCTAGAGAGGTAGAAGTAGGTAGCCGCGCCATTAATGGCCGCCGGGTGCAAGGCGGCAATCGGCTGCGTGGACGCGCGCGTGCCGGTGCGGGCCAGCTACGTCAGCCTCTACAAGTGGCCCGAGTCCGACGCCGAGTTCGTAAAATCGGTGGCCATGGCGCGTCGCCAGGGAGGCGGAGCCGGCGGCGGCGGCTCGGATCAGAGCCCCAGCGCCGCCAGCGCAGCGTCGTCCTACCACTACCACTACAACAGCTACAACGGCAGCGCCAGCATGCGGCGCAGCGGCGAGCTGTTCCCGGCGGCGGGGTACTGCAGCCCGCGCGTGGTGGACAGCTACTCGTGCCGGCAGATGTACCTCCGCAGCTACACCTTCTCCACGAAGAAGGAGACCGTGCCGGAGCGCACCATGGCGTGCCTCGGCCGCGTCCGGTTCCTCCCGCAGCGCAGCGGCGGCGGCGGGTCCTCCGACGCCGGCTCGATCGGCAGCGCGAGGAACGTCGGCAGCAGGGACAGAGAGGACGTGGGGCTCCGCGGCGCTAGGAAGCAGCAGCAGCAGGCGCGGCGGAGGCGGAGGAAGAAGGAGAAGAAGAAAGGGTGCGCCGTCGCGAGGAGGCTGCAGGAGGCGTCGTGCGGCGCCGTGCGCGCCATCTTCCGCCGCCTCCTCGCCTGCACCACAAGCGTCGACGTCGCCGACGTCGCCGCGCCGTCGTCGGGCCGGTGAAGCCGTAACCACATGTGCTGTGCTATGCGTGCATGGTCGTCTAGCTCGTGTTGCCTTTTCGTGTCGTGCGTGCCTCTGCTCTGCTAGCGAAAGTTCTTGAACTACATTGCTCTTAGGCTGCAGTGCGGTAGCTAGCAGGAAGTAGTTTTATCTATAAAATGCATGGACGGGAATCAGATGGCCGTAAGTGATGCTGTATAAGTTATTTGTTGCTTGTGTTATAACTTTGGTACATGCAGTATATGTATACACTCGCTTTTGTTCATGTTTGGCTTTGAGAGGCATCGTCTCAAATGCATGTGTTGTGTTGATCCTTCATGCCACCACTCACAGCTTCCTAGCTTCTACTCCACTCCTTCCATTCCGTTCTTGATGTACTCTATCCATTTTTTTATTCTCGATGTAGATGTGACTTTTGAAATAAAAGATTTCCACTTATGAAACGGAATGTTTGAGCATTCACTTGTGTCACCTTTTATTGTAAACTATTCCTGGTTCCCATTTCATCGCATCAGTTAGTACCTTAGACCAGCTGCACGACAACGTTTGAAGAGTACTGCAAGGCTCTGTCTGAAGAAATTTCGGCTTGGCTGTGTCAATATGACATGAGGATTCCGTTCATCCTTTTGCAGACTCGTCCCTGTCGGACCAATTCTCTTGAAGAAAACGAGGATCGTCCCTGTCGGACCAATTCTCTTGGAAGAAAATGAGGATCCTCCCTGTCGGACGATAATGCTGCTGCCGAAGCTCCTATCTGATCTAGCTGTTCATCTGAGCTAAAACAGAAAGCAGCCTCTTCTGCTGCTGTTTCCCCTGCTCTGTAAGCCGAACCCTTGTATAGACTCTTTAAGTTGGAGCAAAATTCTTTTTGAAGGTACTGTTTGAGCAAAATTCAGGTGGGGCGAAAGTATCCTAAAAAAGGATATAGAACAGAGCAGCTATGGAAAAGGAACAGAACAGCAAATGGAAGATTTTTTCTCCGTGTTTTTGATAAGTAAGTCGTGCATCTCATGTTCAGTTAACTTGGATATACATAAAGCACAACCTGCTCATTGCATTGCAGAGAAACCCCAATAGCCTCCATGTCGTGGTGGAGAAAACTGGAAGCTAATCTGCTTTGCATCCAGGCTAGACTCTTTTCGCTGTGAGATGAGACACTGGAGGCCAACAAATCCATCCCCCGATCAAGAGTGTTGTTTAGGTCAGCGGAAGCTGTGAACGATGGGTCCTTGTCCGAAGCCAGGCTCTCGGCGGCGCTGCTGACGCCGTCGGGCGACGGGAGCTGGGATCTGCAGTCCGTAGCCCTCTTCTTCATCGGCTCGGGATCGCAGCTTGATGAGAGAGGGGGAGCGGTCGGCAGAGAAAGCAGGAAAGCTATGAAATAAGAAGAGTATTCGAAGCTCTGGACCGTGAAAAGCAGGAACGCGCGATGAAAGCTCTGAAGCTCTGCGAAGCCGGTCGATGCCTCTGTTTGCCAATCGTTTACTGCCCATGTAACCATATGGAGCACCGATCGACCTGAAGCTAGTAACATGCAGAGATTGTGACACGCATGCATTCACTGAAACTGAGCACCAGGAACAAACTCATGTTCACAGTTCGTTTGGCTATGTTAATAATATGCATCCTGCATGATTAGTAGCGGAAGAAGACGCATGACAAGGGTACTGTTACCAGCATCTCTCATGTACAACTCGCGGTCCTGCACACTCATGCATGCAACCTGTACGGCGTCATAAGTAGCAAGTAACTGTATAAATGTAGCCACCTTCCAATTGCATTGCAGAGACCGAATCCCTAGCTAGAGCTCCGCCTCCAGCCATGGACGATAGTATTGAGAAAGGAAATAAGCTAGGAACCTGCACATCACCAAGACATATACATATCATTGTGAAATAGATCGATAATCGATGAGATACTGGAGGCCAACAAATCAGGATCTTCATCGAGAGCCTTGCCCACTCTTTCTCGCAGCCTGTTGTTTCTGTTCGTGAATAGCCTCCGCCTTGCGTCCGACGACGTTGGTCGGTCTGCTGGTCAATGCCTGAGATGGAGAATCACGTTACTCCATTCCAAGATGCTGGACTCGGACACTTTCTACTCGCCCAATTAGACAAGCTGAATTGTGTTGATGCGGGGGTGTTAACCCGGTCGTTTCTAACTGCTGTGTAGTTGTGGTTGTTGTGTTTGTACTTTTCTTCCTATCTTAATGCGATTTTGAAAATTAGACAAGCTGAAAGGCAACGTTTGAAGACTCGTCGAGCTTTGTCTGAACAAATTCGGTTCGGTTGTGTCAATGTGACATGGGGATCCCGTTCATCTTTTTGCAGAATCGTGGGTATAAGCCTTGTCCTAGCGTGGCCGCTTGGACAATGGAAACGATAAACAAGCCCAACATTCACTTGGGAGCGCGGCTGATTACTGTACACTGCTTGTGCATATATATTTTTTGTACCCTGTACGATTGTTGACTCATCGACAATACCAGCGAGCATATGTGCATTTGATGCTCTGTTCTAGCTCAGGACGAACAAGTTAGATTAGAAGCATGTTTGGCAGCAACAGCATTGAATTTGGGTCGAGACGACGATCCTCAATGTCTTCCAAGAAAAAAAAAATGGTAATGCGATGCAAACAGTACTGAACACACGAGCTCGCTCGTCGCTGAAGAAGACGAACAGTTCGTCAGCTCTGATCGTACGGGGCCAGTATCCCGCGCTGTAGCCGCGACTGCAATGCGAATCCTCTACCGTGTTAGGGCCACCGGCGGTCGGCTCAGATCGGAGCTGATGAACTGTTCAGATCGTCCTCAACGATGAGCTTTTGTGTTGTTCAGCGTTTCAACGGCGTTGCTCACTTGCTGTACCAATTCTCTTGGAAGAAATTGAGGACCGTCCCTGTCGAACGGTAATGCTGCTGCTGCCGAACAAGCTTCTATCGAATCTAGTTGTTCATCCTCGTTTGAGCTAGTATACAGAGCAGCATCTTCTGTTGCTGCTGTTTCCCCTGCTCTGTAAGCCGAACCTTGCACAGACTGTTTACGTTTGACTAAAATTCAGGTCGGGAGAGAGTTTCCTAAAAAGGAACTGATAGAACAGAGTATCATATGCACTGAAAGTTTCCTAAAAACAAGTCATGCAGCTCATGTTCAGTTAGCTCGGATATGGACGTTTTCTGCGTGTGTTTCCACCTTTCCCACACACCAGTGGAAGAACGAAGTTGCGTGACAAACTAATGGCGGGCCTCACAGAAACGGAATGCATGCCAAGACAGCATGCGTGCATGCTGTTTGGGTAAAGGCATCGGATCGATGCGGTCAGTAGCAGTGTCTATATATACAGCACAGCCTTGCACATTGCATTGCAGAGAAGGGAGGCTAATCTCGTGGCATCCAGGGAGGCTAGACTCTTATCCTTGTGAGATGAGACATTGGAGGCCAACAAATCCGTGCCCTGTTCAATAGTGTTGTTAAGGTTAGCAGAGGCTGTGAACGATGCGTCCTTGTCCAAAGCCAGGCTCTCGGCGGCGCCGATGATGTCGTCGGGCAGTGGGAGTTGGGAGCTACATTCTGCATCCCTCGTCCTCATCAGCTCGGGATCGCAAACCCATGAGAGAGAGGGAGCGATCAACTGAGAAAGCAGTGAACAAATGAAAGCAGAAAAGCGGTCGAAGCTCTGGACCGTGAAAGCAGGACCGCAATGAAGGATCTGGAACCATTCCTCTTCGCGCATAGAATATCTTCTCGATTTTTCTGTTTCAATTTTCTCCTAGAACGTACAATGCTCAATATTTCATGAGAAAGTGACGGGAAGACAGCACCAACCGACCTTGCCGCTTCGTTGTCGATCACTTCTTGTAATCAATGCACAAGTCTGTTAGGGAGAAGCGGTCATAGGTTCATTACCAATTGTGCAATTGAACTTGCACTCTGCTAGTACCCCAGAAGGATGCTTAGTTTTATTACCAGCAAGTTTTCTTATTCTGAGACATTGGGGAAACGTGGATGAAAAATCCTCAATCTGTTCTTGCAGCAATCCAAGAGAGTGTGAACGTTAATTTTCTTCTCAATGCGAAGTGGTCTTGTTAGTGTCGTTTTTTGGTGTCTGTCAGCGGCTAGGTGACGAGTTTCTTCAGTTGGCAGTTAGAATAAAAAACTTCAGTTTTCATGGGAGTTTAACAACATAAAACTTCAGTTTTCAAGGCGTGACAAGCACGCATTGATGAAAACTAAAATTTAATAAAAGCCGATTTAGTTTGTGAAAAATCTGTAAGCCAAATCCTTTTTTTATTTTTTTATTTATTTTATAACAGGCATAGATCATGCCCAGCTTTTTATAGAAAGCTGCAAAAACAAATTTTGGAACAACCGAGCCCTTTTTATCTCCCCTACATTTATCAAGGTGCTGATCACGCCTACGATTTGAGCCACTACAGGGCCATGGTTAGCCGGGCAGCAGCGATTGCGGAGTACACGCAATTGCTGATATTTACAGTTCTGGTTGCGGCCATGCACGGTGACGCCTCCCCCGAGAATTCAGGAGATGCCTCAGCTGTTTGCCAATCGTTTTACTACCCATGTAACCGTATGGATTACTACTGATCTGGAGCTAGCAACATGCAAACATGGTGACACTCACGCATTCACTAAACCTGAGCAGTAGGAACAAACTCATGTTCACAGTTGGTTTGGCCGTGTGAAGAGGATGCGTGATTATACTAGCGGAAGAGGATGCGTGATTATACTGTCATGCTTGTAGCCATATGCATCTCTCATGCGCAACTTGCCGTCGCGGTGAAGATATGCACACGATTCCTGTGTGCGTGGAACGAGATGCATGACAAACTGAAGGAACTCACAGTAATGAAATGCCAAGGCAGGCATGCAACTTGTACACCAATTGCGGCAGAAGCAGTAAGTAGCTGTATAAATATACTAGCCACCAGCTGCCCATTGCACTGCAGAGACAGAAACCCTCGCTAGAGCCAAGCGTCCAACCATGGATGGTACTAGGAAGGAAATAAGGAAGAACATCCCCAAGACACACACATCATTGTGAGATCGATCGATGAGGTACTGGAGGCCAACAAATCCATGTCGTCATCCAGAGCGCTGCCCACTCTCTCTCGCGGCCTGTTTTTTCTGTCCGTGAGGCGTGAGTGAAGTGCACCCTGCGACTGAAGACGTTGAACAGTGTGCTGCACAACGTCTGCAATGGAGAAGTACTCTGTTCCGGTCCAAGATGTTGGGCATTTTCTACGGTTCCAACTCATGATCAAGTTCAGCAAGCCACCGGTACAAACACCTGGCGCTCGTCCACCCACTGTTGCCGCTAGAGACAGCTTGGTTCCAACAAGATTTGTGGAGTTTAGTCGAGTGTGCCGCAGTGGATTTGCTTCTTCAGCGTGTTTCCTTGGTTGCTGTTCTTTTCCTGATCAGTTGTCACTTCTTTTCCAGTTCATCTCCTTTTTCCCTGGCGCCGCAGTTGTTACTCCATCAGATCGATCTTCCGTGCCTCCCTCTCTCTTCTTCCGTAGTACGGAGGACTACTAGTATGAGCTCCGTACGCCAGCCACAGCGCCTTCCTGTGATCGGATCTACAGGACCTGTTCGTATTAGTTTTTCGAAGGCAAAACCTGCCTGCAGTGCAGCTTACAGTACATCTCGATGCGGTTGTCGCTCACTAACAATTTGATCGATGCAGTATTATTTTTCTTGGAACGACCTCGTGTACGTCAAGTCGTCAACGATAGTATTTTTCTTGCCCACTGCTCGCCGTACGTGTGCGCATGCAGGCAGGCAGGCAGGAAGGTCAGGGGAAGGAACGAGCTGGAGCTTCTCTGCCCACCACATGCGTCCACCAGTGATCCATCAGTAAAGTAATCTCGTCCATCAGCGTCGTGATCCCCTTTCTTAACTAATCAAACGCGACTAATCTGCTCGTCAACCAGATCAGATCTAGGATCGATCTTCTCTCTCCCTCTGTAGGAAGTATATCCAGTAGTACATGAAAGCTATGTATATCAGACTTGTTAAGCGGCCACCTGGACTATGAAACGGACCGGTGAAAATGACATCCAGTTCGTTATCCAGACCGATGAAAGTGGGCTGAACAAGTTGCCAGCTTTGCCTGAACTTGGAGTGGAAAATGTTCTCGATCTGTCAGGCTTTGTCCGTCCTTGTGTTTGCGGGTGCAGTTTTAGATCGATCCCGCAACGTAGAGTTTGCAAGAACAACACATTAAGCAAGCAAAATGGGCGGCCTTTTAGAATTGGATAAACAAAACCCAAAACCATCCTGTTTTCTGTCTGCTGGTCCTCCATGAAGTCTTAAACTATCAGAGCCCTGTATGTTAATTCAGCAGCAAGGCAGCAACCCCTGCTAACTTAGTGCATGGATCGTGTTTACTTAAGACACAAGGTTCATCGTCAGCACAAAAGGCAGGCATGTGCTGGTGTGCCTGTGAGAACATGAGCTGATCGAACAGATGCGACGCCGCCGCCGCCGGCCGGCGTTGAGTACAACCCAAGAAAACTATTGTTCGTTACAAAACCACAGAAGTACTAGTACCATGTTCATGCAAACCATGACCAATGTTCTTTGGCATGGTGAAGGAACCGATATATACGATGAGAGGCGACTGTTTGACTTGACCTCTGTTTGAAAGTGAGAGAAAAGGGAAAAATGGAAAAGAAAGCTTGTTTCGTCACAGGTCATGAGAGGGACGTCGGACAGGACGAGAGGACGCGACACTGGACTTGCGATGACAAGACAAGCAACCCAACGTTTCTTTTCTCTCGCGTCCATACTCTACTAGGAGCGGCAGTTTTCTTTGTCCCCAAGAAGAGCAGGGGCGGAGCCAGCCACCGCTAAGGGTCGCTACAGAGTAATTAGCAGGGTCATTATCAAATAAACTATAGGTATTAGTGGCTTTTGCTCAGGGTCATCGGGTCCTGTGACTCCGATCAAACAACGCTAGCTCCGCCCCTGAAGAAGAGGAAGAGCATATCCACACAGACGGACAAGATACTGGTCTTGCTTTCCTCAGTTTCTGTTTACTCCCTCTATCATATGAGTATTATAAAAAAAATTGTATTATTAGATTTGATCAAATTTAACTTTGACTAAAGATTTCAATAAATTTAATCAGTTTAGTGACGTAAACCTTGTACTTTTACATTCATCACTAGAAGTATTTTTTTCATAATATAAATTTCTATGTTGCTAAAGTCAGATGTGATCAAACTCAAAGCTACAATTTTGATGGAAGCTCTATCCGTATATATAGCTTCAAATGCCAGTATTGTTAACGCACGGAGGGAGGGAGCAACATTTCTTGACGTCTCTATCCGCCCGTCTATGTCTCCCGTGAAGAATTAGAACAGTTTTTTTTTATTTGTTTGCTGCAACACTTGTCTTCTCGGAAGCAGGATGACTTTGTAGTTTGTGGCTCTGGAAAACAGGAAAAAGATGCGCATGAACAAAAGTTCTCACAGACGATGGAGATGGAGGTTTTTGTCACGGTTGCGTGCAGGGACTCAAGTCAAGCTTGTAAACACTAAAGAATGTATTAGTGCATCTTAATTCTTATTATCAGTGCTGTATTTGTAGAGTAAGTATTCTCCAGCCGCCGTCGTCTGCTCGATGTTTTTTGAGGTGAACCAGGATTCAAATACTGACATGCGGCGTTTAAGTATTTTTAGGTTTAGTAAAAATCAAATTTGTATAACTTTGACTACTAATAATATATACTAGTTAATAATATTTTATTATGTAACAATTATATTTTTTTCATCATAAAATAAAATTTTATAAAAAAGTATATTTTTATATTAGAAATTATGTAATTTTTTAAGATATTCTTAGTAAAAGTTAAAATATTTGATTCTATCTAAATCTAGAAATGTTTATATTTTGAAACAAATATAGTATTACAATACTTGATAATCCCAATTCCAAAAAAGAGGATCTTCTAATCTAAAGTCAGGTGGAGTAGTATCAAATTCTAGCGCATTTTCCGTTCGAATCCTTTTGACATCTCACAATAATTTTACGAGTTTTGAAATATACCATCATCGTGTCAGTTATAGGTGGAGCCACTAATTTTAACAACATGTGCCTCAAGATAGCATATTTTAAATTCTACAAAAATGTAATGGCATGTAATATAGAAAAAAACGAGTGGCATTGTTGCATTGTTGCATTTGAGGAATTGAATGATATGGTAGGAGTGCCTAATCAAAAAGAACACACAGAAAACAAGTGTCGGTAGTGGTCCGAGATACGTTCGCTGATTCGTGGGCCCGCCACACCCACTGCACCAAGGTTGGAAACTCTCGGTGCTGTACAGTGCCTGGCTGCTCCAACAAAACGGGGCAACCCACCGCTGCACGTGGGCCCCACACGGTTTTGTACAGGCAGAGGAAGCATGGGCCATGGGTAGGGCCGAAAACGGTACCAAAATTTCTCGTTCTGAGGTTTACTATTTTCTTTATTTTTTTGAATATGTAGAGAAAAATAAAAATAGTAACAAAAACGGTATAGATTTTTTCCGACTGTTTCAGCAAAATTCTGTTTTTAACAGATTTTTTTTTCTTTTTTTTAAATATGGTAGTAAGATCTTATTTAAACATTGTTTTATAAAAAATAAAAATTAAAAGTGAACCAAACAATTTTTTATTGACGAATTGTATGTTGTGAATTAATTGTAACTTGTATTATATATATATGGTAAGACTTAGACTATAAAAATAAATATTTGATATTTATTTTATTTATATTTTTGATATTTTTTTTGGTTACCGAACATTTTATTTTGTTTTTAAATTTTGTATTTATTTATTAGTTTTTGACTTTTCTATTTCTATTTCTATCGGTTGTTGTAAATATAAAAATAAAAATGCTTAAAGGTTTTTCCAAGACCGTTTTCAGCCTTAGCGATGGGTCTGATGGCCGATGACTGATGAGAGATGGTTGCCGGAGCCATGAATGAGCTCACAGCACACCCATCGTCAGCGAAAAATGGAGAGCGGATACTGTACCCATCAATGGAATTTATCTGTTCATCAATCTTCAATCTCCATGAGCACAAAAAAAAAAAGCTCGGTATACTCGAGTGAAAGTAGGACGGCAATGGCAGCGGACGTGGCGCGTTGACAAAGCACATCATAGACCTCCGCGCCGAACGCTACGGCGGCAGCGGCAGCCCTTGTGCCTTGGCATTCGCATCCCACCCAAAGCAGCAGCAGCAGTCTCGGATGGAGGAGGCGGTTGGGAGCAGCCGCATCCGCATCCCCTGCCTGGGAGGGGAAGGAAGCTTCCTCCCACCTTCCTGGATCCCCGGTCCATATCAACCCCCTGCCCCTCCGCCGAATCCCAGAGAGAGAAACGAGAAGCCTCTGCGGTGCCCACCTCCCCACCGCTACCACCCATCGTCGTCGTCGTAGGACGAGGACCCCACCCAACAACCTCCTCCTCCTCGGCTCCTCCTTCCGAGGCGGCGACTCGAGGAGCCAGACAACCGGAACCGCCTCCGCCGTCACGGTCTCCGAAGCATCGTCTCGCGCCGCCTCGTCACTCCACCAAAATCGCGTCTTGGCCCCGAATTACGGCGCCGCCCGCGGAGGAAGGAGCGAACCCGCGAAAGATCGCGGCTTGAGTTGAATTGAATTCAACGGCCGGCAACTGAACTACCCAACCGCGACGATGGGCGAGGCGGCGGCGGCGCCGTTGGTGGTGGACGAGACCTTCCCGGCGTGGGCGCTGTCAGTCGACGCCTGCGAGGCGCGGCTGGGGGTGTCGGCCACGCGGGGGCTGTCCTCCTCCGAGGCGGCGGCGCGGCTGCGCGTGCACGGCGCGAACGAGCTCGCGGAGCACCCGGGCCCGACGCTGCTGCAGCTCCTGGCGCAGCAGTTCGAGGACACGCTGGTGCGCATCCTCCTCGCGGCCGCGGCGGTCTCGTTCCTCCTCGCGCTGTCCTCCTCCGCGGGGGCGCTCACGCTGTCGGCGTTCGTGGAGCCGCTCGTCATCTTCCTCATCCTCATCGTCAACGCGGCGGTCGGGATCTGGCAGGAGACGAACGCGGAGAAGGCGCTGCAGGCGCTGAAGGAGATCCAGTCGGACCACGCGGCCGTGCTGCGCGACGGCGCGTGGGTGCCGGCGCTGCCCGCGCGGGACCTCGTCCCCGGCGACGTCGTGCAGCTCCGGGTCGGGGACAAGGTGCCGGCCGACATGCGCGTGGCGCGGCTCGTCACGTCGACGCTCCGCGTCGAGCAGGGCTCGCTTACCGGCGAGACCGCGTCCGTCAACAAGACGGCGCGCGCCGTGCCCGTCGACGACGCGGATATCCAAGCGAAGGAGTGCATGGTCTTCGCCGGCACCACCGTCGTCAACGGCAGCGCGGTCTGCCTCGTCGTGCACACCGGGATGGCCACCGAGATCGGGAAGATCCACGCGCAGATCCACGAGGCGGCGCAGGAGGACGACGACACGCCGCTCAGGAAGAAGCTCAACGAGTTCGGCGAGGCGCTCACCAAGATCATCGGACTCATCTGCGCGCTCGTCTGGCTCATCAACGTCAAGTACTTCCTCACCTTCGACCTCGACGACGGCTGGGTGCCCAGGAACGTACGCTTCTCGTTCGGCAAGTGCACCTACTACTTCGAGATCGCAGTGGCGCTCGCCGTCGCTGCGATCCCCGAGGGCCTGCCCGCCGTCATCACCACATGCCTCGCGCTTGGAACCAGGAAGATGGCAGCCAAGAATGCACTCGTCAGGAAGCTGCCCAGCGTTGAGACCCTTGGCTGCACCACCGTCATCTGTTCGGATAAGACTGGAACTCTGACCACGAACCAGATGTCTGTTGCGAAGCTCGTGGCCATCGGTGACTCCGCAGATGAAGTTAGGGACTTCAAGGTGGACGGAACAACCTATGATCCCCGAGACGGGAAGATTCACAACTGGCCTGCGGGGAGCATGGATGCCAACCTTGAGACCATTGCAAAGGTCGCAGCCGTGTGCAACGATGCCACGGTTGCACATTCCTCCAATCAGTATGTCGCCACCGGGATGCCAACCGAAGCAGCATTGAAGGTGAGCAATAAACATTGCTAAACTTGCGTTTATATTCTCGTTCATACCTTGTGAAACAATACTATTAATGTGGCACGCAATTCAACAGTTGCAAATACAATAATCAGACGTACTACTTCTATATGTATAGTACAGTGACAGACAGAAAAATAGCGTTCTCACGTGCATGTGTTTCTCCAATGCCGAACAAGACAAGAATGCTATACTACTGAGAAGAACACTGTTTTTTGCGCTTAGCATTTGCAACTTCCTCTTTTGGTTTCTTCTAGGTTCTGGTTGAGAAGATGGGCCTGCCCAGAGGAAAGAATGGACTGTCATTGGACCCTTCGGATACATTAGGTAACAAAATAATTACATCCTTTTTAACCGGATTTAACTTCAGTTTCCTTTCTTAATTGATAGATGCAAAGATACTCACTCAAGCCAACTGATAATGTTTGCCGACAGGCTGCTGCAGCTGGTGGAACAATGTCTCCAAAAGGATAGCCACCCTCGAGTTTGATCGCACAAGGAAATCAATGGGTGTCATTGTGAAGACCAGTTCGGGTAGTAATGCCCTACTCGTGAAGGTGCAGTTTCCCTATTTCTTCTGGAAAAAAAGGTTTACGAGTCCCACTTTTCTAACATATATCCCCTGGATTGGTATTTATAATACTTTATATTGTATCTTTTATTGCAGGGAGCTGTTGAAATGCTGCTTGAGCGAAGTAGCCACATTCAGCTGAAGGATGGTTCAGTGGTGCTGCTAGATGAAAAATCAAGGACAACTATTTTGGCTAGCCTCCAGGAAATGTCAACCAAAGCTTTACGCTGCCTTGGTTTTGCATACAAGGAGGATCTATCTGACTTTGCAACATACGATGGCGAAAACCATCCTGCTCATAAGCTTTTGCTGGACCCAGCCAATTATGCAGCAATTGAGACCAACCTAGTATTTGCGGGTCTTGTTGGGCTCAGGGTAAGATGATGCTCTCCTACTCTGGGATTGGTCTTGTTTGTGCTTTCAACGCTGATCTATGTAATATTATTTATCATATATGTTATGCTAACGTTAACATTTTCTTTTTTCTTGTATACCAGGATCCTCCCAGGGAAGAGGTCTTTGCTGCTATTGAAGACTGCAGAGCTGCAGGCATCCGTGTTATGGTGATAACAGGGGACAATAAAGAAACTGCTGAGGCAATATGCCGGGAAATAGGAGTTTTCTCACCTGCTGAGGCAATATGCCTTACCGGGAAACAATTCATGGCACTTGAGGACAAGAAGACACTGCTGCGAAGTAAAGGTGGCCTTCTGTTCTCTAGAGCAGAGCCCAGGCACAAACAAGAGATCGTGCGACTGTTGAAAGAAGACGGAGAAGTTGTTGCTATGACTGGAGATGGAGTCAATGATGCCCCTGCTCTTAAACTGGCTGACATTGGTGTTGCAATGGGTATCACAGGAACAGAGGTATCTGCTAAGTCCATCATAGATTGTATTCGAAGTGATTTACTTTTCAGGTCTTCTGGATAGAGGACTATTGGCCTTTGAATCCTGCTGTTAAAGTAATATATAGAATAATCTTTTTCTTTCTTGGGCAAAGGTTTTTTATGCCTGCTTTTATTGAAGGGGACTGAAAACAGTCACGTCTACAAAACTATGGCTTGATTAACGATATAGTTCATTTTTTATTTTATTTTTGTGACAAATCGTATATGTTTCAGGTTGCCAAAGAAGCCTCTGACATGGTGCTAGCTGATGACAATTTTAGTACCATAGTTGCTGCTGTTGGTGAAGGAAGATCGATCTACAACAATATGAAAGCTTTTATTAGGTATGTGTTCTGGGAGCTTATTTCTTTTATAGTTGCCTGCTTGGAAACTTTATTATGTTTATTCTCCTTTTGAGGATTCTGTCTTCCTTGGCTGCTGCAGATACATGATTTCCTCGAACATTGGAGAAGTTGCATCTATTTTCCTAACTTCTGCCCTTGGTATTCCTGAGGGATTGATACCTGTTCAACTTTTATGGGTCAATCTTGTCACAGATGGCCCGCCTGCTACTGCTTTAGGTTTCAACCCACCTGACAAGGACATCATGAAGAAGCCACCAAGAAAGAGCGATGATTCACTGATTACACCTTGGATTTTGTTTCGATACCTGGTATGTGATCTCTCTGATTTTGTATCACTCCCTTTGAACCACTTGTTATTTTGCAGAAACTTGTTCTACAAGGCAATGTCTCATAAGTTATAACTTTACTTGCAGATAATTGGCCTTTATGTTGGTGTTGCAACTGTTGGCATCTTTGTCATATGGTACACACATGGATCTTTCATGGGAATTGACCTCACTGGAGATGGCCACTCTCTTGTCAGCTACTCACAACTTTCGAACTGGGGACAGTGCCCTACTTGGGACAACTTCACGGTTGCACCTTTCACTGCTAGAGCTAGAACATTCACCTTCGATAGCCCCTGTGAGTACTTTGAGGCTGGCAAAGTCAAGGCAACGACACTATCTCTGTCTGTCCTGGTGGCGATTGAGATGTTTAACTCGCTCAACGCCCTCTCTGAAGACACCAGCCTGCTGAGTATGCCTCCATGGGTCAATCCGTGGCTGCTTGTGGCGATGTCGGTGTCATTTGGGCTCCATTTCTTGATCCTTTATGTGCCATTCCTCGCCCAAGTATTTGGTATCGTGCCACTCAGCTTGAACGAATGGCTGCTGGTTTTGCTGGTTGCTTTTCCAGTGGTGCTCATCGACGAGATTCTCAAGTTTGTGGGCAGGTGTATGAGCCCTTCAGGTCCGAAGAGGACTTCTAGAAAGCTGAAGGGCGAGTAACAACTAACAACAATTCAATTCTCAGTGACTAAATTGATCGATTTGTTCTGATCATGTAAAGCTGGCCCCTAAATGATGTTTATTAAACAACCTATTCAATACTGAAAAAGTTCAGGAGACTTTGGCACCTCTGCTATTCCTTTATACCTTTTTCTAACCATTGCTAAACAAAACAAATTAGCTGCCTTGTTATTGGTATTAGTGGTTAGTTGGCTGCCTGTTAACCTGTGAATTACATAGACGATACTCCATTTCTCAATTTTTTTGGCTGCCATATGTGAAACAGAGATGCTGTGTATGCTAATTGTTGTGCGTTGCTTCTATTTTCTGAAAAAAGCTTCCTTTCCGGTGAAATTCTGATATACCTGCTGGTGCTGTTGTGGGCCAGTCACTGTGTTCAAAAAATTTTAGATGTGTCTTCTACGCATGCTATGTTACGCCTGTTTTGATCCTGTATTGTGGCTGGATCAAGCGCTTGACTTTGGTCATGTTCTCGCTCAATTTGATTGAGCTAGTGGTTAATGGTCTCGAAGTCTGTTTCATACATCTCCTCAACCCAAAAAGACAAATTTTGCTGCAGAAACACTTGCTAGCCAATGTAGCAATACGGTTCATCAATTCCTGTCCATGATTGTTCATACATCATTCAAGCCACCAATTTCGAGTAACCCGACAGTTTGGGCTTTTAAGGCCTGTTTAGATTCATGAAATTGAATTCATTCTAATAATTATAATTAAAACATAGATTAATTAAGCTAATATAGTTGTATATAAAATATATTTGTATATTAATTGTTAAATATATAAAAAACATATTTGTATGTTACATTTCTATTGAGAAGTGATGTAAAGAGTGTGCTATAAATTAAAAAATAAAATTATAACATAATGATCTATAAAATTTATTTTTATCTCTCACACTATGAATATGAATTTGAGATAGGCTTATTTGTGAGCTTAATGTCAAACTACAAGCCAAATAGTCTAATTCACTATGTAAATTTCAATTCCTCCGAGGATTCAAACGGCTCCTTAACGGAATTCTTGTCACTGACATCAGACAATGTAAAAGAAAAAATGGTGAAACATACACATATAGCAAATGAGAGAAATACAAACGTCAGGATGGGGAGCTTGCATAACTCCAGTATTAAGCTTCAAAACCAAGTACTTAGCCAGTAACAAATTGAAACAAGCTACTATCTACTAAGATGTACTGAGTAGGCTCAGTGGTTAAAGCAGTAACAAATGGAGACCATAGTTCAGTACACTTTAGAGAACAAAAAAGAAAAGGACAGTAACGGAGGGTCTCTGAAGCAAACTTCAACAAAAGCACTTTAAAAGCTTCCTTGGTACCCTACAGGTTGTGCAATGCTCGATGCTCCTTTACCTCCCCTCAGCTTTGATCAGTTGAGAGAAAACCCGGCTCATTGACACATCGGAGAGGTCATGGTCAGGTTCATTTGAAGCTCCAGCTTCCGCCATTGTCACACTGATGCTCTCAAGGGCACCGACGTTCTGAACTTGGGAAGGAAGGTCGGTTATACGGTTCATGCTGTTCACATCCGAAACAGTGGAATCTGCATCTTGAAGCTGCAGAACGTACTCCAGGTTCCAGAGGACATCTCCCATGGATGGCCGCTCCACACCGTAATCCGCAAGGCATTTCTCCACTGTTTCGCCAAACTTCCTCAGAGAATCTGGTCTGATTGTGCCTGCAACCTTCTGATCAACAATTTGTTGCAGCTCTCCTCTCTTCTGCCACTTCATTCCCCACTCTGCCAAGTTAACCATCTCCCTTGGAAGTGTAGGGTCAATCACTGGCCTTGCACATAGGACCTCAAGTAAAACCACACCAAATGAGTAGACATCTGACTTCTCTGTCAGCTGCTGTCTTCTGAAATATTCAGGATCAAGATACCCAAAACTGCCCTTCACTGCAGTGCTCACATGAGTTTGGTCCAGCTCAGGCCCAGTCTTTGACAGACCAAAGTCAGCAACCTTTGCGAGAAGGTTCTCATCAAGCAAAATATTTGCAGACTTGACGTCACGGTGGATGATGGCCTTTGCAGAACCAGTATGAAGATAGTGCAGTCCCCTTGCTGCTCCAATGCAAACCTCCAACCGTTGCTTCCAATTGAGTGAAGGGTTATCAGAACCATAGAGATGGCTCTTGAGAGTTCCTTTCTCCATATATTCATACACCAAGATCATTTCATTCCTTTCATCACAGTATCCAATCAGAGACACCAAATGGCGGTGCCGCAGCCGTGACAGGAGTTCAATCTCTGTACGGAACTCATTGAGACCTTGCTGAGACTTTGGGTTTCCACGCTTCACTGCAACTTTAGTCTCATCCCTCAACACTCCCTTGTAGACCTTCCCAAATCCTCCAACTCCAATGACCCAGTTCTCATCAAAGTTATTTGTCGCTTCTTGGAGCACACTAAAAGCGAAGCGGTACCCGTAGCTTCCATTTAGCCCTGATGTAAGTGTAGTACCATAAGAAGTTCTGCTTCCTGTACTGAGCGAGGTGAGTCCATTGATAGAGAAAGGCATCCAAGTCTTTGAGTGCTGCTTTTCCAAAGTCTTTTTCCTCCGGCAGCAAAGAAGGATAAGAACAAGACCAATTATCAGAAGTCCGATAGCCCCACAGACTGAACCAAGAATCACACCCAAATTTTTGTTACCACCACCAGATCCAACAGTGAAGGCAGAACCTCCAGAACTCATCTTCATAATCTCGAGCCCATTCAGAATACCATCAGGTAATGCATTGTTCAAGGTCGATGGGCCAATGCTGATGCTGAGCTTGCTAGATGCATCATTAGATGAAAGAACCACATCTAAATAGAGAGGTGCAGCCAACTGGTTCTCAGATTGCGTTGAAGGATCAAAATTATTCGATGCATAGAAGGCCCCGACATATGCATTGAAGTAGAGCTGATTAAGTGCCTTACTGACGATATCACAGAAGTGGAACCTTATCAAATAGCTGAAGCCGGCATCCACATCGAACTGCCATGTCATGTTGAAAAGAGCATTGGATGTATTCGAGGCTGCCAATTCTGTAGCCGTGCCATAGACAATATCAGGGGCATTCAGGTTGGTTGCTCCACCCTTCTTATAGGTGATCTTTTTGCCATAAGCAACCTTTTTGGTCACATCTGGGTTCAATAGGTAGCTCTGATCAGTCACCCAGGTCCTCGACAGGGTATCGTTGTCTGGAGTGACTTTCGGTCCACCCATGTTCACCCTATACACTGTCTCAAATGGCTGTGTAGACAAACCATTGTACTGCTGCACAGGGTTGACCATCTGGGCATAATCACCGATGAGATCATCTGGAACAGATACAACCTCAATTGCATTGATGAATGCAATTCCATTTGACGGCTTGAAGGAGATCACGAGCTGGTCACGGGTGATGTTCAATAAGTACTCCTTGAACAACGGAGCAGTCTTGTCTGGTTGCTGGAAGTCACTTAGCAGGAGCACATCTTGTGTCGATACTGTGAACTTGGCAAGCGAAAGATCATAGCTCTGGTAGACAAAGGGGAAGAAGTAGAACCGGACGAAATGGCGGCCCTGCTTCTGGATTGGGAAAGTGTAGGACGATGGCCCGTTGAAGATGCGAGCGGTCTGGTAGAGGGCCGAGTTAGGGAAAGAGGCCACCCCGTTTGCCGAGGTGCCGGCCAGGATCTCCTGGGAAGTGGATACCGTCACCGGAGGCGCGCTGTCGGCGGCGAAGGTCCTCTGGCCGACTGTCGTGCCCTTGGGTGACCCACAGTCGACAAGGTAGTTGTCAGCAGGCTTGAACTGCGCTCTGCAGGCGCAGATGGATGATAAGATGCACAGCACGATGAAGGTTGCAACGTGCGGCTTCTTCCTCCCCAGAGGAGCCATCGTGATGTTGACCTGAGTAAAAAGTAGTATGTTCACAATGTTCAGATGCCATGCAAGACCGTAGTAAGCCCCCTTCATAAAAAGGGATCTTTTTTTTTCTTTGTACACCTGCAAGCTACTATGGCAAGAACACTAATGTTCATCTTGGGATGTGCATCCTTATAACAAAAAAAAAAAAAGAATAAAAGAACAAAATTGGAGCATGGAGACTCGACTGAATCCTCCCCAAATCGCTCTCTTAGCACGGGCGGATCAGATTACTCATTGCTCCAAGGCTGAATAACAGCAAGAGCCCGATCGAACTACAAAACGGATGCGTAGTATCAGCACGGCACTACGAAACAAACAGATCCGCAGTGGGTAAGCAAATCACGATAAAAGGGGGGAAAAGGTGACTGCTCACAGAACTAGCCAGGGAAATGGAGACCAAATCAACCGTCTGAAGCAAGCTAGCTCCACTTACCAGCAACAGGCAGGAGAAGAAACGGATCCCGGTCCGGGCGGATCTCCAGCCCACGCTTCTCCGTCCAGCAGATGTACTCCCGGAAGCGGATGCGCGCGCGCGCGCGGCGCTTCTCCGCTGAAAGACGAATGCGGTTTCGCGAGGAGGCCCTGCCTTGCTGTGACCCACCGCCGGCGGCGAGGTCGCCGGCGCTGAGACACCAGAAAAGATGGCGGCGGGAGGAGAGAGAGAGAGAGAGAGAGGAGAGGAGAGAGGATGGGGGAGGTGGTGAGAGACAGAAAGCGAGCGAGGCTAGCGAGCAGGAGTTTTGTAGTAAAGCTTGGTGTTTTATTTTACCGTTAGATCCGCCGCGTAATTAAGCTAGTACTCCGCTAAACCAGGGTTCCATTTATTTAGGTGGAGTATAAAAGACTCCTCGGTTCGGCCCTAAACAAGTTGGATTTATATGTGGCATAATTTTCTCAAACTTTCTGCAATGCATATTTAATTTACCCAAATTATATATGTTCATCTCACGTCGAGCAAAAACATGAATATGTTTTCATAAGAAAAAAAATTATTGCTACTCGATTATCTTTTTAGAGCATCCCCTATTGCTCTCCACGATAACACACACATCTCACATCCCGAGACGGGATGGCACCGTTTTTGGTTTCTTACAAGAAAAAAAAAATCATTTTTACATTCTTTTCCACCGTCCAGATGGTTGTGCCATGCACGTCTCGATATTAGGTATATTTTGTTCTTTGTGGATGCGTATAATTTATCATGCGAATTGTACTGCAACTTTTCTTCTTCGTAGGTTGTCGTTTTCTTAATTTTTTTTACGCGTATTCAAATTTTCTACTCTTATAGACGATCGGACAGTCTGTAGATAATTCAATTGCAGTGAATGGAGAAAGAAAAATTGGGCGATCCTTCGGGTAGGAAAGTGAGGATGCACATGGGACGGTGGTCCCATCATTGAGGCTTGATGTTTACGGGGATACCCTTGACCAAATGTTTAAAATCACCGTCCCTTTTCATTACGCTCCTAGTATTTCCATGGATGCATAGTCATTGTCATGAATGAAGAGTACTTTCTTTGTTTTAAAATATAAATATTTTTACATTTAGTCAAAATTTAAAAATATTTATAATTTAGAACGGAAGTAGCGGGGGTACAAAATTAAAATTTCACCTTTGTTAAAAAAATTGCCTGTTTGTTATTGTGACTAACAAATTATCCAAAACTAAGTTAGATACTTTAGTGTGCATTTCAGTTCTCAAATTGCTGCTCGTGTCGTATTTATGCCCACATTAACATTACTCCTACAAATGACAAGCAGTGCACGACTGATAAGACGCGCACGTGTCCACCAAGTACAGCAAATCACCGGCCTACAGTATCTAGAGCCGCTGGAAAACAAGCCAAGCTAGCCACGACAAAGCCAGTGGTGCAGTGGCGGTGGAGCTGCACGCAGGACGCAGCTCAGCCTCCCAGCTGCTCCACTGGGATCGGGATGCTCGTGCTCCTCATCGTAACGCAGAACAGCGGAAGAGCAAGCTAGCACACCTTCTGCAAACGCGGTTTCCTGTCAACGACAAACTGTCAAGAAATCTTTTTTGTATCTCCCTCCTTTGTTCGCGGCGTGGTTCATGGGGGCATCATCATCAGCATATATAATGTGATCGATTGTCAGAGTGGTCCGGAGAGATTAGGCAGGCAGGCAGGCAGCACCTTCGTCAGTTTAAACTACTACTTCCTCTGTCTCGTAAAAACCTTATTCCTAAGAAAATTCATGTTGATTAGAGGTCATGGTAAAAGACCTCGGTGCCCCTCGTTACTTGGCAGGTGCTCGCGGGAATACTGCTAGGAAGTGACATTCTGTTGCCATCCAATTACTTTTGCAATGCTTTTAGCACTTTTTTGATCTTTCTTTTGAATGGTGCTGCCGGAAAGACCAACGTAGATCAATGCGAGAAATAAGGTTTTTATGGGACGGATAGAGTAGTACAGTAGCGTGCGTGTGAAGCGAAGAATTCAGAGACTGTAAAACCAAATGTGTGAAGCTAAGGATGGAACGCGGCATTCAGAGAGAAGACTGAAGACGCAGCTGGACTTATTTAGCTCCCATGTGCGGTGCGGTGCGAGGCCAGGCGAGTGGTAGCGGTTGTACAACGCGCAGGGACATTCAACAACCAACCTCGGTTGTTATCCAGCTGAGTAGCTGATGATATTGATAATAAGCCCCGCTCTACCATCCATCATGCATGTGCAGGTCCAACCCAGCAGCACCACTGGTCGCCAGTTTATTAGGCCATAAGCTGGTACTAGCTGATAAGCGAGTGGAGTAACATGCGGCGGCGAAGGAAATCCGTAATCTGATGCCTCCTTTGCACTGGAGGAATTTTTTTTCTGTTTTTAGCATTTTTTCTGTGAAATTGAACTGATTTCTGTTAAATTTCAGTATAATTTCTATGAGAATCCTGCGCTCGCTCTAAAAGACCCTTTGAGCCTGAGATCGTGAGATATATTCCTCGTCAGGTGAGCTGAGGTGAGGTCCAGACGAGCAACACCATGTGCCAGCTAGCTGATCATAGTCTGATACAACTCGTGGTGGGTTTGGTGGCGGCGGTTGGCAGGGGCAGGCAGTTCCTCCGTCCATTTGCAAATTTGCAGCGCCGAAGGAGTCTTTGGATAGCTAGGCAGCGAGCACTCTCGACACTCGAGTTCGGCAGCGTTGCTGTTTAGGGATCTCATGTTGCGTGATGGAAGCTCGATAATGATCAGGAATACTCCCTCCGCTCAGAATTACCACGTGAATGTCCAGATTTATGCCTAATTGTCAAGCAGAAGTTGGTTTTTATTTTTCCTTTTTGAAGAGTTCCTAATAATCAAGCAGAAGATGGTCGCAGGTGACAGGACAAATGGAACTGCTCTTGTACGAGATGAAGCGACGACGGAAAGGCTGATCGATGTCATGTAGTGCTGCTGTACAAGGTCACACGGCCCAGACGTCACAGAAAAAGCTCATAAAAACTAGAAGTATATGCCAAATTTGTGGGCCGAATTCAGGCTGCATTTCCTCGAAATTGGTCTCTATTCGTGTTCTTCTCACAAGACCAAGCAGAGTCCGCATTTCGCTGCGGATGAATTCAGGAAGTTCGAGCTCACTGCCGCATACCTTGACAGACCAACTGACGAAACCACTGCAATTTGCTGTCTGATCACGGGCCGTGCCGTGCCTAGTAAAAATTTTCAGATAACGACAATGCGGTGGCACTATGAGGGACAAGCAGATCGAGTGTTGTTCAGTGCACAAACCTAGCTCACATGAAAGATCACTGCACATCTTTTCCAAAGAAAAAAGCCTACTAAGCCGGGCCGGGCTCCTGGTACCGTGGTCGATCTCGAATCAAAATGAAGCGTAGGGCAAGCAAAGCGACTGGGCGATGCTGCTATATAGGAGTACTACGTATCAGTGTTCATTTGCCATCTTTTGAATCAAACGAAAGACAATAGATAATTTATTGAGCGAATTTCTTGTGTGGCATTGAAAAGCTCGCAATTCTTTCTCAGCTATTGAAAAAATAAATTTCCTTTCTGTGTCACCGATTAAAATTTTCATTCCTTTACATATCACTCTCAAAAGGATTTTTTTTTTATTTATCTTATAGCGACTTGTTTTTTCTTCTTCGGTATAGCTCAATGAAAGTCAACTTCTGTTGCTTCAATATACATGCCGTTTTTATGGTAATAAAATAAATATTTTTGTTATTAAGTCCACTGCAAATTCAACATATATTATGAATTAAAAATTTCAAATTGATTTAATTTATCTTAGTTTTTATATGTGTTAAACAACTTGATAAAATTCTCAAAAAAATATTACTTATTTTCTTTTGTTATCTAGTACTAGTATTTTTTTTAAAAAAAAGTTTTAAGTTACATCTTCAATAAAAAATATTTTAGGGTATTTTTCTACTTAGGAGTTGCGTGTAGGAAAATGAAAAATCTTAAATGGTGGCATAGAAAAGAGAATAAGACTGAGAAGGAATTTCAAGTTTTTCCAGTGACACACAAAAAATTCTTTCTAATTTACTACCTCTGTTTCAATAGAAGTTTTGTTGACTATGATTTTGATCAATAATTTTTATAGATTAAATTAAATTTAAAAATTAGTATTTGTACTTTTAAATTCATAAAAAAAGTACTTTTATAATATATATATATATAATTTATATTATTAAAATTAAGTAAATATATCAAAAATATTAATCAAAGTCATAGTCAACAAAAGTTAGAAATAGACTTTGTATTGGAACGGAGGGAGTATTTGATAACTATTTAGAACGGAGAAAGTACTCTTGCTCAGCACGGAAGCCACACAAAGTAAAATAGTTTGCGTGCGTCACTAGCTGGCTGCCCCAGATAAATTATACGGAGCAGCGTAAACAAACTGCAGACGCCGTTGATTCCGAATCCTAGTGAAATGAAATCTCAGCGTTAAGGGCTCAATTGTTATCAAATCAAAGCAAAACCTATGTCGTCAGTCACACTCCCGGACAGTCTTGTGCAGCAGATTAAGTTAAGGGCGGATGAGATTTTCATGTCTTGGCCCATCTGATACTGGTACCACCATCGCTCGCGGATGAGATTAGAAAACTTCTTTGAATAAAACAAATGGTAAAAAAAAGTTTGAAAATCTAATAAGATATTTATTTTAAGACGAAAGTAATATACTGTTGATGATGAATAGAGCAACACTAAACACTAATAGAAGGAACACCTTTTTGACCGGAGGACCCAGGCCAAAGGCTGGTGAAACACAAACAGGTTACTGTACTGTAATTCATGGCCTGCTGCCCTGACCGAATGAGTGAATGAATGAATGAATGACTGCCATCAACTTTTAATCACCCCACACCCCTGTGTAGTCACTACCCTCTCCCTGTAAAAACAAACATGGTGTGCGTATCCATGAATGGCCACGTGGCCAGGCTTTGAGAAAGCGAGCATTCCCGTCCAATCCAACGTTAATAGTAACACTGTTACTCCTCCATCACTCAATGCTAATGAGTGCTGGACAGCGTCTTTAACCGCTCCTCCGGCTGTCCTTTGACCGTCTTTCCTTCCTCTGTCCTGAAACGCTGCGCTGAGCCATTGCCATTGCCATTGCCGTGCTTCTTCCTTCCTTTCCGTGGCGAGGCTTCAGGCTCGCTGTTGTAGTTAGTGGTCGCTCAGCCATGGCCCTATGCTTGGGCAGGGGTCGCAGACAGATGGCTGCACTGAACTGAATGGCTGCGACGTCTCAGTGCCGTTGCATGTGTGGTCTGTCTGCAGGAGCATCGAACGAACGGACGTGACTTGCCAAACCGAAGAACAATTCACGGTTTTACTGCCATCGCCAACAAGATTCTTCTCACAACAGGGGTCTCCCTATTTCAGGTCTGATGATAGTCTTTCGGTATTTCAACAAATAAGCTGAGAATTTCCTTCCCAACAAAAAGGGAGAACGATGCCGAAGCGGCTGCTGGTCTTGAGATCGATCACCTGGCCAGCAGCATCACGCACAAGTCCGTCTCACGCTTGCCTCCCAACAGCCCAGCAGTTGATCAACGGAGGAAAAGGGCCAAAGCCCCCAAACAAAATCAAACCTCGATTATCAGTTTGAGCGAGGCGAAAGCAAGATGATCTGGTTCATCATCACACCCACTTCTCCGTTCAATTTCCATTGGATTTCGCACCTGCTGCTGCTGTGCGCCATTGCAGGTCACTTCCCCAGCCCCAACTGCATCGTGGGCAAACACGCTTCACTTTCCTGCAGCTATCAGTGCGCACGGTGCACCCAACCTCACAGAGCGAGCAGAGGACCAGCCACAGCCAGCCCAAAACCCTAGTATAAACCATCATCATCTCTCTCTCTTTGACCGTGTTTCTTTCTTTTTCAGTGGTCGTGATTCCAAATTCCAGTCCTCTTCAGTTCCCTCCACCCGAGCCTGGCGCTGCCATGACGGCAACGGCGGCGAGGCCTCCCACGATGGTGATCCAGGACGACTACATCGACATGGACCTGACCCCGACAGCCACGCCACTGCCGCCCGCGTCGCCCTGCTTCGAGTTCCAGAGCGCCGGAGGCGGCGGGGGCGCCAGGCGCAGGAGCGAAGAGAAGGAGGAGCCGTTCGCGTCGCCCGCCGACGAGCTCTTCTACAAGGGCAACCTGCTCCCGCTCCTCCTGCCGCCGCGCCTGCAGCTCGTGCAGAGGCTGCTGCAGGAGCAAGGGGCGGCGAAGCGGGACGCGGAGGAGGTAACAGACGGCGCTGTCCCCGCCGCGGCCGCCAAGGCGGCGGCGGCTCCCAAGAAGCCGTCGTGGTCCAAGCGGCTCAAGGTGGTGAAGCGCTGGGCGTCCAGGGACTACATCCGCTCGCTCTTCCTGGCCCGGCCCAGCGACATCGCCGTCGACGGCCACGGCAGCGGCAGCGGCAGCGTCAGCGCGCGGGCCGCGCCGGCGCCGGACCGCGAGGATGAGGCGTGCCACCAGGCCCACCACCGCAAGTCGTTCTCCGGGATCATCCGCCGGGTGCGCCTGGTGGCGGCGACCAGGGCGGCCGCGGCTCCCGGCGTCTCGGTCTCGCCGCTGTGCTCGTCCTCGTCCTCGTCGTCCTCCACCGCGTCGTCAACGCCGTCGTGCGGCACCGCGAGCGGGTTCTTCCTCCGTTCCGCCGCGCCGGGGCCCGTGCTGAAGCGGAGCAGCAGCGCCGGGTCCGAGGAAGGCGCCATCCAGGGCGCCATCGCGCACTGCAAGCGGTCGCAGCAGGGCGTATTGGGCGCGGCGGCGCGGCCGAGTAGCGCCAGCGACGTGGTGTTCTACTCGGTGACCAACACGCCCAGAGCGTCCTCCGTCGCCGCCGGCGAGGCGGCGCAGGAAAGGCAGGACATGTGCAGGGGCTGACAGACAGACAGTCACGGACGGATCAAAGCAAGGAACGCTTCATGCTTGTGAAGGAAGAAGAAACGGGCGAGCAATGTGCTGTGGATTGCTATGAGATGCGATGTACAATGTGCTGCGTTTTCTTTCCTCCTGTTCAAACATTTTGATTTCTCATTTGAGCTGTGGATCGTCTTGGTTCCATCTCCGGAGCTCCTCGTTGCTCCGTTCTCTGCATCTCATCAAAGCTGCTTGCTTATCCGTGGTGGGGAAGAAGAGCAGTGGGGAGAGTGAACAGTGTCGAGTAAATGGCGCAAGGGTGGCACTGACTTGGTGGCAGATTTGATTCCGCTCTGAACAAGTACGCACCGCATGACCATACCCTACGTCTCGTCCCCTCCCACTCTGTAGAATTCAATCTGCTCCGCAGGAGTATTTGAATGGGATGGATCGACCATGGTCAGGATCATGACGCTGCCATGTGTGCTCCCATTCGCAGTCCGTCGTCCTCCATGGAGCCCTGCATAATAAGCAAAGCGAGCCTCTGTCTCTGATAATCTGATGAATCTGCCATGGCACCACCGTTCACGCTACGCACCGCTGTGCCTTGGCTTCAAAACGAAGGTTTTGGAGCGCTTGTGCGCGCCATGAAAATGTTTGCCGATGCTTGAGCTTTTCCAAACATGAAGCTTTAAAGCAAGGGACCCTACGAAATAAGATTTTAAGATCACATCAGAACATCCCAATCAAGCGTCAACAAAAAACTAGATTAGCAAAAAAGAGCCAGTGTTTGGACAGTTAAAATTCTCGTGTTGTACAAGAGACC
>BCLH01000116.1:0-10476 GCA_001602315.1 Zoysia pacifica
TCAGAACCTGAAATTACTCGAACATGCCGCTGGATTTAATTAACTGAAGACAAAAAGGAGATAGAGAAGTGTTAGCATAAGACACCTTCAGTTATTAACCGGTGCTTTGAGAAAAGAAAAGACTGAGAGCAGCCGCCCCTCAGCACTGACCTGTCGCTTGCTGCCAGTGTGATAGCTTCAGAGCCCTCTCCATCGTGGATAGGAAGAGATTCCAGTGCTGCAGGAGGTCCATCGGAACTTTGTGGGTCGCCCAGGTCATGCTCGCTTCGGTCATGGAGCAGTCGCAACACGGGTTGATTGGGGTATGCGTTAATTTCGTCTTGCAGCTAGCGTACCCAGCCTCGCCACCTTAACTCTGTAATCGAGGTAAATCTCTATGAGCTTTGGAAGGTGCTCGATGCAATTAATCCCTAGCTCCAACCTGCAATTACCGACTTCTATGCTTTCAATCTAGGGTTATTTGATTGAGCTAAAACCCTTTCGCATTGTAATCGTGTTTTTGAGTTCATACGATTTGATATATTTCTTGCCCTCTGAACTTAGTGTATTACGTTTTTTGATGGCTCGAACCAGATTAACCTTAGGTCTTTTTTACAAGCTAGACCATTCGAATACGAAGAGCGCACGAATATTCTTTTCGATTACGTAAATTTTATTGTGTCGGTGATCAGAACACCGACAGTTACCGTTAATGCATGGAGAAACAACGATCTGCATGGCAACGGGGTTTTATTAATTTCTTTCTTGCA
The DNA here is from genome assembly GCA_001602315.1 of Zoysia pacifica. NCBI lineage: Eukaryota > Viridiplantae > Streptophyta > Magnoliopsida > Poales > Poaceae > Zoysia > Zoysia pacifica. Next base: position 750 of record BCLH01000116.1, read on the forward strand.
TGCGTGAACCAGTATCAACGGTCTGCGTGGAGAAACAACGATGAGTTTACCATTTGAACAACACTAATTCACGACCCAATTGACTGTCCAAATGGCATACGCCGTTGGTGTTGGATAAACAAAAGTAGCTGAATCTTCACATAGCAATTTCTTTGCCCACGGGGACATCAAACACCCTAGTGGCTCATTTGGTTATTCCTTAACCCACTGGTATTAGAGGGGTATTGGAAAGGATAAGAATGAAACGAGGGAGTGGAATGAGGGAAATTAGAGTTTTACGTATGTGGAGAGCAATGGAATCAATTGGTCCCTTCCACCGATCCCTCTATAATCCTGTGAAACAGGACGGGCTCTAAGACCTTGTTTGTTGTTGGGGAAGTAATCCCCAAGGGAAATTGTTTTAGGCAGGGATTTAGAGGGTCCCTGCTTGTCACTCAATCCCTATGGGGATCTTTACCCTCCACGTTTGCCTGGCTCCTAGCACCAACATGTGTTCGGCAGGTCAGAGATTAGAGGAGGCACGGATCAAGACATGATACTTTTCGTTAATAATTGGCCATAGAAAAATAAAATGAATAGACAGGTGTACGAAAAAATAGGAAATTGAAAAGAAAAGCAATCCAAAATTGGCATCTTTCGTAAACAAAGATGTAAATAAGTTACAAGATGTTCAAAGCAACCTATTCAACTAAAACTGAATACATCAACTTTGAGAGCTCAATCTCATTGTGTTTTTTGTTATCTATAGCTTGAACAAGAACATTTTTGAAATAAAAAATAAGAAAGTACAAATCACAACTCTTCTGGTACTGTAGTTATCACAAACTGCTAGCAACTAAATCCCCCATCAGAACAAAAAAATAAAATGGCTGGAGTTTCTGAGGCAAAAGGAGACCAAAAACTACTAATTTATGCAAGCATTTGGCTCCTGATTCATTCACACAACTCTCTGGGCTGCATTTTCCAAGACCTGAAAAATATTTTGAATTAATATCTAACAGACCATGGTGATCATTCTCCATTATAGAGTTCGAAACAAGTGCTAAGAATGACCCTTAGCTACGAAGACATTTAATGGGCATGTCGGACATCTTCTAATTTACCACTGTCTTTATTTCTTTTTATTTATCTGCTGCACAATTTTTACTTCAGAAAAACATAATAAATCAATTTAACTAAAAGAACGTAACCTAGTTGAAACACATCTATGAAACATGACTCTGAATGACTATAACCAATAGTATCATGGTTAATGAAAATATAACAGCTCACAAAATAGGTGCAATATCAACGTTAACTGAAATCTATACTGATGCATGATGCACGTACCATTTTTTCTGCAGGTACAGCATCGTTGTGGTCATGTTGTTTCCAGCAGCTGCACCGCCTCCTTTGAAATGCACCGCCGTCACCGAGCTGAGACGGCTTAAGCACGTCTCCCTCTGCCTTGCTGCTCCATGATTTGGGGAACAGGAGTCTAGGGCTCTGCATTATCAGGGCATGTCAACCAACAAACAGTTCGGCAGATCAGCAACGATGTACCAAAAAAGAAATAAGATGAAGCCTAGAGGGTCTACAAGCACAATGTACTCAGAATTCAGACTTGCATAAGCATAATATACCTCACTCTGATATTCTATCAGGAGCGGAACAACGGCTTCCGTCGCACCGAGCCTGTTCATGCGAAGAGCCTTCAACCATAGCAATGTCGTTGCCAGATGAGTGATGGTAAGTCTACAGCGTGAAAAAGATGAATGGTGGGGGTGAGCAAACCTTCACTTGCAGATGGAGGAATTTGACATAGTAATCGATAATCTTGTCGTGCATGGACGCTTTGATAGCAGAAATGCAGATTCAGAAACGCCTATACACTGAAGTTAACTTAATTAGGAAATTAGGAGTTTTTTCCCTACAAGAACTACTAGTTCGGCAATAATTGACTAGTACCCTGTTTGAGTTTGGAACGATCTCCTGTAAATTCTTCATCCTGACAGAAATCTTCTACCATCGGAGCTGCGACAGGCATAACCACAGGGTAAACCGTTCTGTTCAAAACCAGAAGTTCTGATCGAATTTAGACAAAAAAAAAAAAATTATGACTTGGCTCATCCTGTCTGCGATGCTGTGTGGATAAGTGGCCTAGCCTCACCGAGCTCTAACGTGAGCTTGGGAGCTCCATTTCCCACAGCAACATTGCACTCAATCATCGCACTCGATCCATTTATGCTACTCTTTACTCCGTTGAACTGTACATACACAGAAGTTGTTGTTGCTAGCATCAGTTATAAAACACTTTGGGTGCAAACATAAAAACTAATAGCAATCAAATAGCAACATAACGACAGAACCTGTTTGGGAATGAGTGCTCCTCCTGTTGCATTGCCGCTGAAAGAAACAAGCGAGGGGAGGTTCAGGTTCTTCAGGCTGTTAAATTCCTGAAACACCGAAATCAGGTAGGGTAAACAAGCGCATCAATGGCAAAATCTCAATCGGCATTATCATCTACCGGGCTTCTAATACAAACAATAATTGTCAGAAATAAAAAAACATATAAGAAAGCAGGCATCTCACTCTCTTAGACCTTCCGGCGGATCTGCAGACTGTCAAAGTTGGAATTCAACTGCTTTCTAGGAGTGAAACAGAGCATCCTTTCACTGTTATGCTTAGCAATCCTGTAAGCATAGAACAAGCAATAACCCTGAAGCATGTCGATGTTGTTCCCGGGGAGCTGCAACACCATGAGCCGTCCGTCCCAGGTGGGAGGTCAAGAACGACATCGCGTCGGCGGCCAAGAACGACGACCACATCGAGAGGAGGGGAAGTAAGAGGTGATGCGTTACCAGCAAAAGGCCTCTATGGGAGCTAGGTCGCGTCACCATCACCGTCCTGGCATGGGTAGCTGTCAATTGGCAACACCTTGTCCTCAAGCCAGCCTCCTCCTCCCCGTGTCTGTCACAAGGAGCCGCTCCACGCCTTTGTTTGGAACCTGGGCGAACGAGACGGGGAAACGACGATATGGACCACATTTCATTTCCGGCGAGAGTACCCGAATGATTGATGATTCACGTGTGCGCCGAATTTCATTCCCCGTCTGAACGTCCCGCGGGGATCGAACCGCATTCCCGGCTGATCCCGGCCCAACCAAACTAGGCCTGAACACTACAAGAACAAAAGTAATAAAGAACAATCATTAAACTGGTTACAAATTTTTGTTTTCACAAGCTCAGAATAGTACCCAGACAGGCGGAGCCGTACCTTCGATCAGAGCACACGGTGGAAAGGCGTGATGGATCTCGAATTCTCGCCAAAGGAGCTGCAGGTTTGAGCGGCGATCATACTTCGGGGATGAAGAAGAACGCATGTCGCTGGGTTTAATTAACTGAAGACAAAAAGGAGATAGAAAATTGTTAGCATAATATACCTTCAGTTACTACCTGATGCTTTGAGAAAAGAAAAGACAGAGCAGCAGCCCTTCAACACTGACCTGTCGCTTGCTGCCAGAGTGATAGCTTCCGAGCCCTCTCCACCGTGGCCAGGAAGGGGCTCCGATGCTTCAGGAGGTCCATCGGAACTTTGGGGGTCGCCCAGGTCATGCTTGCTTCGGTCACGCAGCAGTCGCAACACAGGTTGATTGATGTGCCTGTCAACTTCTTCTTGCAGCATACCCAGCCTCGCCACCTTAGCTTCTGAATGGAGGTAAATCTCTTTGAGATTTAGAAGGTGTTTGATGCCATTAATCCCTAGCTCCAATCTGCAATTACCAACTCCTATGCTTTCGATCTTGGGCGAGGCGTCCTGCTCAAACCGTACCTCTCTCAGATTTTTCAGGTACAAAATAAGAAGTTTCTTGAGATTCTGAAACGTGCCCTGTCTGAACACTAATTCCTTTCCCGCATATGCATTCGAATAGAGATAAAGGAGCATTATGTTGGGTAGCGCCCCAAGTATCTCCACGCTTTTATCTTCCTTTATTTCACTAGACCACAGGTGAAGCTTCACCAAGCGTGTAAGGCTGCTAAACCAGTCAATCTTATCTCCAATTCGCCCCCACAATCTGAGATTCCTTAGTGAGCTGGGAAGGAAGGAAACAGAACCAACCCACTCAGCAGTTTCCCTCCTAGCAGCATATATGAAGAGACAATCGAGGGATTGGAGCTTTTCAATGGCTTTGCGTAGTGTCATGCATTTCTTTTCTGTTGCCCCTTCCGTGTTCACAGTTAATTTTCTTAACTTGCTTAGCTCCCCCAGTTCTTCGATTGCTTCTATACTAGTTCTTTTGATATCCACTTTCCCAAGTATCTGCAATCCTTTGAGGCCGCCAATTCCTCTTGGGACCTTAACAGCACCAGTTTTGGACCAGCAACTTGAGTAGGCCATGTGTAGTTCGGCAATAGCTTCATTGTGGACACGAGAATCAACCAAAGGTGTGAACATCTTGGGTAGGCATAACAAATGCTTCAAGGATTGCATTGGCATATATGGATTAAAAAAGGAGTAGCTGGCGGAACTGTCAAAATATAGGGTACGGAGACACTTCAGTTTACATATTTCAGTAGGTAAAGTTGAAATATAGCTGCCCGTTACTTGCAATGTCTGCAGACCCTGTAATTTTCCAATCAATCTTGGAAGAGTGTAAATACTCGAATATCCTCTAAAATAGCCAATTCTCACATACTTCAAGTGCCTCAACAAACCTATGTTGCTTATATCTTTCTGTGTGAGTGCAAAGTCCGCATTTTCAAGATCCAAGATCCTTAGCATCCTCAACTGGGGTGAACAAAGAGGAGATGCTTGGCCTACCGGTCTCTCACCAAAGAAAGTTAATGATCGCACACGGCTCCAATCCATTCCTACTGCAGAGCAATTATTGCTAACATGGTATGCTACATGACGTAAGTTATCCTCTGGTGAGCCTAGTGCATTGTCGCTTGATGTGTAAACAAAGCCCTCCTCTCTAGAGAGCGAGACAATGATGTCGCGCATGATATCATGAACCCGACAACTCTTAATAGTTCCCTCAAAATTCACTCTTGATGGTTGAATCATGCTTCGACTTATTAACTCATTAAAATAACCTTTTCCAACATCCTCAAGGCTCATCCCAACTCGGGCTCCAACTAACCCCTCTGCTATCCACCTGGCTACCAAATGCCTTCTTCTAATTTCAAAATCTTCAGGAAAAATACTTAGGTATAGATAGCATGGCTTGAGATAAGATGGCAAGTGGTTGTAGCTTAGCGTCACCATGTTCTTTATTGCCTCGAGGCTTAGGTTATTCTCAAGCTCTGCAGGAAGTTGTGTATATAATATCTCCCACTCTGATTCATGTTTAGTAGCAAACAATGCTCCTATTGTGATTATAGCCAGCGGTAAACCACCACATTTCTTTACTAGCTTATTAATTATGGTCTTCAGCTTCAAATCATTTTCCATATCTTGTTCACTTTTTCTTATCTTCCTGAGTAACAAATCTACAGAATCCTTCGTTTCCAAAGGTTTAAGCTCCAAGAGAAATGGTTTACTGTCGGACTTGGTGCTGCAAGCCCCAGCTACGATAGCATCTCTAGTTGTTATTACTATTCGACTTTCTTTGTTGTTGGTACTAGGAAAGCAGATATCCCTAATCCAGATCCATGCATCAATACTCCACAAATCATCCAAAATAACAAAGTACCTTTTCTCATTTAGCCCTTCTGTGAGATGCTTCCCCATATGCTCCACCTGAACATGCATTGCTGCCTTTGCATCAAGGTTTTCCAAGCAAGTCTTCAAGGACTCATCACCGAGTAGTTGCTTTATCATAGCTTTGAGCACATCTATCCTGGACAAAGACTGTGACACAGTTATCCAAGCACGGTATGGAAATTCATCTTCAATACCTTCCTTGCTTTTATAGACCTTCCTCACAAGAGTAGTCTTGCCCAGACCTCCCATGCCGACCACGCAGATCACTTGAGCATGGCCATCATCGCAAGGAGCATTGATCCTGTTAAGTAACTCTGTCTTGAAGGAAGAGTTACCGATGAGCTCTGTTTCATCAATATTTGTACCAGATTGATTGCGAACATCCTCCATATAGGAGTGTTCCTCATCAATTTTGGTGTCCTCCATCTCGATTAAGTTGTAGCGTCTGTTCCTGCTGCTTACTTCCTCAACTCTTGACTTGAGGTTTCGAATCTGAACAGCAATTCGATGACGATGTTTGAGCTTCTTCAATTGCTGCTTCAGGCTTTGGCTTCCCACGTGCACCTTGAACTCGTCAAGGCAATCTTCAACATCATAGGACAGGCTCCTTACTTGCTCTGCCCAAACCTTCAGTAGCGGTTTCTTTTTCTTCAATCTTTCAGCGGCTATTAGGAATGCCTGCATTGTTTTGAGTTCATCTTTCATGAACCTGTCAACGAAAGGTTCAAAAGGAATTTAGGATTCAAATCTTTTAAGAGTGAAAAAGGTTAAAACAAATAAAAGGAATTGTTTTTTGTCCGAAGATCTACAATGCAGTATTATTCATCGTGATTAATCAAAATAGCAATCCATGAGTATTGTACTACGTGGTTCCACAGTATCTTTTAACACAAGTTTGGCTGCTTCACATCGAAACATCAGCTCAAACAACTGAGCATGTTGTAAAAATCGAAATACAGGAACGAAGAAGGAATCCATCTTTAATAATAACCCTGCAAGAAAGAAGTATCTGACGATGCCATTAAACCAGATAAAACAACAGCCAAGATTTACAAATACGTACCAGATCTCTTTTTGCACGCCCATGAGCAAGCTCATCTCGTCGGCAGCGGCGCTGGCTGCCTTGCTGATAGCGCTCCCCAGTATGGACCTCGCCATGCTAAGTGCCGTCTCCGCCATCTCCGGATCTTCCTATTGGAAAACCAAGAGCTCACTCGACGAAACTATTTTGCAGGTTGCTTCTGAAGGAGCTGCTTCTGCATGCAGCGAGCAAGGCTAACCAGGCGTCCCTTTTATAGCCCCTGTTGCGGCTATCAGTCCAATTAACAAAAAGAGGGCCTCGTTGTTGAAATAAGCTTTAAAATACTGGTCACTTCGCTTGATTTATTGGTCGATCGATTACCTGATTACTGTGAGACCCAATCTGTATGTTATGGTAGGCTCGTTTGTCTCGTCTTGGCCCACCGGTCATGGAGTCTTCTGGACGCAAAGGAGCGCGAGCAGAAGTATTGGGCCAAACGGAGTAAAGAAAGGATGAGGCACGTAAGGGCCAAACGGAGTAAAGAAAGGATGAGGCACGTAAGGCCGCGAGGAGAGGCCGGGAAACGAAACGAAAGCCGATGCCGACATGGGAGTGTCCATCGTCACGTGCGATGCATGCACCACTTGTTTATTTTTCTGATCAATGAACAGCACCACTTGTCCACTTGCTTTTGCTCTGCTTTCCCTTGGGACGAACAACGAGACACATGCAAGATGGACACGCGGACCGATCGCTTGAGAGTTTGGGCTGGGCTGGCACAGCGAGCAGAGACCACAGGCATTGGCGACTTGGATCGAGTGAAAGAATTCACGCTGGGTAAACCATTCATAGCCTTTTTTTGAGAGGAACACAATTATTTAGTTTGAACAGTAGCGACAGCAAGGTCATAAGTTATTAGTTCATCAATCTACACATAGAAATTATGGCTACCAGATTTAGAGCATAGACAATATAGAATCCCATCAGTATTGTGAAATAAATATTCTCCCTCCATTCAATTTTATAATTCATTCTAATCCTGGGCGCAAGAATTAAGAAGTGAAAAAATATGGTGGGCCAAGTGGGCCAAGGACCACTCTGAAATTTGGACAAATTTTTTTTATTAGTTTGCATTTAGCACAATAGTCTTAGTCAGGGACATTAGCACGTTGCAAGCTCTATAAATCTCAAAGCATTCACGCAAAGTACTTAGACTTGCTGAGATTTATCCCAAATACTTTTTAAGTGCTTCCTCCATTTCAATTTATAAGTCGTTTGAGTCCGGACACATAAATTAAGGAGAGTGAAAAAGGTACACCTAAGATATATAGAAAACAAGGAGGAGATAGATAGAGATGGGGTATTATTGGTAATAAACAAAGTTGCATTGAGGGAGAACGACTTATAATTGAGAAAATAGGAAAGTTTGGAGCGGCTTATAATTTAGGACGTAGGAAGTACTCAATTGATAAAGCTTCTATTACAATTTGATATTTTCATTGATGAATGAGGAAGGATGAAAGATTTAAAGATCTAAATAAGCTTCGTGAGCTCTCTATTAGACTTGTTGAAACTAAGAAGCATGTTCTTTATGATTCGCTTTATACATTTCTAAAATTAGCATTGATCCTAACGGTGGCAACGACAAGTGTTGAAAGAGTTTTCATCATTGAATCTAGTAAATGATAAGTTAGAAATAGATTGGGTGATGAGTTGTTGAATTATTGTTCGATCACTTTTACTGAGCGATGTATCTACTCTAAAGTAAGCGAGGATCACGTAATTGAATCTTTCATGGCCATGCGGAAGCGCACAGTGAAGGAACTAGATTAATTTTCTAATAGTTTATGTTTATTTATGTAAGATCTTTTGTGATAATTGAAGAATTAATGCCAAATAACTGCATTTGTATATGTTTTGGTTTTTTTTCACTTTTTCATTTAATCTGGGGAAAGAAATTTAATGATATCTATTGAAAAAAATCCTGGGTCCCCCACTGATTGGAAAGTGATAATGATATATATTGAGAACAAAATTTAAATGTTAGAATGACTTATAAAAGTGAACAGAGGGAATAATTAGGAGCTATGAAGTAATGAATCTATATTTAATCATTTGTTGTGATAATACTGAGGATATATTGGGAAAACAGGGCCATAAAAAAAATGCACTTTATTGCACCGAAATGACATCAGATTGATTGGACATCTTGCCAGGGGTGAAGCCAGGAAGTTTAGTCGCTGGGTTAGTAATGGATTTTTGCTGGGATCAAGACTGAATCTGTAAGCTAAATACATGGTTTTGCATGGAAATCATGGAGGTCAACTGACCCTGACTGCAAGCTGTGGCTCCGCCCCTTCTTGCCACCGCCACCTGCATCTGAAAGATATAAATGATGACTTCCTTACTATTAATAATCATTTATCAGTACTTATACACTAGATGAGATATAATATCTACATTTGAGAAACATAAACGATGATTTTCTTACTGGTACAATGCAGTTACTTAGCATACAACTACAGAGTACAACTACATAATGCAGTCAGTACATTGTGTTGATTAGCAACTGCACTGTGGGTCCACAAAAAATGTACACAAGGATAGGAGCATGAATTTGATATATCTACTCAATCCACATATAGGCCTTCAGTAGATTTTGTGTCGATTGCTTTTAAGCCATGAATTTGAAGTCTAATTGTGATGTAGCACTTGCTTCACAGATTTTGTGATTCAACCATGTTTTTTTGAGGACAAAATCCAAATTACTACCCTCTAATATAGCTAAAGTCCAGATAATCCCCTAAAATATTTTTTGGTTCATTTATTCCCACAACTTTGTTATTTAGCTCAATTTACCCATTACTACAATTTATCTTTTTTGTTTCTCTATATATAAGCAAAATCTTAAGCTAAAATTTTATGAGATAATAGAACACATCATAGCACATGTTAAAAAAGCATAATAAATTGTTTTAATTATTTTTGTAGGAAAGAGCATTAAATAGTAAATTAATCCTT
>BCLH01000116.1:10757-57922 GCA_001602315.1 Zoysia pacifica
CATTATATGAACATACTAAGATGAAATTTAGTCAACAAAATTTGAATTGTGATCAAATGAAATATGCCCAAAGGAACAGTATCCAACAGAAGGCAACCATAAGGAATTATTGGGATTAGATGGACAAATAGGATTCAAAGGTAACAGAATGAGCATATACTACTATAGAAAAAAGAATACATGTAATAAGGAAAAGTGACTAGCTGGCAGCAGGTATACATACACTTAAAAAATATGTATCATTTCAAATATGCCCAAACAAAAGCTTTTCCATAACCACGAAATTAGACCTTGTCTCTTTGCCGTTTATGTCCTTAACCTAAAATGTTAAAAAAAGAATTAGATGATTTGTTTGTAGGAATAAGCGACACTAAAGATTTGCAGATAAATATTAATATAGTGCTCAAGAAAAAGACATGTTACAAACCTGATATAAATCCAGAATTTTTGCAAGGCACGTAGGGTTACTTGAGACATGAGATGGATCCAAATGCCTGAAGTTATAAATCACAGGAAACATAATCGGTAGTGAAACTCGGTTGAATCAGAAATGGCAAGGGTAGAGAGAGAGAGAGAGAGAGAGATTCCCATGACACGGTTGAGTACAGAAGCCAGTGAAAAGCAGTTACCAGCACATGACGCTATGATTTTAGGATCATCCAACATCACAACCTACAGCAACAAACACATGATACTTTGTAACCCAGAGAAAATAAAAATATCTTGTGTGTACATTGCATAGCCGTTTTAAACATCACAATAGTCTCACTCTCAGTAAACAAAAGGTGCCATCAGAGCAAAACCGGCCATTGGGATCATGTATGCCAGGTAGCTTCTGTTTAGTGGTACCTAATTCACCTGAATTGAGGGAAATATTACACAAAAAAACTTATTTTTAAATACTGTGGGAAAACAACGCACATGCCGACAGAACACTTGAAGAGCTTAAGCTTACCAGGTGAAAAGGGTAGCAACAAAATTCAGTCCCATTTCATCCATATTATTCGATCATGTAAGCTGACAGCAAAGATAGTTGTGATGTAGATTCTTGAGCAGCAACAGTAGTGTCAGTATAATTCTAGAATTTTTGCAACCCTGATATAATTCTAGATTTTTTGCAAGGCATGTAGGGTTACTTGAATCCTGAAATGGATCCAAATGCTTGAAGTTCTAAATCACAAGAAGCATAATCGTTAGTGGAACTCGATTGAATCACAGAGAGAGAGAGAGAGAAAGAGAGAGAGAGAGAGAGAGAGAAGCCAATCTCCTCGTCGGCTCGCCGGCACAGACCCTTGTGGGCGTCGTGGATATCTCGAGCCAGATTGTGTGGATGCAGTGCGACCCCTGCACCACCACCGCCAGACGTCCTCCTCCTTCAAGCTCAGTGCCTCCAGGAGCATTCAGCTGTTACCCTGCACCAGCGTAGCCTGCCAGAATATAGAGAGTTGGTTGTTGAGATAGATCAGAGTAGCAGCAACCAGTAGCAGCATTGCGACGAGGCTGAGTCGAGGCTCCATCTGAGCTGTGACTGTGAGCTAGAGAGAGATCTGTGAGGAGCACACAATCCTCTGGTGCCTCATGGTCGAATACGCGGGCGAGACCTTTCAGATTGCGGCAGGGATCGGCTCCGCCTCCCACCTCATCAGGGGCCTCCACACCTCACCCAGCGGTGGCCGTCTTGCCGGCGCCATCCATGCCGTAGGGACGAACTCCTCGCTTCGCTGCTGGCAATGCCGCGTCGTGTTCTGTTGCGTCGCTGATTCCTAGGAGGAGGTGAGCAGGTTGTTCAAGGAAGGTGCGAATCGAACCTGAGAGAAGGAGCCGCTGGTGGCGTCACTCCTCAGGCTCAGCCTCTTGTCAGTGTCGCCAACGTGCCAGACGAGCTACAAGACAAGCCTGATGTGCCGGATGCACTACAGTACAAAGCAACCGAACCCCGCAGCAGCGATCGCGTGAAGAAAGCCTCTGTGCACGTGAGTGGTCCCGAATGGGCAAAGTGATTAGCTGTTATCATGCTGTCAGGAATTTTCATTGTAACTATAAAAGTGGCTAAGCGCTGAACAAAGGGATCAACAATAATATAATCAACTTATCCCACAAGTTTCTCTGTTCCTCCTCTGTTCTTCCTGTTCTTCCCTCATCTTCCTCGCTATCCTTCTTCCCCAAACTTCTGTTCTATCTCTCGCTAGCATGTTAACAAGTGGTATCAGAAACACCGCATCCTCGGCCGATCTGGAGGATCACGATCATTATACTCATCGTCAAAAGTTGTTGGGCGCGATGGAGCCGAACACCAAGCACATGCTCGAAGAAATGATGCTGCAGTTCCGCGCGGACATCACTAAGGGGTTCGCCGTTCAAGAGAGGCCATGGACCGGTGTTTTGCGGCGCTGGCCTCTGCGAAGCATGCACGGGACGAGTGTCTTCGCGCACTCGAGTCTTCTGCTGAAGCCTTCGACAAGTCGTTTCATCAATGGAAGCCCGAGGTCGAGTCATTGATCTCTCCTGTCAAGCTCGAGCTATCTAAGTTGAACTTCGTCGCCAACAACGACGCGACTACTCCGGAGAGCATCCTTGGCCCCGTACCAGGTGTTCCTGTTCCACCGTCCCCAAACGATTGTGTTCATCTTGTTTCTCGCAATGGTGGTTGTGGGATGGTGTTTACACAGGCACCTCCTTCTGGTATGCATCTTAATCCCTCGCCGTCGCCATTCCCTAAATGTCCGTTGGATCGGGGCCATGTCCATTCTGCAACTTCGTCTCAGAATCCGTTTCGTGGTTCTGTGGGCAAGTTGCCGAAGATGAATTTTCCTACGTTTGACGGCGAGCATCCTTGTTTGTGGAAGTCACAATGTGAAAATTTCTTTTCCATGTATGAGGTTGTTACTAGTATCTTGGTTCGCTTGCCACGATGCACTTTGAAGCTACGGCCTGGTGGTTGCAGTCGGTTGAACGTCGCATTCGTGATGCTTCATGGGATGAGTTGTGTCGTCTGGTTCAGGACCATTTTGGTCCGGATCAGCACAGGTGCTTGATTCGGCAGCTATTTCACATACGGCAAACTGGACCCATGAAGGATTATGTGGAACGTTTTACTGAATTGGTTGATCAGTTAGTGGCGTATGAACATTCTACTGATTCTCTTTATTACACTACCCGTTTTGTTGATGGACTTCGTGATGATATCAAGTCTGTCATACTGGTGCAGCGCCCTCCTGATCTAGACACTGATTGTTCCTTGGCTCTGCTCCAGGAAGAAGCTGAGTCTTCTCGTCACCGCGAATTACCTCGTCATACACCGTCATTTCAGTCTCGTGCTGCTGGTTCAACACCCATGCCTTTGCCCTTACCACCACCAAAATGGAACAAGCAGCCGGGTTCTGCTCCTAAACGTGTCAAACGTGATACTACAGTGGGTCAGCGTCTGCTGACAGTAAGGTTGCTTCACTTCACGCATACCGTCGTGCTTGAGGTCTCTGTCAGTTTTGTGCTGAGAAATGGGCTCGGGGGCGTAAGTGTGCCCCAACAGTTCAACTCCATGCTGTTCAGGAGTTGTGGGAATTGTTGCAACCTGATTCAGAATAGAGTGACAGTGAGACTTGTTTTGAGCAGTTAAACATTATTCTCTCGCAAGATATTATCTCTGCTGTTGGCAACTCTAAGACCTTGAAATTTGTTGGCAATATTCAGAACCACAATGTTGTGATTCTTATTGATTCTGGCAGTTCTCATTCTTTCGTTACATCCAAACTTGCCTCTGTGCTTAATGGTGTCTCTACTTTGTGCCAACCAGTGAATGTGCAGGTTGCTAATAGTAATACTGGGCAGTGTACCTCCGAACTGCTGCATGCACATTGGTTTCATTAGGGCTATGAGTTTGTTACTAACTTCAAATTGCTGCCTCTTCCTTACTATGATATGATCACTGGTATGGACTGGCTTGAAAACCACAGTCCCATGGAGATTGATTAGTTGAACAAATGGATAACTCTTCCTTATCAGGGTTCTACAATGCTACGGCATGGCATTCAGCCATCTGTACCTGCTCATACCTTGGTGGAGGTTTTTGCAGTTACTGGGCCACACCATATTACTCCTGCATTGGATAAGTTGTCTTTACCTGCAGTTATCATCTCTCTTATTCAGTCTTATAACCGTTTGTTTGATGAGCCTCAGGGACTACCTCCTAGCAGAGCTTGTGACCATGTTATTCCATTGATTGAAGGAGCTAGACCATTTTCTATTCGGCCATACAGGTTTTCCCCTGCTACGAAGGATGAAATAGAGAGGCAAGTGAATGATATGCTTCATAGTGACCTTATCCAGCACAGACAGAGTGCATTTTCTTCACTGTGTTGTTGGTTAAAAAGAAGGACCAAACATGGCATTTTTGTGTGGATTATAGACATCTTAATGTATTTACTGAAAAATTCAAATATATTGTTCCTATAATTGATGAATTTTTGGATGAATTACATGGTGCTTCTTGGTTTTCTAGCCTTGATCTGAGAGCAGGTTTTCATCAGATTCTTCTCAAGCAGGGAGAGGAATACAAGACTGCTTTCCAGACTCATTTGGGTCACTATGAATTCAGGATTATATTCTTTGGCTTGACCGGAGCTCCTGGAACTTCTCAGAAGGTTATGAATCACACATTGGCACCATTACTCAGGCAGTGTGTTCTTGTCTTCTTTGATGATATCCTTGTTTAGAGCAAGTCCTTTACTGATCATTGCAAACATTTGCAACAAGTTTTTGAGCTCCTTTCGGTAGAACAATGGAAAATTAAGTTGTCTAAATGTGCCTTTGCAAAAAATACAGTTAGGGTGTTGCTACTGATCCTGAGAAGATATCTGCTATTTCTTCTTGGCCCATTCCTACTAATGTGAAGCAACTCCGAAGTTTTTTGGGGCTAGCCGGTTATTACAGGAAGTTTGTCAAGCACTTTGGTTTGATTCATCAACCACTGACTAGTTTGCTCAAGAAAAATGTTCTTTTCATCTGGACTGCTGACCATGATCTGGCTTTTGCAGCAAGCCTTGGTGACAGCACCTGTGCTGTCACTTGCTGATTTCTCTAAGCCCTTTTGCATTGAAGCAGATGCATGTGATTCGGGTGTGGGTGCTGTGTTGATGCAACAGGGTCATCCATTGGCATTTTTAAGTAAGTCTTTTGCCAAAGTCTAAGGGCTTGTCTACTTATAAAAAGGAGTACATGACTATATTGTTGGCAGTTCAACAGTGGAGGCCTTACTTGCAGCAGGCTGAGTTCAAAATCTTTACTGATCACAAGAGTTTGTCTCAGCTCAATGAGTAGAGGTTACACACTAGCTGGCAGCACAAAGTTTTCTCCAAATTATTGGGTCTTCAGTACCAGATCATTTATAAGAGGGACATTGAGAATAGTGTGGCAGATGGCTTATCCCGTCGTGGCCATGACAAAATTGAGCTTAACTCTGTATCTACACCAGTTCCTCACTGGTTAGAAGAGATTAAAGCCAGTTATCTGTCTGATCCCTATTCTAAAGAAGTGGCATCGAAGCTTTTGCTGTCTCCTTCATCTGTACCTCATTTCAGTCTGAAGGATGATGTACTGTGTTACAAAGACAGAATCTGGCTAGGTTCTGATGCTGCCCTTCATACTAAGATCATTGCTGCAATTCACACATCTGCAATTGGAGGCCACTCTGGAGCGCCTGTCACAGTGAGGAAACTGAAGCAATTTTTTTGCTTGGGAAAGCATGAATACTGAAGTTCATCAGTTTGTTGCCAACTGCCAAGTGTGTCATCAAGCCAAGCCTGATAGAGCTGCTTACCCCAGCCTCTTACAGCCACTACCTGTGCCTAAGGAAGCTTGGCATACCATTTCTATGGACTTCATAGAAAGGTTGCCAAAGTCTGGTGCTGCCTCTTGCATCTTGGTCATTGCGGATAAATTTTCTAAGTACGATCATTTCATTGCTATGTCTCACCCATACACTTCTGCCTCAGTTTCTTCCCACTTTATGGATTCGGTTTACAAACTACATGGCCTGCCAGCAGCCATTGTCTCTGACAGGGATCCAGTGTTCACTAGCAAGTTCTGGCAACATCTCTTTGCACTGAGTGGCACACAGTTGCGTATGAGCCCTTCTTATTATCCCCAGACAAATGGCCAAACTGAATGGGTTAACCAATGCTTGGAGACATTTTTATGTTGTTTTGTGCATGCTTGTCCTACCAAGTGAAAGCAATGGTTGTCCTCTGCTGAATTCTGGTATAATACCAGTTTTCATTCTGCTCTTGGTCGATCTCCTTTTGAGGTACTATATGGTTGTCAACCTCGTATCTTTGGGCTTGATCCTCCTGTAGTGCCAATATCTTCTTTGTCTGACTGGTTATCTGACAGAGCTGCTGTGAACCATTTGATCGATCAACACCTCATGCGTGCTACTGCTCGGATGAAGCACCAGGCCGAAAAACATCGTTCTGAACACAAGTTTGCTGTTGGAGACTGGGTATATGTGAAACTCAAGCCCTATGTTCAATTATCTGTTGCTTGTCATTCTAATCACAAACTAAGCTTCAAGTATTTTGGCCCTTATAAAGTTTTGGCATGAGTCGGCCAAGTGGCTTACTGTTTGGAGTTCCCTGAAGGCACTGCTATGCACCATGTGATTCGTGTTTCACAGCTCAAGCCTGCTGTTGGATTCAAAGGCCAACATCATACTTTGCTTCCTAAAGAACCAGTTGCTCTGCAAGTGCCGTTGCAGGTGCTTGGCACTCGTTCCGTTGTGCATGGTGGTCGTTCCATTCTCCAAGTGTTAATCCAGTGGCATGGTATGACGCCGGACTTGGCTACTTGGGAGGACCTGGAAGCTCTTCGTGCTCGCTTTCCAATGGCGCCAGCTTGGGGGCAAGCTGGCCTTCAAGGGAGGGAGAATGTCAGTGTCGCCAACGTGCCGGACGAGCTACAAGACAAGCCTGATGTGCCGGAAGCAACCGAACCCCGCCGAAGTGAAGAAAGCCTCTATGCGCGTGAGTGGTTCCAAATGGGCAAAGTGATTAGTTGTTATCATGCTGTCAGGAATCTTCGTTGTAACTATAAAAGTGGCTAAGCGCTGAACAAAGCGATCAACAATAATATGATCAACTTATCCCATAAGTTTCTCTGTTCCTCCTCTGTTCTTCCTGTTCTTTCCTCTTCTTCCTCGCTATCCTTCTTCCCCAAACATCTGTTCTATCTTTCGCTAGCGTGTTAACACATCTCTATTGACAGGTGCTGCGGCGGCTAGAGGATATGAGGGAGCAATGGATCGAGGACACGGTGGACCTGGCTCCGACAGTGGGATATGGGCGCCATGGAGGCCGCTTGAGGTACACCTGGGAGGCGGCGGCAGGGGCAGGGAGAGGAGGGGAGGCAGCACGAGGGTGGAAAATGCGGGAAAGATGAAGGGGAAGCGGCGGAGGAAGCTAGGCTCTGGTGGGGGTGGGCGTGGGTGTAGGCGCGGCAAGAATGCGCGGCGTGGCGCCGCGACATGGTGATGGACTGATGGGGCAGGGGGAGTAGGGGTCGTGCGATGGGGGCGGGGAGGCTGGGCGTCAGTGTAGGAGGGTAGTCGGCATGGTGCAGTGCTGGGGCGAGGTGTGTTGGGGAGGAGACGAAGCGTGTACCGGTGGGAGAGAGAGACGATCCAAATCTGAGTTTTGTAGATCAAAAGGTTAAAATAAAACTGCTGATGTGGTTTCATGAGGGAAGAGATTAGGATGTTAGTGGGTGATGATTATTTAGATATTATAGATAACGTGACTAAATTTTCATTTTTAAAGCTGAATAAGATGTAGGTCTAGAAATATGCGTGGGTGTGAGTGGGTGTGAGTAGGGATGTACGTGAGTGTGTATGCATATGGACAGATACTACGCATATATCTAGTTTGAGAGGCTAAAAAAAATAATTTTCATTTTCAAGCATGCTCTGTTTAAAAAACATAAATGCATTTTTCTAAAAATTAAAATATATGCATACATGTTCCTCTAAAAATGCCTGCATGTTATGTAACAAAGAAAATATTCGTGATATAAATTTACTAAATATATGAAATAATAATAATATACATCAAGAACAGTGAAAATAAACACACTGAACAATGGCTCTATACTAATAGAATAACGATGGAAACATGTTAGAATGATAAGCAGACAAAAATAGCCGCACTGGAACAATTCATGCAACCTAGAGATTAAGGAGAATGTAAAAAATAATTTAAAAACAATAATTTATTTTTATAATTGAAAAATAAGAGGACACGAGATAATAAAAAGTAGGTAGATAAAATATAAAACACTACCCAACGCATATGTACAAAAACAAACAAAATTTATTGAATTGTATAAGAAATAAAGAAGAAAACATAAAAATAATAAATGAAAAAGCCCAATGGGCCATGGGCATTGGGGGGGGGGGGCGCTGTTTGAGGTATGAGAAGCCGAAGATAGCCGCAGTATAACCTGGTCACAGTGTGATCATATCAGCCTTCAAAGGCCCTTTCCATTACACCCACATACCGTAGTGATCCGTTCACACACGCAAAAAGGGACCGGAGGGAGCTTACGGCGCGGCACATCTCGTTGCTGCTCTTTGTCCCGTTCGCCGCTGCTGTCAGCATCTCCGAGGATGGAGCCATTGTCGGCGAGATCTTGCCTCTACTGAGGCAGGTGG
Organism: Zoysia pacifica; assembly: GCA_001602315.1. Classification (NCBI taxonomy): domain Eukaryota; kingdom Viridiplantae; phylum Streptophyta; class Magnoliopsida; order Poales; family Poaceae; genus Zoysia; species Zoysia pacifica. Next base: position 19,456 of record BCLH01000116.1, read on the forward strand.
CACGTAGGCAGGACCGGCAGCTACAAGCTCTTCGAACTCCCTAGCTCGGTCATGGAATCAAACACGAATGTAGCCAGGGTTGTATGCAATAATGCGATGAATGTTTCTGTGTGAGGACTGAGGAATCAAACTAAAACTCACTTAGGTAGACAAATTTTGACGGCAAGGTCAGGTTCATCCTGGTTGTTGGTTCATCTCTGCTCCTTAAAAATATAGTTTTTTTCTATTTTCGGTGCACATCGCAAATTATATCCCAAATGTCCCTGCAGAGAAGGCTGCATGCACACCAAAAATTGCACTTAGAGTTATCCCATTTACATAACTGGTGGATGAGATAAATTAGTAAAACCTCCTACAAATCTCGGATCTCCCATTATAAAAGTTTGGTCCACATGTATATCTATATCTTGATTGAATCTGCTCATGAATTAGGGAAGAATCTCCTACTTTTCTTACATCCATCCATTGGAAACAGAGTTTGATAAAAAAACAGAAGGCAGATTTTAATATGAAGTGATTTCCTTATTGTATAAAGTAATGCATACAGCAGTTTTAGAAACTAGTGCATTTTGTTTCCTCTAATTCAAAAATGAACGGCATAGATGAAATCATTGTGTTACCTCACTAGGGGTAAGCCAATATGAGTTGATCTATTCTAAAATGGCTTAAATAGAATTCAATCTTTTTATGCAAACTGCTAAATTCGATATATGCATCTGTGTGTGAATAATAAAAAATTTAATATATATTATTAGTTTTTGAGCTAAAATTTTTATCATGTTTGTCCGGCCCCTCTAATACTCTTGTGCAGTTCCACAACTGTTCTTGTTTCTTCCCCGGATCGTGCCTGTAGCTGCGGTAACCATGGCATCGGCCACCAACGGCCAGCAGAGGAGCGAGGAATGGCGTGCGGTCCTCTCCCCCGAGCAGTTCCGCATCCTCCGCCTCAAGGGCACCGAGTCATCTTTCCCCTTCTCCCTAATCCTCCTCCTCTGCTTCCCCGCCTCAAGGACGCATCTTGTTCATTACCCATGGACCATGAACGCAGCTTCAAACAAGCATAAAATAGAGGCGGCAGCGCATATGTCCACGACTGCAAACAGCAGCCAAAACTCGAAGCGATAGATAAGGTGATTGCTTTGCATAATCTGATTTCGTATATGTGATGCTTACCAATACAATGTACTGGTCTGGTTGAAGCACGTAATTTCATTTATTCCGTAATTCTTTAGCTACAACTAAATCAACTCTTTTCTGGTCAACCAAAGAACGTTTGTGGTTGTAGTTTCTCAACTCCATCACTACCTGGAGCAATCATTTTTCCCTGCATTTCTGTTTTGAGACTTTTGTACGTAGCATTGTCATTTTTTATGTGTGATAATTTATATCACTACACGACGGCTCACTATCAGCAACTTAACTTTGGACCTTTACCGATGCACATCTTTTTACCGATCGATCACCAGTCTTGCTACTAATGGAATTACTGACTGAGAGTCCATCACCAATGATTCCCATAATCACAAAATATACCTCATTATTAACACTAATCCACAATAATTATTTATTGACAATCACACCTCTGTACACAACCAATTAACATGGATAGAAATAATGTACAATGAAACTAATCAATTTATAACAATTAATTTAATTAAAATCAAATTCATGCATTAAGCTATTGTCACAAGGGAACAGAGCAAGTTATTGTCACAAGGCAACAGAGCGAGTACGTGCAAGTTGTCAAAAGGCAACATAATGCTAAGCCAAATGCTCATGATAGTTGAAAGCATCTTGCTACGTGCTATTACAAAGCAAACTTTCTTTACAGATATACTCCCTCTGTTCTAAAATATAAGTCATCTATAAATTTAGTCAAAGCTAAACTTTTATCACTTTGATCATTAATTATAAAAATTATATTTTTTATATTCATCATAAAATAAGCTTTCATAAAAAATATCTTTTTTATATTAGAAATTATATAATTTTCTAAATATTTTAGTAAATGTTAAATAAATTTGACTTTATCCAAATTTAGTAATGCTTATATTTTGAAACAGGGGTAGTAATCCCTTGTTCTCCATTTTGAATGCATCCATCAATCACTTCAGTTCCCATAGCTTTGAAATCTGTACTGCTGAGTGCGACTGGCAGGTAAAAAATGCCATGCATGCGCGTTGATACAGATACATGTTCCGTTAGCAGTTTATGCGCCTGTACATGTTTCATCAATCAGAACAAGACTCCTACGTGCTCTGAGCTGTGACAACAACAGTGTACTGGTTGTGGAAATTGAAAGAATGTTAGATGACTTTAAATCATAAAAAACAATCTTATAAATTTAAAACAGTTACATAAAATTAAGAAACTTGCAGAGTTCTAATAGACTAATACAATGATGAAAATAACTAGCAAGCTAATGGAGTAGAAAGAGAGGTTTTGAGAGGGATAAAGAAAGAAAGAGAGGAAGTGGGACCCACTTGCAGCCATGGGGGCGACCTGTCAATGAGGAACCGGTAAGATAGCACCTGGTCAGTGGGGCTCGGTAGCAGGAAAGAAAGGGCGCTGGCCGGCCGAGTCCAGCGGCAGAAAAGGAAATGAGAGGAAACAGGGTATAGAGAAAAAGAAGAAAATAAAGAGGAAGAAAAATAGTAAAGGAAAAGAAAAGAAATAGAAAAGTTGTGGAAAAGGAAGAGCGAAACCAATCCGAATAGTTTTTCAAGTTGCTCTTCGCCACATGTAGTCAAAGTTCCGAGTTCCACTAATTGTCATTCGATTTGAATTTGAGCTCAATTTTAAATTCGGATTCATCGTTTCAATAGTTCTCACCCAATTCCGTGCTATTGTCCAGTTGAAGACACTGCAGCGGAGGATCCAGAGGTTTTTCTGGACAAGGACGTGGACCCTGACTGGGATCCCGATAGCAGCTAGGCAAGCTGTGCTCCTTGGTGAATTTTGTGCACAGTTTCAAATGCATGTTTACATTGCAACACTAATTGCATGCGAAAGACTTTAAAACTTAGTAGCAACTTTTTCAAGCCATTGCCAGTTTACGGTTCTCACTAAATTGAGCACTAGAATTGCATCATCATATCATTATTTTATTTCTGCTTAGCCATACTTAGTCGTATTTATTTATCCATCTCTTACTATCACAAAAAGTAAATTTGTGTAAAATGCTTTCGAAATGTGTTTCAAAAATGTGTATTGCAAATAACTATATATGTAATAATTTAGCCGGAGTAGAAAGGTAGATATTGACAAGAGGACTTTTGAGAAGTTTATGTGGTTTTACTTGTAGTGGGTGCGGTGGGAAGGCTTGGATATGTCTTCTCGATGACTCGGTGACTTTGTTGGTGTTGATGATGAAGAAGGCCTGCCCCATTAATTCAAGACTGATTCTTCGAGCTTGTGTCTCAGAGTCCTGCACACACCCCGTTGCAGGGATGGTCTACCCGTGGAGGCACATGGGAGTGCCACCTGTGTGGATGCACACGGACCCCAATTTACTTTCCCGTCCTACACATATCTCTGCCGCGAGACCCAGGAGCTGATATGTGGGCGCACGACTTTGATGTCTTGTACATATACGCGTGTGATCGATTGGACAGAAGATGCTATTCTTCCGTCAATTTGTTTCACCAAGGACCCGGGCCGCCTCTTGCCTGCACCGACTAATCGCCAATTTGGCTGGACGCCATGATCAGGACCACACGCATAGGTTTTTCTTTAGTCATTGATTAATTCTATTTTTAGATTTATTAGATTAAATGTTTATTTTTTAAGTTTGTACGTTCCATCTTGTATTCTAAGATTGAATCGATGTCCTTTGCAAATCAATTTAGAAATTATGATCATGGTAGCTGAATTTTTTTTAAAAAAAGAAAGAATGGGGGTTTTATCTCAATTTCAAAAAGGAGCAGTGGATTGACTTATCATAATGGAATCACAAGTGTCCTCCAATAATCTGACGCTTGAAGATTTCATTTCAAGAAACACTACAAGAATGAAACTATATAAAGACTATGCAATTATTATTAAATAGGTATGATTTTTAAAATATTTCCTTTATATGTCATATATTGCACTCTATCTGTTATTTTATTGTTCTATTTTGTTAGGCTAGCACTCTAAGTAGACCCTAGTTTAAAGTCTCGTACAGGCCCTGATTTCTGCCGGCTTGGCCCTGATTACCGATTACTAACCGCTCCATTGCAACTGCAAGAACGGCCCACGGGGGACATCAGCGATACCTGGGAATGGGAGTCATGCTCTGAAGGAATGAGGACTGCTATGAGCAATTTTTGTCGAACTTCTCCATTCACTTGGCTCGTTATGTCAAGTCCAATTTCAACTGCTATTTTGTGCTTGCTCAATCTTACCCCCTTCTGTATTCATTTCGGTACATCAGAGATGCGCACACCGAATCTTCTAAATTTCTGATTTGCGCTGTACAAAAGTTCTGAACTGCATACTGAAAGATGCATCCCTTACCTCACTGCAGTTGTGTTTATTAGAATGATCAAGCTGAAAAAGTAAACCACGTTTTATGCAGGATAACACCATGGATCTCTTTGTCGGGAAACAACATGAATCTAACTATATGATTTATTTACAAATTAATTTAGGACCGGCGCTGTTGACATCCCGTGATCTTGTTGAATGCTGCAGTAGCCAAAATTACTGCTTTGTATTCTTAGGGCTGTCCAGACTTACTGCCCGTGTTCTAGCAGAAACCCGCACCACACCTACTTTTGCTCGCTTGAGATTGTACAATCAGCTTGTATACATCGGATAGGTAGTGACCCATGGCAAACCGGACCATCGAAGCTGGGGACTGCCGCGCAGGCGCCAAGTTTTTCAAGTTACCAGCTCCCACTTTTTGACCCAGTATGAGTTCTAGAATGGAGTCATAGTAATGTGATCCATCTGGTGCTCCACAGAATCATTTCACACATACTCACTCTGTTTCTAAATTATTAACGCCCGTTGATTTCTAATATCAATTTTGATTATTTATTTTATTTAAAAAGTTTAATAAATATAATATATTTTATTATATTTATTTTATCATTAAAGTTATTTGAATGATAACTTATGGTTTTACATATTTAAATTATTATTTTTAAATAAAATAAATAATTAAAGTTGATGTTAAAAGTCAACTGCGACACCAATTTAGAAACGGAGGGTATATGCCTTTAGCGACACATGATATCCGACCCATGCTTGTTATCAGGCAGCAATTAAGGCATCAATTCTGCATGCAGGTATTCAGCGAAGTACTGTGCCCAAAATATTGAAGAGTTATAGCAGAAAAACCGACCTGTAGCACAGAGCTTACCATTTGAACAACACTACAGATATTCACGACCCAATTGATTGTCCAATTTGCATACGCCGTTGGTGGTGGACAAAAAAAATGTAGCCGAATCTTCACATAGAAATTTCTTTGCTTACAGGAACGATTAAACACCCTAATGGCCCGTTCATTTATTCTTAACCCACCTGTATCAGGCGGCAACGCACGGCCCCTCCACCGATGTACGAGGCTGATCTGAGTCTGGGACTGAGTGGTTACTGGTTAGCACCTGATTCTGTCGTCTGCCTATTATGCGAGCTGACAAGAGAGGTTTGTACAAACAAACTTCTTGCAAGCAGAATAAGCGCCGGCAAATCAAGTGGTGCGGCAACAGCTCTCGCCGAATTAACACGATCAAGCACGTGCACGGTGCACCATACGTTAATCCGGAAAGAAAATCGCGGTACGAAACCCATGCCCATCAACGGCGCATCTGTCAATCGCGCGTGCTTGTCGAAATCGATATCTCAAAGCGATCAGAGCGGCAACGGCGGTCAAGGAAGCGACCCAAGGATCATGGGTTATGGCGCTAGCATGCAGCGCAATTGTTTCTGCAAGCAGTTTGTAAAGACATACGTGTGCATATTTTACCAGATTAAGCATTAAGCGTTGTATAGTATCAAATGCCAGTATAAATATTTTTATAATTTTAATATTACCATACTGTTAATAATTTTGTATAGGTAATACTCCCTCTATCTATTATTCACCAGTATGCATGTAGGGAAAGTAATTAATAATCCTGATTTTCTTAATGAAAAGCTTGAGAACACCACCTTTACTACTGCTATCTCTCCGGTGAAACCCTCTCCCGAGCATAACATGCTCGAGAAGGTGATATTTGTATCTCCTTTCACATCTCTTAAATCCATCCGACTTTCCACTCGAGAGGAAGATGATTCAGAAGAAGCTCTTCATGTGTTTAGGTGGTCATCATCATCCTCAATGTGTACCAAGCCTTCTCCCTCTGGCTGGCCAGCCACATATTATCCTTTATGGTAATTGAGAATCTACAGTGAGCTTTCATGTTGAACCTCTTGAGAGGGAAAACCTTTGGGTCATCGACTCTAGAGACCAACGTACACTATCAGGATGGTACCAGCCCACTCGGGGAGGTGTATCCTTGAAGGTGGCACTCAGGAAAAGCACTCAGGAGAAATCAGTCGGGGGAAGCACGGTCATCCTTGAGAGATCTCTCAATGCTCGGGATATTTCCTTTTCCCTGAGTGACTGAGCACACGGGGATGTTATTTCATTCCCTGTGTGAAACCCCTCTCAGGGATAGTACTAGTTCCCGACTGGAGCTAGCGCTCGGGGAATTCTGATGTAGCCGCTCCACGGGTGCCATTTTCTCTTTCTCTGAGTGATGCTGGCACTCAAGGAACTAATATGCTCAAATTCATTTTTCCTTTTCATTAAAATACAATATGTTTGGTTAGCAAATTTGGAACGCATAGTCATACAATCATATAAGACACACACAGATACAATGCGATCATTTAAATATCCATCATGATCTTTACATGAAGCTAAGGTTCCTATATGATCATTTTAAACCATACAACTGAAGTCTACATCACTAAGCCAAATAAAATTTACTAGTCCACAGATCACTAGAAAGCTAGCTATCTATAACCCATCACTAGAAAGCTAGCTATCTATAACCCATCTATTTGAAGGCCAGCACAAAATGTATCCCTGTTTCTGCATGAAGCACATGGTAACTTGGTCACACACCCGCGGTATGACTCCCAACTTCATTTGTTCCACCATCTGCACTATCACCATTCGATGCCTCATGACGTGCAACTTCTGAACCAGATGTACCCTGGGTAAGGAGAAAATGTATAAATGACAAATACATTAAGCAAACATATGGAAGCCTAGGATATATTTTTAAAGAAAAGGTAAGATAATATAATGAAATGAACCGAACCTGTTGAGGGGGCATACAAAATAGAGTAGGTAGTGTTATCAGTTGTGTGCCACCATTCATTTGAGTAATGCTCTGCAAATATTGTATCACAATCTGAAATCAGTAAATTAAAAGTCATTGAAAGTATGTAATTTTTTTTGAATTACCGGGAAGTACCTCATCCAATACTCATTAGTTGCATTAACAGTGGCTAAAACTTGATTAGAGATCTGTAATTGCATCTGCTCCTGTATGTGTGAAAGCTTATCCTCAACTGTTTTATTAAACAGCTCATTCACCTCTGACTCAAATCTTTCTTGACTTTGTTGTGTTATTTCTCCTGAGGAGCTCTCACCTCTAGCATTGCAGACAACAGTTGGTGTGCTAATTAAGCCATCACATATTGGAAAGCATCCATATGGTTTCCCACCATGAGCCTGATAAAGAACAGAACCATCTATTGGTTGTTTCATCCTATCAGAGTTGGGTCCATGCTTCTTCTCAAATCCTACAATTGTAGATTTATAGTGAGCTTTATAAACAAGTAAAAACTTTTGCAGCAACCACATTTCATTCTACAATAAAAATAAGGGAGCAAAAGAGGAAAAAAAGAATTAATGAACCCTCACTATTTCATACTGCAGTGCAGGTGGTTTCTCTGATCTGTTGTCATTCATGAGCTTGTAGAAACGCTGTATTTGTACAAGTGTTTACATGAGTCTTTCTACACATTACCAGAAAAGTCAATTTCCCCTTGTATCACAAAGTTTCCCTAGTGCTTTTTATCCTACACAAGGGAAATCGACTGTTATCCCCTGTGCAACAAGAAGCAATAGGAGAATAGCTAGGCATTGGGGAAAACACAAATTTCTGTGTGTCCAGGGGCGCCCTTCCAAATCTTTAACAGACTCCTTCTCTTTCTTCCTCTCACGTTCGTCAGTTCCTTCGCCCCTGGCTCCTCTTTTGTTCCACCGGTGCGCCGCCTGCCGTCATCTCTCCGGCAACAAGCTAGCCTGCCGCGACCAGTCGACTCCCCGCTGGCCATCTCTGAGTCAGGCGCCAGCCCGCCCACCCCAAGCCAGCCACCCACTCACGGCCAAGGCAGTGGTGGCGGCCCGCTCGCGCCCCCTGCGGGTGAGCCTGGCAGGAGCCATGACGGTCTAGTGGCCTAATTAATCCCAACATCCCAAGGTATGATGCTCCTTCGACTACCTGCGTCATGTCCACAGGTGGCTCTTGTAACTTAACTAGGTGGTTCTCTTAAGCACCCGCCTGCACAAATATCCTCTATGTAGGCGTTATGGCGCTCACATGCAGTGTAATTGTTTCTACAAGCAGTTCGTAAGGACATACCTCAGTGCATATTTTACCAGATTAAGAATCAAGCAGTATACATTATCAAACGCCAGTATAAATATTTTTATAATTTTAATACTACCATACTGTTAATAATTTTGTATAGGTAATACTCCCTCTATCTATTAATCACAGGCGTGCATATAGGGAAAGTAGTTAATAATCCTGATCTCTCCAGTGAAACCCTCTCCCAAGCACAACTTTTTCCAGATGGTGATATTTGTGTCTCCTTTCATATCTCCTAAATCCGTCCGACTTTCCACTCGAGAGGAAGATGATTCAGGAGAAGCTCTTCATGTTTTTAAGTGGCCATCATCGCTCTCGATGTGTACCAAGCCTCTTCCCTCTGGTTGGCCACATGTTATTCTCTATGGTGACCGAGAATCAACAGTGAGCTTTCATGTTAAATATGTTGAGAGGGATGGCCGTGGATTACACCGAGTTATTGACTGGGGAGACCGACATAAATGACTTCTTAGATGAGCATGATATCTTCTTTATTGAGGGAATACAAGAAACATGCCCGCATCAAAAGTCTCCAGAGTTAGTCACATGCTGCACTGCAACCACCTATGAGGACTACATCCACCTTAAGATCCTCTTTTGCAAAATGTTCAGAAGGATGGTTGTAGATGTTTTCATCTATCACAAACAATAAATATAGATTTTGTGTTGTATTTTAAGCACTAACCTTGCGGCTTGAACTCCAACACTCAATTAACATGAGACGATGGAGCTGAGAACTACATCGCAAAGGATAGCTGCAATATGTAGATTCCCCATGGGCGAGCTTCTGAACTTCAACAAAGTACTGCTGGGAGATAGCCAGATTATCATTTCCATTTCAATTCAGTAAGATTAACTCACTGGCAATCACACCAGTAGAGTACTTTATTTGTTCCATTGTTTTATTTTTTATCCAGGAAGCACCCAAGGTACAAGAATAAGTGTGGGGGAGTCCTCAAGCTTTGCATGCTCAATATTTCACAAGGACAACACCAAGCAACGCATAGGATGGCACAAAAAGAACAAAACCTGAAGGGCTGATGCTCGGTGAACTGACATCTTGGATGGATGGATCAGTCAAGCACAACAAGATCTCTCCGTCTCCAATGCGTGGGTTTGCACACCCTCAACCCCAACTCTCTGTGGTTCATGAGTTCAAATGCTATGCTCTTGATCAATTATGAAAATCAAACTCAACTTAAAATGAACCTTCCTTGTTGCACCCTCGACTAAACATACTTCTTTATGGTTGGCTTGTATAACTTTTTTTCCTGGTATGCATGCCTATTGCTTGTGACTATTTTTTCTAGTAAATTATGTTACCTAGGTTGTTGGTGAATGAGATATGGTATGATGATATGAATCTTGCTCTCTTCTACTTAGAACACTTGGGAATTTTATTTTAAAAATTAAAATCAAAAGCCTTGCAAACTCCCCAACGATGTTATTTTTCCTACCAAAGCTATATGATTGCTATATTGAAAATACTCTACATATGATGCTTGCATTTACATTGAAATTTGTCAAATTGTTGTGATCCTAGTGAGATGTTTTTCATACTTTACTTATCAAGATCGTGCACATCACCTCCACATGCTCAACTTCTACACTAGAAGTTTGCATTTCCACCTCATCCATCCACTATATAGATACTCTATAAGGTTATGATCTCTCTCCAACAGTTTTGCAATGAGACATGGGCTATGAAAGAGAGAGAGAGAGAAGAAAGTGAAAAAAAAGAAAGAGAGCGAAGAAAAAAGAGTGAAAATTGCTAATAATGAGAAAGTTTTCTCAAGCATGAAAAGGAGAGAGAGAAAGAAAGATAGCCATGTTCTCTAAATAAAATTCAAGTGGATAGGGAGATCATGCTGAAAGGAGTATTCTTATCCATCCATCCATTCATCCACCCAAACACTTCATCCACACATGGTACATCATATCTCCATGGATCCGGTTTTTGACTTTGCAACATATGTGAAACAAGTATGCCTCACTTATATCCTTACCTTGAGCCCCGCAAATAAAAGTCTTATTAAAACTAGGATGATTGAGGCAACTCAAAGCCTTGGTGAGAAATTGTACACATTGAGCGACTGGAGAGAATCATTTGATAAGTAAAGCCTTGTTTATTTCTAAAAACATAGTCAGAAACCCAAGTTAACAACCAGGAGAGAAAGACATGATTTGATTCAAGACCATTCCATTTCTCAACCACCCAAGATGATGTGATAAACACTTCAAGGTTCATAAGTGCAACGTATTACTTGGATTAACTTTCATGCTAGCATCATACCATAAGAAGTGTTGTTACACCTTAGTCCTTAAATTTTACTCGAGGGCAAGCAAAGGGCTAAGATATATGAGGAAGTTTGTTGGTGGTAATTAAAACCCATATTTGACCATAAAAGATATCCAAGTGAGAACAAACATAGTGGTAGAACTTTATTACTAATTATTTCCATAAGCGTTGGTGAATTTATGCATGCAGGTGATTTATTCTCAGAATTGAGCGAAAGCACAAGAAAATAGGAGAGGCAACACACTTCCAACCAATCAGGGGTAAGAAAACGGATTCTTGGACCCACAGATGGGAACATATTCAAATTGACCATTTGCCCACTACAAAAGACCTAGGGCCCACTGGACAGCCAACAGAGCGAAGATCGGGGTAATTGGGCCCACTCCCATGTCAGCTGAACTGGGAGGTCGCCCGACCTCCTTTTGAGGCTTCTGTCGGAGCCCTTAGATCAATGGAAGCGTGGTGTACCACAAGTTATTCTCACGCGCATGCCAGTGAATATTCCCTTTGGGAACCACCTTGGATAGGCAACAAAAGGAGGGCACCCTCCCCACTTCAAAACACAACACAACAATGTAAAGATCTCCACTCCAAAGGCATTAGCAATTATTCTTAGTGTTTAGAAGATAGGGAGAGAGTGAGGGATATCAAGGAGAAGTGTCAGTTTTGTCGGCATCTTCTTAATGCTTGTACCCCGATGAGTGTCTTCAAGGATTGTGCGAAGACGAGGCAGTCTGTTCGTGTCTACTCCAACATTATACTTTGGACCTGCTCCCGTGGGGTGCTAGGATGAATGTCGTGCCTGTCGACACCATCTCCAAACTGGTACCTCTACAAATACTTTTTGGATCAAGTAAGTATTTGTGATTCTCTTGCATGTTCATAATCTGTAGATTTAATAAGATCTAGTTCTTACTGCTTATAGGTTTATCGCTCTATCTCATAGAGTGCTTAGTCCAGTTTTGCTAGCGGGGTCAAGGTAGTAACTTACTTTATAGACGTGATGTCTAGGATAGTGGTTACCTTTGTTTACTACTTGCTGCATGGTTTGTAGAGGTAGGAGGCAGGTGGTGACAGCACTGTCCGTCCTTTGTAGTCCTCTATGTTCGGGTACATACTAGTGCTGAAAGCCAGAGCATCCTGTGGATGCAGGAGGATACCGGTGCCTGAAGTAACGCGCTAGAAATCGATCTTAAGTTATCCCAGACTTAGCTATCGTTAGATTCCCTCTCTACCCTCAGCCTACAAAATTCTTGTTGTCCCTAGACGAATTAAGTTAGAAGACAGTACACATATTCCTTGTGTTCGATAACCTTGGAATACTCTAAGAGAAGTGCTACAGCTGTATTCCATGTGCTTGCGGATTTATCTGTGATGTAATAAATACCAACAACCACTGTCACCTACCTCTACAGACCATGGGATATACTCTCATTCAATGAAAGTGAGTAACCCGGACACCATGTATACATTATCCAACTGTACCTTAACCCTTCTGGATAGCAAAGCTAGGACTAAGGTATACTCTAAAGACATTGAACGGATGCCATGGTATAGACAGCGAAACATGTATTGACTAATATAATAAGTAGGCTCTGCTTAGTATAATTAAATCTAGGTCTATGGACAAATACATCAAACAATAACAACTTGCCCATATATATAAATATAACTATACTAAGGGAGACATAATAAAAAGGAAACTATATCTTTATTCATGATCGAAGTCAAGATAAAAAGGAAAAGATACATGAGAAGAGTACTCACTAACTTTTCCAAGATGACTTAGAAACTAGGGAGAGACTCCTCCAGCCTAATGGCACTCTAACAATGGAGACCTAATAGAGTATGAGTGGAAAATCTGAAATGCGGTGTGTGTGTGTGTGTGTGTGTGTGTGTCTAAGTGAAGAGGTGTGGAGTCTTGCTTATAACCTTCAAAGGTCGGCGAGGAAACTTCATTCATGCGCCAAGCCACTGTCAGAGTCTTCAAAAAGCACCGGAGAGCCAACATGTGGAAGTTGACTGGGATAGATGCGGTCGGCTGACCTATGGCTCGGCCGGCTGTGGTGGGCCTTCCCTGGCCCATCTTTGGCATGGGCCCCTCCTGGTGTGTCTCATGCAGTATTCTTCCGAAAATCCTTCAAAATATTCTATCTATCTCCACGGTTTGAATCCTTGCCACATGGCGCTGTTGGATTCATCAGTTTATTTACTTTCGCCATGTTGAGTCATTTCCTCACTGTATAAAGTTGATTTTCACCGGCAGCCATATTTTCTCCAAGTACAAATAAAACTACATTATTCAAAAGAAAATACGTGCAAGAAATGCTAAGCCTTTATTTATTTTTAAAGTTCATTGGTGGTATAAATGGTACTTAAGAACCGCCAATAAGCTTCTCGATTTCTCTCTTGAGAGTGTTATTTTCACTTGCAAAGAAGTCAGCACATGTTTCCACCTGATTCTGTCTTTAATCTGGTTTGGCGAGCAAGGGTTTAGCTTGGAGAAGTTTATTGGTGGTCCTTAAGTATCACTTATACCACAAATGAACCTTGGAAAATAAACAAAGACTTAGCGTGTCTTGCACGTATTTTATTTTAAAAAATATAGTGCCACTAGTATTTGGAGAAAATATGTATGTAGGTGAAAAATCAACTTTATAAAGTGAGAAAATGGCCCAACATGATGAAAAACCGATGAATCTGACGGTGCCATGTGGCAAGGAGTCAAACTACGAAGATATAATGAATATTCTGAAGGATATCTATAAGAATCCCGCACAAGACCCACCAAGAGAGGTCCAGGCCAAAGAGAGGCCTGGGAGGGCCCACCCAAGGGTTGGCCGACCCCCTGGTTGTCCAACTGGCCGTTGGTGCCTTTTTTGGGTGGCCTGCATGTGCTTGCTCTCCCATGCTTTTTGAAGACTCTGACGGTGGCTTGGCACGCGAATCAAATTTCCCCACTGACTTCAAAGGCTATAAATTGGACTTCTCACTCCCTCACTTAGACACACACAACATTTTAGATTTTTCACTTATACCCCATTAGATATAGAGTGGCATTAGGCTGGAGGAGTCTCTCCCTAGCACCTAAGTCATCTTGGAGGAGTTAGCGAGTATTCTTCTCATATATCTTTTTTTTTGTGTTGACTTTGATCATGAATAAAGATATAATTTTCTTTTATTATGTCTCTCTGAGTATAGTTGTATTTATATTTATGTGCAAGTTGTTCTTGTTTGATGTATTTGTCCATAGATCTATATATGATTATACTAAGTAGAGCCTCCTTATTATATTAGTCAATGCATGTTCAGGCATCTATACCACAGCATCCGTTCAATGTCTTTAGAGTATGCCTTAGTCCTACCTTCGTTATCCGTAAGGGTTACGATACAGTTGGATAATGTGGACATAGTGTTCATGTTATTCAGCTTCATTTAGTGTGCATGTACCCCACGATATGTAGAGGTAGACGGCAGGTGGTGACAACCATGTCCGTCTGTTGTAATCCTTCACGTTCAGGTATGAACTAGGGTCTATTAAAGATAGTGCACTTTAGCTTATTAAACAAAATCAGAAGGCATCACCCTGGCAGTGTCTGGGTGCCTCTAGAGTTAAGTTCTAAACCATATTTTAACTAGATAATATGTATGCTCATGAGACTAACTTAGGAAGTACATAAGGAACATGACTTGTCCATTTGCTTGACACTAAATTGTAATTAGAATAGAGTAGAGTAGCAGTCTGATGCGTGTGTTCACTGTCCTATTCATATATGGTTACCCCTATTTAGACTTGGTTATTTCAATATTAGTAGTCTTGCCTTGAATTAGTTTTTAAAGTAAATTTTATTCCTAAATACTGTCCATGTCATCCTTTGGGATAAATACGATATCCCAGAATAGTCCTGAGTGAAATACTATAATGGTGATATCATGCGCTATCGGAATCCATTCTGAATTTAGTATGATTTTACCATGGCCAGTACTTATATCATCCTTTTGATGATGTAACAAACGGCAACAGCGACACCCTAACTTGGGATGCATCCTAGGGTTTGAGGATGACCCTAGCACCTCTTGGTTGTCCTCCCACCCATTTACATGTCCCAGCCGCTACCAAAAACACTTGAATTTTCTTTTTTTTTTAGTTTAGTAACCATGCAAACTTTGATCTTCAATTGTGTCCAACAACCACCTGTGTGACATCATTTTGGGAACCCCACCGTGAGTGATTTCTATTTTACCTCATATTATTCTTGCTTGTTCTTTGATTATTTACAGGAATTAAACCTCGTGTTCACGTTGATCTTGCTGATCTAACGAGGTCAATAACTATTTAAAGTTGGTTGTACGATTGCTAAGGTGCACATGATCTGTTTATTTGTAATCCGATCATAAAGGTCACCTCTAGCAAATCGATAGTTATCATCTCATTGAAAGATAGAGCACTCCAGTCCTATCATTTATGAAATAAATAAATTGGAAATTGAAAAGAAAAGCAATCCAAAATTGGTATCTTTCTTAAACACACAAAAAAAAGTTACGAGATGTCCAAAGCAACCAATTCAACTAAAACTGGATACATAAACTTCAAGAGCTCAAACTCCTTGTCTTTTGTGTTATCTCCATGCAAACTAAGGAATGGAGACAGCTATACAGTGAAGTTAACCAAATTAGTAAAATATTTTAATTTATCTCCATGCAAACATTGGCCTCCTAATTCATTCACACACCTCTCTCGGCTGCTTTTTCAAAGACCTAAAAAAATATTTTGAATTAATATTGAACAGATCACGATCCTTATCCATTACACAGTTCGAAACAAGTGCTAAGAATGACCCTTAGCTACAAAGGTAATTGATGAGCATGTCGGACATCTTTTAATTTACTACTGTCTCTATTACTTTTATTTATATGCTGCACGGTTTTTACTTCAGCACAACAGAAAAACAGATTTTAGAATAAATCAATTTAACTAAAAGAAAGTAACCCGATTTAAACATATAGATGAATCATGAGTCTGAATTATTATAACCAATAGTATCATGGTTAATGAAAAGATCACCTCTCACAAAATAGGCCCAATATCAACATTGACTAAAATCTGTAATGAGGCATGAGGCACATACCCTTTTTCTTCTGGTACAGCATCGCTGTCATGTTGTTCTCTGCCAGCAGAGCGGTCACTGAGCTCTGGCTGCTTGAGGACGTCTCCGTCTGCCTTGCTGCTCCATGATTTGGGGAACAGGAGTCCAGGGCTCTGCGTTGACAGTACTTGTTACAACAAGCAGTGCGCCAGATCAGCAATGATATCCTCACAAAAATATTTAATATGAAGCCTAGATGGTCAACAAGCACAATGTACACTGAATTCAAACTTGCATAGGCATATTTACCTCAGTCAGATTTTTGTCAGGAGCGGAACAGCGGCTTCCATCTTGCTGAGCCTACCCATGCTACTGCTAAGAACTAAGAACCTTCAGCCACAGCAATATCATTAGCATATTAGTGATGGTAAGTCTGCAGCGTGAAAAAGGGGAATGGTGGCTGTGAGCAAACCTTGACTTGCAGCTGGAGGAATTTGACGTAAGCGATAATCTCGTCGAGCATGGATGCTTTGTCAGTCTGCCGAGCAGAAATGCAGATTCAGAGACAGCTATACACTGAAGTTAACCAAATTAGTAAATTACGAGACTTTTTCCCCTACAAGAACTACTGGTTCGGTAGTAATTGACTAGTACTTTGTAACGATATCCTGTAAATCCTTCATCCTGTCAGGTACCTTCTCCCTTGGGAGCAGCAACAAGCATAATCACAAGGATAACCGTTCTGTTCAAAACCAGGAGTTCTGCTCGAATTCAGACAGAAAAATCATGATTTGGCTCACCCTCTCTGCGATACTCTAATACTGTGGATCAGTGGCCTTTTGGTGCTTCAGACCGAGTGATGGACGTCACAGTCGATCCTACTTCCACTCTTCTTCTCTGGACTGTACATACACACAAATGTTGTTCCTAACATCAGTTAGAAAACACTTCGGCTGCAGACATATAAACAAATACTAGCAACATAACGCCAGAACCTGTTTGGGACTTAGTGCTCCTCTTGTTGTATGGTACGCCAGAAACCAGCGAGGAGATCAGGTGCTGCAGGCCGCTCAATCCCTGCAACATCGCAATCAGGTTAGTTGAACACATCAATGGTAATATTTCAATCTACGATCCTCAGCTAAAATGTATGGTACAGATTTTTCTTGTGGGCATTATCATCTACCAGGCTTCTAATACAAACAAAAATTGCCTGAAACAAAAACACATAAGAAAGCAGGAATCTCACACAGACCTTCTGTCCGATCTGCAGATTGTCAATGTTCGAATTCAGCTGCTTTCCAGGCCGGAGCAAAAGCGAACATCTTTCAACTGTTGTGGTAGCATCATCCTGCAAGCATAGAACAAGCAATGGCCCTGAGTGTGTGGATGCTGTCCCTGAGTTACCACCAGCTTCACCCGCTAGGCATGATCGCCGGAGAGATAGAACGTTGCGGCTGATGTCAAACCCTCCAGAAGTGCGAGGCCTACGAGCAACGCGGATGGGAGTGGCCCCACCAGACCCCACTCTGGGGAGCCGCAGAACCATGACTGTCCATCCCAGGTAGGCGGCCAAGAACGACGCCCACATCATGAGGAGGCGAAGGAAGAGGCGATGTGTTACCGGCGAGAAGGCCCGCGTGGGAGGACTATCTGCAGGTAGAATATGCAAACTGGAAATATAACTCTTTAAAAATAAAGTCAACTACGTTATTCTAGTTCAAAATGTACTCAAATCTAAAATACAAGCATTACAGGCAGCGATAAATGATGCAGCCATTATATTGTACTGGTTAATGCATGCTTTTTTTTTTCCTTTTGCAGTCTGAAGCGTACCATAATATCTGGCTTAATAAACAACACAGAGGAAAAATAGCTAGGCGGAGTACCTGGGGATCGGGAAACCAGCAACACCACACTCCATGTCTAGCTGTAGCTTTCCTGAAAGCCGGATTAGTGTAACATTCCTACTGTCCAAAAATAAGCAACATAAAAAACCATTTAGATCAAAATTAACAAGTTTAATAAATTTTTAATTAACAAATAAGGTGAAAAGGAAAAAAGAAGCTGAAAATCGTACATACGAAAAATCAACATCTATCTGTAGCCTCTTCAACATTTCGTCATTTGTCGAGTTCACAAAAATTGAATTAATAAACAAGTGACAGTACGATCTATTTTCTGTTACGTCACTAGGGAAATATACCAGTGATAGTACCATCCATTTTTTCAATCTTTTATACTCGACAGGGGACAGCTGCAGGTCAAAGACAATTCTGTAAAAATTCGGTCAAAAAAGCTACAAAAGTTTGATTCTCTCATCAGTACATTTGGACGCATAGACAAGTTTGATACATTCAGGGACGGAGCCAGGATCGAATGCCACTGGGTCAGCAGTCCGAAGGCCTCGTCTGCCACCATGTTATCGTATCATTTACTGGGGTCAATGTCACGAAGTACAAAGTAAATACACAGATTTTACAGCAATTCATCGGGGTCACCTGACCCCGATGGCTAGCTGTAGCTCGGCCCCTGGATGCATTATAAATTTATAGCAACTCATATCAAAAATAAAAATAAAAAATGCGTGCCCTGTTCCAAGGCAACCAAATCAGAACCTGAGATTACTCGAACATGCCGCTGGATTTAATTAACTGAAGACAAAAAGGAGATAGAGAAGTGTTAGCATAAGACACCTTCAGTTATTAACCGGTGCTTTGAGAAAAGAAAAGACTGAGAGCAGCCGCCCCTCAGCACTGACCTGTCGCTTGCTGCCAGTGTTATAGCTTCAGAGCCCTCTCCATCGTGGATAGGAAGAGATTCCAATGCTGCAGGAGGTCCATCGGAACTTTGTGGGTCGCCCAGGTCATGCTCGCTTCGGTCATGGAGCAGTCGCAACACGGGTTGATTGGGGTGTGCGTTAATTTCGTCTTGCAGCGTACCCAGCCTCGCCACCTTAACTCTGTAATCGAGGTAAATCTCTATGAGCTTTGGAAGGTGCTCGATGCCATTAATCCCTGGCTCCAACCTGCAATTACCGACTTCTATGCTTTCGATCTAGGGTTTTTGATTAAGCCAAGACTTTTTCGCATTGTACTTGTGTTTTTGAGATTATACCATTTGATCTCTTTTTTGCCTCTGAATGTAGGGTATTACGTCTCTTGGTGGCTCGAACCAGATTAATCTTTGAGTCTCTTTCATAGACTAGGTCATTTGAATACGAAGAGCGCACGAATACTTCCTCTAATTACGTAAAATTTACTGTGCCGGTCGTCAGAATACTCACAGTTACTGTCAATGCATGGCAACTACACGGGGTTTTATTAATTTCTTTCTTGCATGCGTGGACCGGTATCAACGGTCTGCATGGAGAAACAACGACAAGTTTACCATTTGAACAACACTAATTCACAACCCAATTGACTGTCCAACTTGCATACGCCGTTGGTGTTGGATAAACAAAAGTAGCTGAATCTTCACAAAGCAATTTCTTTGCCCACGGGGACATCAAACACCCTAGTAGCTCATTTGGTTATTCCTTAACCCACTGGTATTAGAGGGGTATTGGAAAGGATAAGAATGAAACGAGAGAGTGGAATGAGGGAAATTAGAGTTTTACGTATGTGGAGAGCAATGGAATCAATTGGTCCCTTCCACCGATCCCTCTATAATCATGTGAAACAAGACGGACTCTAAGACCTAGTTTGTTGTTGGGGAAGTAATCCCCAAGGGAAATTGTTTTAGGCAGGGATTGAGTGGGTCCTTGCTTGTCACTCAATCCCTATGGGGATCTTTACCCTCCACGTTTGCCTTGCTCCTAGCACCAACAAGTGTTCGGCAGGACAGAGATTAGAGGAGGCACGGATCAAGACATAATACTTTTCGGTAATAATTGGCCATAGAAAAATAAAATGAATAGACAGGTGTACGAAAAAAATAGGAAATTGAAAAGAAAAGCAATCCAAAATTGGCATCTTTCTTAAACAAAGATGTAATAAGTTACAAGATGTTCAAAGCAACCTATTCAACTAAAACTGAATACAACAACTTTGAGAGCTCAAACTCATTGTGTTTTGTGTTATCTATAGCTTGAACAAGAACATTTTTGAAATAAAAAATAAGAAAGTACAAATCACAACTCTTCAGGTACTGTAGTTATCACAAACTGCTAGCAACTAAATCCCCCATCAGAACAAAAAAAATAAAATGGCTGGAGTTTCTGAGGCAAAATGAGACCAAAAACTACTAATTTATGCAAGCATTTGGCTCCTGATTCATTCACACAACTCTCTGGGCTGCATTTTCCAAGACCTGAAAAATATTTTGAATTAATATTTAACAGACCATGGTGATAAATTTTTTTATCATTCTCCATTATAGAGTTCGAAACAAGTGCTAAGAATAACCAATAGTATCATGGTTAATGAAAATATAACCGCTCACAAAATAGGTGCAATATCAACGTTAACTGAAATCTATACTGATGCATGATGCACGTACCATTTTTTCTGCAGGTACAGCATCGCCGTGGTCATGTTGTTTCCAGCAGCTGCACCGCCTCCTTTGAAACGCAGCGCCGTCACCGAGCTGAGACTGCTTAAGCACGTCTCCCTCTGCCTTACTGCTCCATGATTTGGGGAACAGGAATCCAGGGCTCTGCATTATCAGGACTTGTCAACCAACAAACAGTTCGGCAGATCAGCAATGATGTACCAAAAACGAAATAAGATGAAGCCTAGTGGGTCTACAAGCACAATGTACTCGGAATTCTGACTTTTATAAGCATAATATACCTCAGGAGCGGAACAACGGCTTCCGTCGCACCGAGCCTGCTCATGCGAAGAGCCTTCAACCACAGCAATGCCGTTACCAGATGAGTGATGATAAGTCTACAGCGTGAAAAAGATGAATGGTGGCGGTGAGCAAACCTTCAATTGCAGATGGAGGAATTTGACATAGTAATTGATAATCTTGTCGAGCATGGACGCTTTGATAGCAGAAATGCAGATTCAGAAACGGCTATACACTGAAGTTAACTTAACTAGGAAATTAGGAGATTTTTTTCCTACAAGAACTACTAGTTCGGCAGTAATTGACTAGTAAACTATTTGAGTTTGGAACGATCTCCTGTAAATTCTTCATCCTGACAGAAATCTTCTACCATCGGAGCTGCGACAGGCATAACCACAGGGTAAACCGTTCTGTTCAAAACCAGAAGTTCTGATCGAATTTAGACAAAAAAAAAATTATGACTTGGCTCATCCTTTGGCGATGCTGTGTGGATCAGTGGCCTAGCCTCACCGAGCTCTAACGTGAGCTTGGGACTCCATTTCCCACAGCAACATTGCCATTTGGCGCTTGAGACCGAGTGATCGACATCGCACTCGATCCATTTATGCAACTCTTTACTCCGTTGAACTGTACATACACAGAAGTTGTTGTTGCTAGCATCAGTTATAAAACACTTTGGGTGCAAACATAAAAACTAATAGCAATCAAATAGCAACATAACGACAGAACCTGTTTGGGAATGAGTGCTCCTCCTGTTGCATTGCCGCCGAAAGAAACAAGCGAGGGGAGGTTCAGGTTCTTCAGGCTGCTAAATTCCTGCAACACCGAAATCAGGTTGGGTAAACAAGCGCATCAATGGCGAAATCTCAATCGGCATTATCATCTACCGGGCTTCTAATACAAACAATAATTGTCAGAAATAAAAAAACATATAAGAAAGCAGGCATCGCATCTCTTAGACCTTCCGGCCGATCTGCAGACTGTCAAAGTTCGAATTCAACTGCTTTCTAGGAGTGAAACAGAGCATCCTTTCACTGTTATGCTTAGCAATCCTGTAAGCATAGAACAAGTAATAACCCTGAAGCATGTCGATGTTGTTCCCGGGGAGCTGCAACACCATGAGCCGTCCGTCCCAGGTGGGAGGTCAAGAACGACATCGCGTCGGCGGCCAAGAACGACGACCACATCGAGAGGAGGGGAAGTAAGAGGTGATGCGTTACCAGCAAAAGGCCTCTATGGGAGCTAGGTCGCGTCACCATCACCGTCCTGACATGGGTAGCTGTCAATTGGCAACACCTTGTCCTCAAGCCAGCCTCCTCCTCCCCGTGTCTGTCATAAGGAGCCGCTCCAAGCCTTTGTTTGGAGCCTGGGCGCACGAGACGGGGAAACGCCGATATGGACCCCATTTCATTTCCGGCGAGAGTACCCGAATGATGGATGATTCACGTGTGCGCCGAATTTCATTCCCCGTCTGAGCGTCCCGCGGGGATCGAAATGCATTCCCGGCTGATCCCGGCCCAACCAAACTAGGACAAAAGTAATAAAGAACAATCATTAAACTGGTTACAAATTTTCGTTTTCACAAGCTCAGAATAGTACCGAGAATCACATGTGGAGCATATGACACGAAAACTAGAAAAACAGGGTCTGATTTTTATTTCACTTGTCTCTGGCAAGGCTGTCAACAGATACCTTAATAACCTTGATTGGAAATGAGAACTATTTGCAGGTAGAATATGCAAACTGGGAATATAACTCATTTAAAATAAATTAAACTAATTAAGTAATTCTAGTTCATAGTATACTGCAAATCCAAACCAAAAAGCATCACAGCGATAAATGATGCAGCCATTATATTGTACTGGTTAATGCACGCTTTTCTTTTGCAGTCTGAAGCGTACCAAAAGGTCTGGCTTAATAAACTGCATAGAAGAAAAATAGAAGGCTACCTGCTGCTAGCTAGGCGAAGCACTTGGAGATCGAACACCACGATCCATGTCTAGATGCAGCTTTCCTGAGAGCCAAATTAATATTAAATAAGTAATATAAAAAACAAACCATATAGGTCAAAATTAACAAGTTTAGTAAGTTTATTATTAACAAATAAGGTGAAAGGAAAATAGAAGCAGAATATCGTACATACCAAAAATCAACATCCATCTGTAGCCTCTTCAACATTTCGTCATTTGTCGAGTCCACAAAAATGGAGCAAGCATTATGGCATCCTCTGTCGAAAAAAAGCTACAAAAATTTTATTCTCTCATCAGTACATTCGGGGGGGTAGAAATGTCTCCTCTGGAGCAAGCATTATGGCAACTCATAGCACAATAAAAAACAAAATAACGCGAGCCCTGTTCCAATACAATGCATCCTAATCACATCCTGGAAATTACTCGTACTCCGTTGCAACTCACTGATCACAGCTGAGCATCCAAATCAAGCATGAAACTGAGCAACACATGGTGTGCAATACAACTGCCCGCAGCACACATACAACGAGACCGGAATTCAAATGAAGACGGAATCACGGGAAGATTCATTTGAGCCGTACCTTCGATCAGAGCACACGGTGGAAAGGCGTGACGGATCTCGAATTCTCGCCAAAGGAGCTGCAGGTTTGAGCGGCGATCATACTTCGGGGATGAAGAAGAACGCATGTCGCTGGGTTTTTAATTAACTGAAGACAAAAAGGAGGTAGAAAATTATTAGCATAATATACCTTCAGTTACTACCTGATGCTTTGAGAAAAGAAAAGACAGAGCAGCCGCGCTTCAACACTGACCTGATAGCTTCCGAGCCCTCTCCACCGTGGCCAGGAAGAGATTCCAATGCTGCAGGAGGTCCATCGGAACTTTGGGGGTCGCCCAGGTCATGCTTGCTTCGGTCATGCTCCAGTCGCAACACCGGTTGATTGCGGTGTGCGTTAACTTCTTCTTGCAGCATACCCAGCCTCGCCACCTTAGCTTCGTAACCGATGTAAATCTCTTTGAGCTTTGGAAGGTGCTTGATGCCAGTAATCCCTAGCTCCAACCTGCAATTACCGACTTCTATGCTTTCGATCTTGGGCGAGGCGTCCTGCTCAAACCGTACCTCTCTCAGATTTTTCAGGTACCAAATATGAAGTTTCCGGAGATTCTGAAACGTGCCCTGTCTGAACACTAACTCCATTCCCGCACATGCATTCCACCTGAGATGAAGGACCATGAGGTTGGGTAGCGCCCCAAGTATCTCCACGCTTTTATCTTCCTTTATTTGACTAAACCCCAGGTGAAGCTTCACCAAGCGTGTAAGGTTGCTAAACCAGTCAATCTTATCTCCAATTTGCCCCCACAATGTGAGATTCCTTAGCGAGCTGGGAAGGGAGGAAACAGAATCAACCCACTCATCAGTTTCCGCATCTATGAAGAGACAATCGAGGGATTGGAGCTTTTCAATGGCTTTGCGTAGTGTCATGCATTTCTTTTCTGTTGCCCCTTCCGTGTGCACAGTTAATTTTCTTAAGTTGCTTAGCTCCCCCAGTTCTTCGATTGCTTCTATACTAGTTCTTTTGATATCCACTTTCCCAAGTATCTGCAATCCTTTGAGGCCGCCAATTCCTCTTGGGACCTTAACAGCACCAGTTTGGGACCAGCAACTTGAGTAGGCCATGTGTAGTTCGGCAATAGCTTCATTGCGGACACTAGAATCAACCAAAGGTGTGAACATCTTGGGTAGGCATAACAAATGCTTCAAGGATTGCATTGGCTGAGCTGGATCAAAAAAGTAGTAGTATTCCTTACAGTCAAAATATAGGGTACGGAGACACTTCAGTTTACATATTTCAGTAGGTAAAGTTGAAATATAGCTGCCGCTCACTTGCAATGTCTGCAGACCCTGTAATTTTCCTATCGATCTTGGAAGAGTGTAAATACTCGCTTCACTAAAAGAGCCAATTCTCACATACTTCAAGTGCCTCAACAAACCTATGTTGCTTATATCTTTCTGTGTGAGCGCAAAGTCCGCATTTTCAAGATCCAAGATCCTTAGCATCCTCAACTGGGGTGAACAAAGAGGAGATGCCACTACCGGTCTCTCACCAAAGAAAGTTAATGATCGCACACGGCTCCAATCGATTCCTACTGCAGAGCAATTATTGCTAACATGGTATGCTACATGACGTATGTTATCCTCTGGTGAGCCTGGTGCAGTGTCGCTTGATGTGTAAACAAAGCCCTCCTCTCTAGAGAACGAGACAATGATGTCATGCATGATATCATGGAGCCGACAACTCTTAGTGTTTCCCCTTAAAGTTAATGCTGACGGTTGAATCATGCTTCGACTTATTAGCTCATTAAAGTAACTTTTTCCAACATCCTCAAGGCTCATCCCAACTCGGGCTCCAACTAACCCCTCTGCTATCCACCTGTCTACCAAATCCCTTCTTCTTATTTCAAAATCTTCAGGAAAAATGCTTAGGTAGAGATAACATGGCTTGAGATAAGACGGCAAGTGGTTGTAGCTTAGGGTCACCATGTTCTTTATTGCCTCGAGGCTTAGGTTATTCTCAAGCTCTGCAGGAAGTTGTGTATATAATATCTCCCACTCTGATTCATATTTAGTTGCAAACAATGCTCCTATTGTGATTATAGCCAGCGGTAAACCACCACATTTCTTTACTAGCTTATTAACTATGGCCTTCAGCTTCAAATCATTTTCCATATCTTGTTCACTTTTTCTTATCTTCCTGAGTAACAAATCTATAGAATCCTTCGTTTCCAAAGGTTTAAGCTCCAAGAGAAATGGTTTACTGTCGGACTTGGTGCTGCAAGCCCCAGCTACATTAGCATTTCTAGTTGTTATTACTATTCGGCTTTTTTTGTTGTTAGTACTAGGAAAGCAGATATCCCTAATCCAGACCCATGCATCAATGCTCCACAAATCATCTAAAACAACAAAGTACCTTTTCTCATTTAGCCCTTCTGTGAGGTGCTTCCCCATATGCTCCACCTGAACCTGCATCGCTGCCTTTGCATCAAGGTTTTTCAAGCAAGTCTTCAAGGAGTCTTCACCGAGTAGTTGCTTTATCATAGCTTTGAGCACATCTATCCTGAACAAAGACTGTGACACAGTTATCCAAGCACGGTATGGAAATTCATCTTCAATACCTTCCTTGCTTTTATAGACCTTCCTCACAAGAGTAGTCTTGCCCAGACCTCCCATGCCGAACACGCAGATCACTTGAGCATGGCCATCATCGCAAGGAGCATTGATCCTGTGAAGTAACTCTGTCTTGAAGGAAGAGTTACCGATGAGCTCTGTTTCATCAATATTTGTACCAGATTGATTGCGAACATCCTCCATATAGGAGTGTTCCTCATCAATTTTGGTGTCCTCCATCTCGATTAAGTTGTAGCGTGTGTTCCTGCTGCTTACTTCCTCAACTCTTGACTTGAGGTTTCGAATCTGGACAGCAATTCGATGACGATGTTTGAGCTTCTTCAATTGCTGCTTCAGGCTTTGGCTTCCCACGTGCACCTTGAACTCGTCAAGGCAATCTTCAACATCATAGGACAGGCTCCTTACTTGCTCTGCCCAAACCTTCAGTAGCGGTTTCTTTTTCTTCAATCTTTCAGCGGCTATTAGGAATGCCTGCATTGTTTTCATCTCATCTTTCATGAACCTGTCAACGAAAGGTTCAAAAGGAATTTAGGATTCAAATCTTTTAAGCGTGAAAAAGGTTAAAACAAATAAAAGGAATTGTTTTTTGTCCGGAGATCTACAATGCAGTATTATTCATCGTGATTAATCAAAATAGCAATCCATGAGTATTGTACTACGTGGTTCCACAGAATTTTTTAACACAAGTTTGGCTGCTTCACATCGAAACGTCGGCTCAAACAACTGAGCATGTTGTAAAAATCGAAATACAGGAACAAAGAAGGAATCCATCTTTAATAATAACCCTGCATGGAAGAAGTATCTGATGATGCCATTAAACTAGATAAAACAACAGCCAAGATTTACAAATACGTACCAGATCTCTTTTTGCACGCCCATCAGCAAGCTCATCTCGTCGGCAGCGGCGCTGGCTGCCTTGCTGATAGCGCTCCCCAGTATGGACCTCGCCATGCTAAGTGCCGTCTCCGCCATCTCCGGATCTTCCTATTGGAAAACCAAGAGCTCACTCGAACTATTTTGCAGGTTGCTTCTGAAGGAGCTGCTTCTGGATGCAGCGAGCAAGGCTAACCTTGTGTCCCTTTATAGCCCCTGTTGCAGCTATCGGTCCAAGAGATTTTCGAGAATGCTTAGAGTTAACCAAATCTATACATTTGATCAAATCTGATAGTTAAAAATGTAGTAGATGCAAAATAGCACAATCTAAGTTAAAAATGTAGTAAATGCAAAATAGCTTTGCTGCTCTCCTATAATAACAACCTTTTTGTGCGATGCTAACTAATGACAGTCCATCTAAGCCCCTTTCGGCGAAAGGGCGCTATTCTAACTTTACTAAAGAGTCATTAAATTTGTCAGTCAAATTAAGAAAAAGCGTCCAGGTTAAGTATTGATGGGGTGTAGACGTGTAGTGCACTTTTGACGACATCAACACCTTAGTTAATTGGTCATTATATTAGGTGTAGCGCACTTACGACGAGGTCTATGTCCTTATTAGTATGTGCTCATTAGACGCAATTTCCCCGCAATTTCCAAGTCGTCGAACGACCCTATGCTATTCTTGACGAAGTAAAATAATGTTTTGGTAGCTGTCTAGTGGGTGATGTTGCGCTTCAGTAATTAATAAACGTGCAAATTTTGAGCCCTGGCTTAGAGCATTATCGAGTAACAAACTGTGACATCCAGTCATGTACTCCTAGTGCATTGAGGTTTATATAGTTCCTACAATAAAATTTTAAATTGCCCCTTAACCTTTACCTCTCCTTAATTTTTGCACTCTTCATTATATTACTTGGCTAGTGCTTAGCACTTTTTTGGCATTTCTTTTAGCACTTTGCGCTTTGCTTTCCGTCCATGTTGGCGTGTTCGCTGTTCTATCCATTCTTCATATCGTAACTTTTTTGTTGGCCACTAACTAATGCTGTCCATCTAATCCCTTTCCGGGTAAGTTCAATCCGTCTGAGTTCATTTTTGAATATAATTCCTAAAATGCGTGGATCGTTATAGTGATGGTGATATTTTTATCAGGAGTAGGCTGTTGAAATATATTTTACTGATTTTGTGGCCAGTATTTTCATCGTTATGCATTGGCAAAATTTCAGATATGGATCGTTATAGATGATTAAGGGTTAATTAATTTTTCTATGTTATTAATTATTTGTTGATTACCTTCGAGAACAAGGAACTAAATATATTCAGTGGTAATACCAAATGATGTATTGGTCTTGAAAAAAAGAGACCTACCAAATGATGTGTTAGCATCTTGGTTTGCAACTCGGTCGTTTTAAAACTGCAAAATCTTTGATACAATCCGATGATGCATAGTCATACCTTCATGTTTCCTAACACATGACTATTGTATATAGCTCTATTTTCTTTTATTTATTGGCTTTAGGATGAAATGAAATATCTCTCCAATGCTTGTAAGATGTATAATGTGGTAACAGCATATACACAATTTTGTTTAGATGAAACCCCTTCGTACCACCCATGCACCACCATAATTAAATTGCCATATCATCAAAACTGTTTGTGCGGCATGTAATTTATCGAATACAAAACATTGATTTGTAGAGTAATGATCCGTATCATAGCGGGGGTGAAAGTTTTCTATTTTTTGAGTCAGTCAGTCGGCCCAAATTTTTTTAAAATGAACTAAGTCCTCTCTCCACCTTATATTGTTAGTTGGATAAAATAAACTCCAGATTTGACCTACAAATACCAATTACCCATTGGGTATCCATTTGCATCCCTATCTGTATCTGTATGCAAGCTAACATATTCAAACTTTACTAAAGCATCAAGTTTGTTTATCAAATTAATAAAAAGCGTTCAGGTTAGGTATTGATCGTGTGTTGCGCACTTTTGACGGCATCAACGCATTGGTTAACTGTTCATTGTGTGTAGCGCACTTGCGATGAGGTCCTCGTGATCATTGTCAAGTGCTCATTTACACGTAGGTCTCCTGCAATGTCCACTGACCTTGTCTGGTCCTTAAGTTGTGGACTCTCTTGTTGCTCAGCTGGTAGTCTGCACGTTGCGCGTTGCTTTTAGGATGTTACACACTGCTTTGCACCCATGTCTGCGGCGTACTTTCAGCTTTCCAGCTTTGCTGCTCCATTCCTTAGTTGCATCATAGCAACAGTTTTGTTGATTACAACTAATGACTGTCAAGGCCATCTAAGCTCTTTCGGCGAAAGGGTGTAGTTGTTTCATTCCATCTACATTGGCCTTCGAATAAGTTTCCTAACTGTTTGTCTGTATAGTGATGGTGAAATCTGTATCATGTATAGGCTGATGAAATATTTTTTACCGATTTTCACGGCCAATATTTTCACCATGTGATGAAGTGGCTTTTTCAGGATTAACTGTTTGGTACACAATGTAAGTCTCCTCTGCAAGCTTGTTGATCTATATGCTATATGTGGGTCAATAAGTACATTATTTTTTAAGACAGATTCCGCACATCATTTAGCATGATAAATTTAGTTGTAACAACGAATATATTCGAGCTTTACTAAAGCATCTTGTTCGAAAATAAAATTAATAAAAAGCATTCAGATTAAGTATTTATCGGTTGTAGCGCACTTTTTACGGCATCAATGTCTTCGGTAACCGTTCTTTAGGTGTAGCGCACTTGCAGCGAGGTCCATTTCTTTGTTATGTGCTCATTAGCTGTGAACAAATGACCAAACGGACATGTTAGGAAATTCGTGTCCATTGTTAATTGATCCATCCATGTAATTATGATGCAGAGCTCAACGTTTGGTGTCCTGGGCACAATGCTGCAAACCAAAAACTCAGGGTGGTCTGGGCATCAAAAATCTTGCTATTCAGAACATCTGCCTTCTAATGAAGCTTCTTCATCGACTACATCTCCCCGGACAGTCTGCTTGGGCGCATTGGGCGCGGACTCAAACCAACATTGCAACAATGGAAGGTAGCATTGAAGGGCCGCAATGGTCTGAGCTCCATGACATGCTTCCCTACTACCGCGACATAACAGCAGTGAACATCGGCAATGGCAGGAGCACATCCTTTTGGCATGACTGCTGGCTCCCCTGTGGATGGACTGCAGACACTTATCCGGTTCTGTTCAGTCACTGCCGTGCACCAGATGGTTCTGTTTCCCAAATCCTTTCTACGGGGCTGAGATCTCTCCTTGCACCTCGCCTATCTCAAGTAGCTACACAGAGACTGCTAGAGCTTGAA
Organism: Zoysia pacifica; assembly: GCA_001602315.1. NCBI lineage: Eukaryota > Viridiplantae > Streptophyta > Magnoliopsida > Poales > Poaceae > Zoysia > Zoysia pacifica. The sequence goes on from BCLH01000116.1 coordinate 49,638, forward strand.
GCGTGTATTGATCTGACTGAACTCTCCGAAAGTAATGACACTCGTGTCAGCCCCCTCTTGGACATGGGGGGGAACCTGCGAGCTGGTTCTCTGTACAAACACTACACTAACGCTGATGATCTCTCCTGTAAATTCTTCAAGTTCGTGTGGGAGAACCAGGGTCCCCCCACGCAAAATTCTTCCTATGGCTGCTAGTGCAGGACAGAGTGCACCGTAAAACAAACTTGCTGAAGATGCCACCTGTGAGCTGTGTGGCGCTGATGCGGAGTCGGCGGATCACCTGATTTTTCACTGCTCCTTTGCACATAGCTTTTGGATGGCCGTGGATGCAGCCATCCACCAACCACGATGGTAACGAATCTTTGGGAATTTCCCAAGCCCTTGTGCATTCCAGCACCGCACTTACCTGCTACATTGCGCTATGCTGCTGGCACCTTTGGAAGCACCCGCACGATGTGGTCTTCCGATCGCTCGCCCCCTCTGTGGATCGCCTGATGTTACATTGCAAAGAAGCTGTGGTGTTGTGGCGCAGCTGGCTCCCTCTGCATGATAGAACGGTTGTAGATGCCTCGTGTTTATCCTTCTCACCCATGCAATCTTCTTCTATGTAATACTTTGTATGACAATCATCACTGAACTGCCATGATGCAGCTTCTCATTTGTACTCTGGATTTCAAGCCATCCATTTTAATGGAATTTCTGGTGGGGATACCTCACCACCTCACCCCCACCCCCCGCCCCGCCCCGGTTGACCTTAAAAAAAATTATGATGCAAGAACGTGCATGCCATGTGGAGTGTGGACGGCAACAAATATAGATGCATCAGTGAAGCAAATCCTCATGAACGACAAATCAATCGGGACAAGTTGATGAGCATCCACTATGTTAATTATTGAGCACGATACAATAGTACTAGAATCGTGTCGAGTGTTTGATGGATAGTACCAGCAGTACCAACGCATGCTGGGATAATGTATCCATCTCCAAGTTGGCACTATCAAATGATAAAGCATCTAGATTACAACTACAAAATGGTTCAGCATCTTTTTCGGTGCTTAGTGCATGTAGACTTGTGAGGTCTAAGTCTTCAAAGAAAACTGTCACTGGTTTGGCTAAACGTGACAAAGTTGTACATGTTCTTCTTGGCTAAATAAGTTTTGTGTAGATGGAGTCGGTCATTGCCATCATTGTGATAAAAAGGGAATAGAGAAACCAAAAGGGGTGAGCTAGACTAGTGGGCTTACTACACGGATCCACGACTTGTTAGTTGTAAACTTGATGCTCAGCCTTGGTTTGGCACTTGTAAGTTGTAAACTTGCAAAGTACAAGTTTTCGATGCGTTATATCTCAAAATTGAATTGCGTGTTGGATCAGCACCATATCATATACATGCATATCTATAAAGCTTACAAGTGTATCCACGTGCATGGCACTAGTTAGCACCAGTGCAATACTAAATGCTTATCTGACTTTGTATTCGCTGTGAATTAGAGTGATTCCTGTACCACATAAGACATGTGGCTTATAGGACAATGTATCCAACTCCAAGTTGGCATTATCAAATTAATATCAAGCATCTTGATTCCATTGTTAGGGAAATATATCTTATATTCTGAATAACTAACTCTAGTCTATCCCGAATAACTAAGTCTAGTCTATCCATATCTTTAACACCCCCTTCAAACTAATGGTGGATCAACAACACTGAGTTTGAAGAGGAAGAAACTATGTTGTGCTTTAGTCTGTGCCTTCGAAAAAAGAAAACTTACCTAACTCAAGTCGTCTTGAAGTGGAGTCTTGAAATTCCATCGAGTCAAGCCGAAGACGTGCAAATCAAAAGACATGTGGAGTTGTTGTGGTGGCATGAAAAGAATGTCCTTGATCAAGCAGCGAGGAATAACATCATAAAGTTATCACTCACGCTACAAGGATGACCAAGATGATAAAAAGAATGCCCTAGATCATGTAGCGGAAGCAGTCAAACCAAGACAACAATGTAGGGTACAGGAAGATCTAGATAGCTAAATGACAAGGGGAAATTTTGGCTAATTTAAAGGCTGACGATCAAGAATTTATGGACTCTCATGGCATAGAAGAATAAAGAGCATAAGGAATTGGATGTGGACATAGCGGAATACAAGTGAAAGAAAACTAAACTAGTGCCAGCAAAGATCAACACCTACACCTACAGCCAAAGCAATGGAGAAAAAAAGCCAATGGTGAGATGCAATGATCAACGGGAAGCTGACCATCAATAAAGAACAGATGCAATGCAATCCCAGTGGAGACATGGAGCTATAGATCCTCAGAGCGGACGAGCCGACAATGACCAGATCGGAGATGGCGGGCAGCAGATCTGGCTGACAAGCCGGCAACTAGTGAAGCCGAGCCAACGAATGGAGCACCGGCAATCAGATGGCCAACGCAAGGCGGCACCAGATCGGCAGAACCGAGATGATGGTAGGTGGATCCGGTCTCAGAGTAGATCGAGAGTCGGGCGTTGCCAATGAGCCGGCAACAGGCGAATCGCCCGCGAGAAGAGCCGACTGGGGAAGCAGCCAACGCGTGAGGCCTGACGTGCCGCAAGAAGGCCGAGTCGCATTGAGGTAAAGCGGCAGCTGATGGGGCTACAGAAGAGATGAGCTGAGATCGAAGCTGACGATGGCACGTAGCAATGGCCGGCGTGGATGGGATCCAACCTGGACAATAGTCGGTGCCGATTAAGGCTGCTCCAGGTGCCTCCGATCTATTCATCCCAGGATTGGCGTGACGTCCAGTAGATTGGCGTGACGTCCAGCAGACCCGCGCCCAGCAGATCGATACGATCTAAAGATCTGCGTGGCGCCCAACAGATCAGCAGATTGCCGGCGAGCCAACAGGAGGTAGTCCTAGCGATGTGAGGAAAGCAGCAGATCAAAGAAGACCAGACACCAGCGAAGCCGACTGTGAGACCGATGAGGGAAGAATCTCACCGGAGAAGAAGAATCGGTGAGAAAGGAAGCCGGTAGAGATCTTTAGAAGCTGACAATAGTGACCTGGGTGGTGCAGGTACCGTTCACACATGTGAACAGTTTTGGTGGCTGTGGTGGAACTCTAAAAAAAATTAGATGGCTCTAATGCCATGTTAGGGCAACAGATCTTATATTTCCAGGGGCCAGCGGCCAGTTATAAGTTGGGTACAGGTGGAGGTACAATATGCACAGACAAATACAATAAAGAAATAGAAATACTAACTCTAGTCTATCAAAAATAACTAACTCTATCTAGAATAACTAACTGTAGTCTATCCATACCCCAAACATCCATTTCAAAAATGATTAAGCATCGATTTAGGTGCTTAATATGCGTAGGCTTTATGAGGTCTGAGTCTCCAAAACAATGTCTAACATCTAACTTACAACTGTATGTGATTAATTTATACCTATTTTTAGCCAGACTAGTTTTCATGCAGCTGATGGAGTCAGTCACTACCTTAGTGTTGTCGACCAAAATTTGAACTCAGGGAAAACCAGAAGTTTTGATTTTCATAGATTATACATGGTAGAAAATATCTAAGTTTTGTCCAGTGATGGTTATTTTGCACGAGTTGCTTTTAGACATGTTTTGCAGGCTGTGGGTGATATTTGTAAAGATTTTTGCTAAAGATATTAATAAATGCTTAAAAAGACCTGAAGATCGAACCAAATTCATGATTTGAAGGTTCCAAAATGTAGCCCTCGTCAAGAAGATCGATACATATATATGGATGACCTAATTTGGAGCCTAGACGAGAAAGTTATGGGATCTCGAAGATGCTTACAGTTTGAAAAACCGGTTTTGCAAAACCACCTAATTTGCACTCTGAGGAAACCGGATGTTCCAGTTTGGGATTCTGGAAGTTCCTACTTTGTCTGTTTCTTAGCAAAAAGGTAAACTTTGATCTGTTGCTAATTCATTAGGGGGTTGTTTCCCCACTGGATAAGACCATCCCCTCTACATAAAGAGTCCTACGGCCAATTGAAAGGACCCCTACTCCAATCGTCAATTAATATGTCTTTACTTTTTCTTTTTTACCCTAATATCTTCCAAACTTTAATTTCTGTTATTCTCTCGTCCCGGCGGCGTTTGAAGGTGATCTAGCTGGCCTGCCGAACATAGATCAACCTCTTGCTCCGACAGGGTCCCTCCGAGCTCAAAATTCTAGGTGCTATTGTGAATATACCAAAACTGGAACTTCCAATTTTTGCTGACAAAGCCCCTAGCGGCCTGCCGGTGCACAGGTGCGTGCTCGTGTGGAATGACGCATTTAGGCATCAACACACTTTTTGGCGACTCCACTGAGAAAGAAAGTTCAGGTAAATCCAAAGACCGAATTCATCTACTCCAACCACGGACTCCAACACTGAGATCGACATGGAGAACATCATCATCGCGACATTTGAAGATCTTGAAGAGGAGGATCGCAGAGCCTTTGAAGCCCTCATCGAAGAACAACGATGACTCTATGCCTCATGATTTCGGAAGACAAGGACATGCATCATCAAGATCAAAGAACCTAAGCTTCTCGTATACAAAAAAACCGAGGTGAAAGATCCTATGGCTAGCCTTCCTCTCTCTCATGGCGATGTTGCTAATATGGTAGATCAGGTTGTTAGTGCGTCTATAGCTAATAGGGCCTAACAACTAATTGAGGGTCAATTGGAAAGTCATGTTCAATCTATTTTTTTAAGAGTTAGTAATGAACAAAATAAGAAACAACCCTTTTTTACTGATCCTAGTACTTAGTAATGTCAAGGATATGCAGGCAACACCACATCTTTGTACTATGTTGAACAATCACCATGATGGCCAAAACCGTAATGTTTTGGCTAGCGATGCTAATCCTTTCATTATGCAAAATAGTGCTAGATACGAGCCATTAATAATATCATCGCCTTAATTAACACATGCTGCACCTATTTTAGCTCTATATGGCCAAAGTACACAAATGCCCAACTCTCACAGTGTAGCATATAGTGTGCCACCACATCAAGCATCGAGAATCCCTTATGGGCTGATCCCGAATTTTTATGTTGCCTCTCATACTGTTCATACAACATCACCAAAGCCAATTGCAACACCTATTGGCTATGGATCAATTACGTGTTCAATTGGTTATTATGTTGAGGGAGCATTACGGAGTAGAACCTAGAATTGTTGCACGCTCTTACCAAAAGCCTTACCCTGAACACTTCGATTCACTCTCATCTCCTCATGGATTTAAAGTTCCTGATTTTGTAAAATTTAATGGGGATGATGGCAAGACCACATGGGAGCATGTAGGTCAATTTTTTGCACAATTAGTTGAGGCTGGCTCTATTGACATTCTTAAAATTAGAACGTTTCCTTTTCATTATCCGGAACTGCATTTACATGGTTTACTGCTGTTGCACCAAATTCAACAGATGTGTGGTCTCAATTAGAGAAGAAATTTCATGATCATTTTTATTGTGGTTGTAATAAATTAAGATTGTCTCACTTAACATTCATTAGACAAGGGCATGATGAATCTATAATTGATTACATTAAAAGATTTAGAAGCATTAGAAACCGTTGTTTTGGTTTGATAATTTTTGAAAAAGATTTGGCAGAATTAGCTTTTAATGGCCTATGTAGCTATCTTAGAGAAAAGTTAGAGGGCTATGATTGTTATTCTATTAATCAGTTGCAACAAAGAGCTTTGTCTTATGAAAGCCGAAGTAAAGAAGTAAAAGAACAACGTAAGTCACATCGTCCTAGTGTGCCTAGTGTGCATCTACTTTACTGTAATTCTGATTCGGATGATGATAGTAGAGATGTCAAGCTAATCCTCATTCTTGCGATTCTCCCAAGCCGGTTCATAAAAATTGGCAAGATGAGATGAAATTTACTTTTGATGTGGCCAAGTGTGGTAGAACATTCGATGAATTGCATAAGGAAGGCTACATCAAGATGTCGCATGCTATCCCACTGCTTAATGAATTAAAGCGGCGTGCTTATTGTAAATACTTTGTCTCGTGCCACTAATGATTGTAATGTATTATGAAGCCAACTTCAATCAGCAATTAATGAAGGATGATTGACTTTTAGAGATATGCAGGTAGATAGACATCTTTTGCCCATTAATATCGTTGATCTACAAAATGTAAAAGTGTTGGTTCGGCCTGAACAATCTGATACTACTAGAGGCAAAAATGTGATCATCGGTGAAGAAAGGCACGAAAATACAAATGTAAAAAATTCCTCAAGGGAAGTGGTGCCAGAAAAGTCTTCGGATGGCAAATAGTCTCTTAAAATCACTATTAAAGCCTCTGGGCTCGAGGGTAAGACAAAAAGACTCAAAATTCAGTTGATCCTGCTGACCAAGAAAAACAGTAAGTTCTTGTTTGCTAAACTGCAAGTTCCGATTTTGGTCAGAAGTCAAAAATGTTCAAACCGAAGAACCCAGAGGTGGGGAAGTGGAAACTAAATGAGCCAAAGGTGAATAACCGAAAGATAAAATTCAAACCTTTGGCTACCTTTTATTTAAATATATGAATCAAAAGATCATTTTGAAGAATCGGTGAACAAAAGTATACAAGGCCACCTCAAGATAATGGCCGATCAAATTCTAATCGATCAGATCTGATGAAAAATGTGGTTAGAAATGAAAGTATAGATGTGGTTATTAAAGAACCATCCAAAGGGCTGATTATCATAGATGATCAGATCAATTCAAAACCCACTCTAAATCCTAAGAGTCCTAAAGACAGTAGTTGCTGCTCTCTTGACAAGTATCTTCAGCCGCGGTGGTGTTCCTCTGGATTAAATCGAACTCAAAAGTGGAGATTGCAAAGATTGCGCAATCAAGAAAGCAAGGACCAACAGTCTTGGCAAAATAAATGATGCATCTCACGAAAATAGTGCCTCCAATATCTGCTTCGTCCATCAAGAAAGAACGGAGACATAAACAAGTAAGTTTAGCTTTTAGTTAAGCAACACTAGAAGTTTATGGCCGATAGAGTATTATCGCCCTTAGAACTAAAAAGGCCGATGAATTTCATCACTCTCGGATAATTTTTTTCATTAGAATATTTTTTGGCATACAAGCTTTGAGAAACAAAAAGAGGGTTATATGTTGACGACCAAAATCTGCAGCCCACTGGAGTATCTGGTAACTTACCAGAGTGTCCGAGAGCACCCTCTCTGGAATCGGGTTTCAGCCCACTGGAGTGTCCTGTACCTCACCGGAGTATCCAAGAACACCCCTTACGGAGTTGAGTTTCATCTCATCAGAGTATCCAGCACAGGAATTGGAATTTCTTATTTCTATTTTTTTGGATAGGGATCAGATCTGATTTGTTGCCGATCTGCTAGGGGTTTGTTTCTCCACGGCATAAGACCATCCCCCTCTATAAAAAAAAGAGGCAACGGCCGATTGAGAGAACCCCCACTACAATCATCAGTCAATATGTCTATCTCTTTTACCCTAATCTCTTCCAAACCAGAATTTATGTTCTCCTCTCATGCCAGTGACATTTGAAGGTGATCCAGCTAGTAAGCCTAGATCAACCCAATGAACCTTTTGCTCTGACGGGGTCTTCTAGGTGCTGATGTGAATCTGCCAAAACTGAAACTTTCGGTTTGCCAAACCGGAACCTTCAGTTTTTGTGAATCTACCAAAACTGGAAATTTCAAACCTGGAATTTGGCTTCAGCTTCAGGTCTTTTAATCATTTCTTTATATCTTTAGCTAAAATGTTTAAAATGTCACCCACAGCCTACAAAAACATGTCTAAAAGCAATTCGTGTGAAATAACCATCGTTGGATAAAATTTAGACATTTTCTACTATGTTTAGTGCACCAAAATCAGAACTTCTGGTTTGGAAAATCGGAACTTTCGGTTTAGAAAATCAAAACTTTCGGTTTTCTGTAAGTGCAAATTTTGGTCGTCAACATATACCTCCCTATTGTTTGGCAAAGCTTGCGTACCAAAAATGTTCTAGTGTCCAAAATTATTCAAGTATGATTATAAAAAAGATATCGGTTGTCTAGAACTGATATATCTCTAATAAAGCTAATAAAGGAGCTGAAATAATATTCTATCAACTTTAGCAATATATTAGACCGTATCAACTAAGTATTTTGGCTCTGTGAAATTGAAGTTCAATTTAATAGCAAAAAATCTTTGTGTGGCCCTAATGGCCACTCGTATATATTGCCCTTTGGTAAAAACCAATTAGAATATTGATCATAATAGTATGGGAACCAAATAGCATACCAAAACCATGGATTATAACAAAACATAT